>OZ023210.1:1637162-1752162 GCA_963995525.1 Escarpia spicata
TCGGCATCCCGAAAAGCACGCCAAAAATATGCATATTCGAAAAAGTCCGGATGCACAGCATAAAATGTGGAATTTCTAATTCATTGAATTTGTTGGCTTAGTGGACATGGAAATATATAGCAGGATGTAATATACTATGAATTCAAGCAATGTGTGTTTTTAATCCCTTTAACAAGAGAACAGCTGCTTCAATATTAATGTCACACGCATACACGCGCATAAACGCGCACACAAACACGCACGCCCGCCCGCACGCACATATATGCACACACAGACACATGTGCGTACGCACGCATACTGTCTGTTCGGGTCACGTTGACCGCTGGTGAAACACGTGTGCAACACGAGCTCGCTATGCGATATTGTGGTCGACACCTCGGTCGCCTCTCTCGGATGTGAGAATGTATGTTTCTGTGTATGTGTGTGTGTGTGTGTGTGTGTGTGTGTGTGTGTGTGTGTGTGTGTGTGTGTGTGTGTGTGTGCGTGTGCGTGTGTGTGTGTGTGTTTGCGTTTGTGTGCGTGTGCGTGTGCTTGTGTGCGTGCTTGTGTGCGTGCTTGTGTGCGTGTGCGTGTGTGTGTGTGTGCATGTATGTTTATGTTTGTGTGTGACAGCACACTCACCTTTGCAAACACACTTACTATATTATACGAATTCCAAATTCGAATGTAAAATATGCGAATACCTCTGCTAAACTGAATGAAAACGTGTGTGTGTGTGTGTGTGTGTGTGTGTGTGTGTGTGTGTGTGTGTGTGTGTGTGTGTGTGTGTGTGTGTGTGTGTGTGTGTGTGTGTGTGTGTGTGTGTGTATATATGTGTGTGTGTGTGTGTGTGTGTGTATGTGTGTGTGTGTGTGTGTGTGTGTGTGTGTGTGCGTGCGTGCGTGCGTGTGTGTAAAAAGTAATGGTAAATTGGTATATGGCGCAGTGCCCAATACCTACGACTTCTCAAAGCGCTTTACAGTTTGCTCACAGGCAGAATTATTCAATCGAGCACCATCTCGACTTATCTGGGAAGACTTCAGCCACGCTGCAATTAATGCGCGAAGACTATTCGCATTTTTTTTAAATAAAATTGTCTACAGCCAAGTACATATTCATACAGTGGAGTGGACTGGAGCAAAGTAGAGTGAAAGAACTTGCCAAAATTTCGAAAAGGAGAAAATGAGTCCAATGCTCTACCCAGTGCGCTACTGTATCGTTGCGCACGTGGGCTTATGCGTGTGTGTGAGAGTGTATTTGTGTACGTGTGTGTGTGTGTGTGTGTGTGTGTGTGTGAGTGTATGTGTGTGTGTGGGGGGGGTGAAGGGTATAGTCCGGCGCGCATTCAGCCGTATGTTGTAATGACCTTGTTTGGGTGACCACGGATACTGCCTCTAAGTAGTCATGTCGCACAACGTCTCAATTATAAACGATATTCTTTCCCAATGACTCGGAACTCTGGACATTTGACCAAACACACGGCTTGACGGTCTGTAGCGACCAATACATCTGAAACATCTGTTAAAACATGACTCGACGTATCATACTACAAGTGTAAAGTGCTATGCACATACGCATACACACACGCGCATACACACACACACACACGCACACACACACACACACACACACACACACACACACACACACACACACACACACACACACACTCATACTATAACCTGGAACAGTAGGTTTTACACTCGCCCCGAGGTACGATACAAACTACTCACAACCACGTACAAGTCGACACCACCGTTGACACGCGGCCATTGTCCCTGGCGGTGCAAACAGATCCTTCTACTTTATTAAACATGTGGTACTTTGACGACTTATCCAGCCACTATATCCGTTTTCACATGACATACTGCGCGTATTGAAAAGAACTTAATCATTGAAACATCACCTATGGAAATCAACAAACGAGATGGCGTATCACAGAAAGTGTCAAAGACAATTAAACGTCCTGTGCAGCGTAAATGAAATGGTTTATGTATAGCGTCATACAAATCCGGATGCGGCAATCAAAAAGTGTGATTAGAATTACACACAGAAAACGAAACACAACGTAGAAACCTAACTAAAAACACAAATCCACAAATTCAAAGCACAAATCGTTCATTGTCTTGGACACAAATTCTACACATCAACGCTCATGCATTCTGGCCTCGGTGCGTGTGCGTGTGCGTGTGCGTGTGCGTGTGCCTGTATACAGATATATATATATATATATATATATCGCTCTCCCTATCACTGTCTCTTCTACACTCACTCCCTCCGTCCCTTCCCTCACTCCCTCCTTGAATCCCTCCACCTACCATTTCTCCCTCCCTCCCTCCCTCCCTCCCTCCCTCCCTCCCTCCCTCCCTCCCTCCCTCCCTCCCTCCCTCCCTCCCTCCCTCCCTCCCTCCCTCCCTCCCTCCCTCCCTCCCTCCCTCCCTCCCTCCCTTCCTCCCTTCCTCCCTCCCTCCCTCCCTCCCTCCTTCCTTCCTTCCTTCCCTCCCTCCCTCTCTCTCTTCCTCCCTTCCTCCCTCCCTCCCTCCCTCCCTCCCTCCCTCACTCACTCCCTTCACCCCTCCCCCTCCCTCCCTCCATCTCCCCGTCTCTCTTTTAGCTATCTTCCTCGCTGAGCATTTTACTTAACAACAACTCGTACAATGATTTCTCGAGCAGTAAAATCTGGCCTTGGCCTGCGTAGCTGAATATAAAGGTCAGAGAAAAAGCACGCCGGCTTTAATCCTTGATGTCATGTCTACGTCACATCGTGTCTTTTCTTAACCAACTTAACGGGGGTATTCTCCGCGTTGCCGGAAATGTTAGCCTAAGTCTTCCTGGCGCAGAACAGCAGTACATCAGTATGCCATCCCCTTGCCCTAGGTGAGACGAACCTTGGAGCTACAAGTGGGGCCCGCAGCAAGGAGAACTCTGCCTTGACCCACCTTGATGGCGTGTGAGACACGCGATCGTTTCGCCTGCCCAGGTTGACATATTGTACTCTAATCATCTACAGGCATACCGTATTCAGGCAGAGTACTTCTATAACTCACCGTCTTGGGAAGTTATTGATCAATGAACTGACCACTTCCCCTACATGCAAACGTTGGCGCACGTGGGCTGGCGATGTTTATGTCCGCCCACCTTCGCTCAACGGTGACTGGGCTTTAGCGACGCAGCACCTCAACGGCAAATGTCCGCTTGGGTAGACACTGTTGCCGCCACAACGATCCATATCCGAAATAGGCGAGTCTGCAACTACACGGCAAGTGAAACAGTAGTGCTGAATATGGCCGCCGGAGATGGACCAGCTACAGTGTGTCGGCGAGATTCCTCCCGTTCCGATTAGTTATCACTTTATGCATTCAATAACCGACAATCCGCTACGTGCAACCAGGGCGTTTTTTAACGTACAAAGTGAGGGGCATTGTCCCCCAGCCCTTTCGCTTGCCCCCCCCCCCCCAGTCAGACCAACTTTCCCCCCAGTGTGCCCCCATTCTCCCAAACCAGCCCCTTGTATGGCTTACATTTTACTCGTTTTAGTGTGTTTGGTTTAATTTGCATTGGGGTATAATAAAAAGCCTCTAAGTAGCAGTTGACATGCATTCACCAGAGAAGAACTGGGCGAGAAGAACGATGCCCCTGGACTACTTAAGCGGTGAACAAAACACCGGCAGACAGCGTGGATTATGGCGTCTGCTTGCTGACCAAATGCAGAGAGGTTTGGCAACATTCTGGTGTGCTGCACACCGATCTGACTTAGCCATTGAGTCGGTCGTCAGCACCGTACCTCAGTTGGGAATCTGGAAGTCCAATCTACTGGGACTCGTAAGATTCTTCCGGACGCCGAGACGGATGAAGATGTTGTCAGCGCAGGCCGGGAATGTCAAACAGTTCCTACTGCACCACGATGTCAGGTTTGCCCTGTACGAGCTGCAGCTGGTGGATGCTGTGCTTAACAACTTACCAGCCTGCATTATGGTGTGGGAACAGATGCAGGCGTCAGAAAGTACCAGCGACAGAAAGGAGAAGGCTGAAGCCAAAGGGCCCTGATGGGCGACATCCTGGAGATATTGGAAACACTCCAGAGGAAGTTGCAAAGGAGTGATTTGTTAATCAGCGATCTTCTCACTGTGACTGTTGCGGCACTCAAGAAGTTGAACCTAATGAGGGATGGACCATTCCCGGGAAGAAGGGAGGAGAAAGTGAGTTATCCAACCGATAACACAAAAGAGGACCTAACACAACAAAAGTGTAATCACCAGTTCGTTTGTACAAACCGCCGCTACAGACGAGCAATCAGGTTGGAGGTCGTGCAAGCATTGCACGAATACCTGTCTGAACGCATGCACCCGGAAAAGGAGGACGTCATCAAAGACATGAAGGAGTTAATGATGGCAAGCAGTCTGAGATCATTCGTTGAGCATGGTGTCGTCAAGCGCCTTTTTCCAGATGAAGCATCTGACTTTGCGGACGGGGCAGCCGAGCAGTGGGAACACATGCTGAATGTGCCATTCCTGCATGGTGGCTGTGATCTCGGTTGTAAGTTGACTGTCAGACTGCGCCAACTTCCAGTCACGACATGTTCAGTTCAGAAGGTGTTGGCATATATGGCTTGTATGAGTTCACACTCTATACAAACCGAAAGGATCGTGAGCCACCACAACCTCATGATCGATAATCATCGCACCAGTATGAATGGGGACACGAGAAATGTGCGACTCATGTTGGCACTGAATAGTGTGGGCACCGCCTACTATGACCCTCGAGCCACTGTCGTCAAATTCTTGGCGAAGACAAGAAGATCCTAGGCTCCATATTGAGACATCTACGGACAGCGTAAATTCGTTAGGAAATTCACCCACAAAACGGGACTCGTTTAGTCAAATTGAGACAACTGTCAAACACCATCGTATTTACCTTGCAGGATACGTCTCATGTTTCTATGACTACTGCATGTATTGGTTGTAATAAAACATGTTTCTAGGATATATGTGTAACATTTATTTTTATACCAAGATGCAGTCGTCACTTGTCACTGTAGGCCCCATAACTATGTGGATACAAAGATAATTACACATTATATTAAGCTTTCATACATGCCTAAGGGTTATGAACATAATCATTAATGTATGCGTAAACTGCCCTTTTTACGTTTAAGAGATTGCCCCCCAGTGAAAATTCAATAAACAACTCCCTGCGTGCAATGCTGTCAGGCGAGACGCACTTACGGCGCCTGGCAACCTGCCAACACCCATCGCAAGAACTGAAACGTGTTCATAAACAGTGCAAAAGAATTCGGTAATGCACCTCAACAGTTCAGTTGGTACGGCGCGCGTTTTGTATGGTGGCTGTGCTCTAGTAAAGACTGAGAGGAATAGACATGACAGAGAATTAGGACGACACATACGTAGACGATGTCCCTGTCAGAATATCGAACACCATCGCTATGGCATCTCGGACAGAATACCTACTTCTGTTTACAAAACACCTTCTAATGGAGTCTGATGGACACAAATAGCTAATAAGTGATGCTATGGTGATGGAACGTCTTAACAACTAACAACACATAAGAAATAAAATGATCGTATTGGCCTAAGCACTTACAAGAGTCTTATAGATGCAAAGTACCAGAACCTTTAGAGAAAGCACTACAGAGCTTGAGTGTATCGTCAGTAGCGCGTTGATAAAATAATACATGCAGTCGTCTAGAAAGCTAATAGCAAAATATAATAATGAAAACCAAGAAGCGGTATTTATATTTTTGTATAATTATTACCAGCGTTGTACGTACAAGTCATTTGTATATAGTTGACGCACACACATTTCTGCAGATTTATAACAGGATCTCCGGGTGTGTGTGTGTGTGTGTGTGTGTGTGTGTGTATGTGTATGTGCGTGCGTGCGTGCGTGCGTGCGTGTATGTGTACCCTCGCGTATGTATGTGTGTACAGGCCCTCGCGTGTGTATGTGTGTACAACCCCTCTTTTTGTGAACCCCCTTTCTCCAAAATGTGAACCCCCTCAAAATTGCATATTTAAAATGTGAATCACTAATTGTATTCCATGTGTCTCAAAAACGTTAACCCTCTCCTAAAAGCTGCTCGATAGTGTTCAAGCATTACAAGGAATGCCAAGAAAGCCTGATTTGTACATATATTAAAGGGATAACCGCTATCTATTAAGTGATCATCACTGAATGTATGGGAGCCTGGCTGAGGGGTCTATCACCAATGCCATGTGTGAAAAGGGCAGTCACTAGAGGAATGTGTATCACAGAATCATTGCATCTAATTAGCCATGCAGAAGGACTTCATACTATCCCAGGATATCCTGTTATGAAAACGCATGAGTTAACAAATACACAAGAAGCCAGTTTTACACCAAACGTAAAATTATGAGTCATAATTGTAGTCACTCAGACGTGACAGATGCAGACCAAATACTGGTGAATGAACGGGGTGATGATAATTTAACAATTATGAGCACATTAATTATGCAATATAAAATAATTCATTAAACATTCATTATCATTAAACGAGATATGCGCCTTTTTATTTTTAGTGTACTGATTAAGGTAACTACCGACTGTCAAAGAGGCTATTCTCAACAATCAACAACTCAAGATGTGTAGCGAGTGTATTTCTTAAAAGCTGCAAAGCAGGTAGACAAACTCATCTCGCTTAACACAAAGCATCATTTTCAACTATTGCGCTGGAACGCGAATTTCGATTAATTGTATTTAACCAATACACAATAAAGTTTAGTTTCCCCTATTTTAAAATGCGCGTGCTGATGAGAAATCGTGTAATTGTGTGGCTGTATGGTTGCCGAAATACTGTGGTTGCTAGTTGCATGTTTGTAGATCTCAGAAAGGGGAGCCTTATCGCTGACGAGGAGGCAATAATGTGTGAAGGGCCTTTATTGTCAAATATTATATCCATTTTGTGTTCTGTATAGTTGTAAAATACAGTTTGTGTTTCCTGGAGTCAGTGTGGTGTACAGGATATGGTACTTGACTGTTTGACACCTAGAATTTAATTCAAATTCTACAAGAAGACAATAATCTTTTTCTAATTTAGCTTCTAATTACCAGGCATGTTTTATAAAGGTTTGTTAATTTACTAACTTAATTACGTTTATAGTAAATTATGGAAATTTTGCATATTAGATCATATAAATATAATGTTTTAATTGAGTGAAAACCAGATTGTAAATGTCACACTTTAACTGTTTATTCTGAAAAATAACTAGAACACACACGCACTCCTCAGTGCCTCGTTTATTATATTAATATGAACATATTCAAAACAATTGCACACACGGCGAAGGGTTTTTAGTAAATAATTCAGCTATATTAACAATATACTGCGTGTTGGCTTTTATGAATACAATTGGGTGTAAATTAGACTTAATCAGGCAACAAAAAGACCTCATATGACCCATTTTGTCTGAAAAAGCACCCCCAAAACGACCTCGTTCTGGGCCTGCTGGGGAAGCTAATATGGTATAAGACGAAACCACATGGTCCACCAATCTCTCACCCTTCTGTTCTTCCAGTTAGAAATGTAACCTTCTGCATTATGAGCCCCAATGTGAACATGTGGGGCCCTATGCATTGTGAAAAATATAAGAGACTGAATTGGTAATACACATTACAACAGTACATATACTTTACAACAGTACACACACTTTATAACAGTGCATACACTTTACAACTGTACATATACTTTACAACAGTACATATACTTTACAAAAGTACACATACTTTACAACAGTACATATACTTTAGAACAGTGCATACACTTTACAACAGTACATATACTTTACAATAGTACATATACTTTCCTAACACATTAACAATGGTAATTTAACCCAGAATGCAACTGTATGACCTGCAAATTTTGTTGAAAATTCAAAAAAGTACTCTATATATATTCCTAGATTATATAGATAGGATATCCAAAAAAAGGTAAAATGTGAATCCCCCATTGTGAAAAGCTGGCTACGGGCCTTGTGTAGGTGTGTGCGTGCGTGCGTGCGTGCGTGCGTGCGTGCGTGCGTGCGATAAATGCAGAAAGGTGTCTTTGTGTCCACCGATTTCCATACTGCAATCAGTGGACGTGGTATGCGATAACGCAGCGATCTGTCTCGCGATCGGTCAAGTGCCAGTAATCGGCATCAACGCGGCATGGTGCGACTGTTTGCCGCACGTTTAGATACCGACGAGATATCACTGACAATCTATGTGACCGCACGTGTGAATGTCAGCGGCCTGGCGTTGTCCCAGCCTCACCCACCACCAATGTCTGTCACGCAGACATGTGTACACGAGAGCACCATATGGCCACTGAAACAATAAGGACTAGAAGGAGAAAAACAGTTGCTTTCCTGTTACATATTCTCATGTTTTACATTAGATAAGTCGGACAGTTAGTTCTTTTATTGCCCCCCCCTCGAAATTAACAGAGTCTCACAATTGCAGTCTCTCTCTCTATCTATCTCCCTGCCAATACAACATATGACTTGACAAGGAGTGAGAACGTGAATCAATCTAAGCACGGATGAGAGTTCCCTGTGGCTCGCCGGCTAGAGCTGCATCTCGGCGCTTTATAACCTTAGGACGTGTTAAGCGACCTCTAAAATAATTTTGAAAAGTTGCACTCTCCGATCATGCATTTTTTTAATATAAATTTTCAGCACATATATATGGCCCGTACACAATGCTTCTTTCATCAACTCCATATAAATTGTTTTCACATAATATGCAATTTTAAGATAACACGGCGCAAAAGTTGAAATAATTATAATAGTGCAAAGGCATAATTTATCAAATAACATATGGAACGCAAAAGTGACATATATGGTAACAAGTATTATTAAATCAGTAAATATTTTAATGTTGTACAAAATAATAATAATAATGGAATGACTTCTTTAGCGCCAATATCCTCGTAAAATCCGAGCTCAGTGGCGCAATAAATCCAAAGGATTAAGCGTTCTCATTGTCAAGTACAGAACATCAGTACACACACGTAACAGAAGGACATATACTTTACAACAGTATATATACATTACAACAGTACATATACTTTACAACAGTACATATACTTTACAACAGTACATATACTTTACAACAGTACATATACTTTCATAACACATTAGCAATGGTAATTTAACCCAGAATGCATCTGTATGGCCTGCAAATTTTGGTGAAAATTCAAACAAGTTTTCTTTGAAATTATTCTACATACACACACACACACACACACACACACACACACACACACACACACACACACACACACACACACACACACACACACACACACACACACACACACACACACACACACACACACACACACACACACACATATATATATATATATATATATATATGCGTGTGTGTGTGTGTGTGTGTGTGTGTGTGCGTGCGTGCGTGCGTGCGTGCGTGCGTGCGTGCGTGCGTGCGTGCGTGCGTGTGTGTGTGTGTGTGTGTATTCCTAGATGAGAGATAGGATACAATGCTCTGAAAATCCCCCAAAGTATTTTTGTGGTGCAAATAATTCTACATATCTTTGTATTTCTTTGATATACCATCCGGCAACAGACTGCGAACTACAAGGACAAGTACAGAGAGGTACGGGAAAACATTCCGGCCACATGCCGCCCTAATGCATAGTGCGGAGACAATACCTGTGACCTTTCATCATCTGTGATGCTGCTATTTTTGTGATGTTGTCATTTTCTGTATATAGATTGGATTTTGCCAAGATTGCGTTTACTTATAATCACTATTGCTTTGAGATACCCATGGTGCTATTATATGCGGTGTGTTTCTGTATATGCTTCCTATAGGACGTGCTTCCTATAGGACGTGCTTCCTATAGGACGTGCTTCCTTTGTGCTCATCTATTTTATCGGTGACGGCAAACATAATTCATGTACTTGCAATAAATAATATTTTTATTATTATTATTATTATTGTGGCTGTTATCACATAACATACATGAGAGTATTCCAAGTAGAACGCTGTGATATTTTGGTGGTGGTAGCCTAGCAAATTCTCAAATGTCGACCTACCCTAAAATACCAGAACAAATGTCATACCTACCCAATTTGTTTCCGAGCATGCAACTGTGCACACAACTATTATATTGGTATGTTTAGTCGGACCATTGCAATGTCCTCAAATCAAACACATAGTTCAGCATGTGGAAGGCATGCCTGCGTGAAACGAAACGTGAACGCACGTGTCACATTCTGTATTAAGATATTATACATTAAACTATGTTTTCACAAAGCTGACGCCAGTGGAAATTGAAATCGGTTGTGCGAGTGCCAGACTTATTATAAATTGATCACGTGCCGTGAGTGTTGATTGGCGCTGTATCGGAAACACTGCCGACTCCGCGGAACTTCCAATCATTGGCGCGATCACACACACACACACGCACGCACGCACACACGCACGCACGCACACACGCACGCACACACATGCACGCGCACGCACACACACACACGCACACACACAAACTCACGCACGCACGCACGCACACACACAAACACACGTACACGTACACGTACACGTACACGCACAAACAGACACGGACATATACCTTGTCAGAGCCAATAGGACAACAAGTGATTGATATTATTTAATAGTTTACATTAATGCCAGTATACTCATACTTTGTGGTGAACAGCATTATTCTAAACAACTTTAGATTCAACCACTCAAATTGCCTAAATATTTCATCAATGCTTAGTTATAATATGAACTATGCTTGAAAATGACAACGCCATCTTTAATGATGGCATTCAAAAAGACAAAGCTACCTGTATGAAAGTGCCCCAATTTGATAATTAAAGTTGTTCTAGCCCTTTACATTAAATTGTAAATAGCTCTCGTTTATCAAGCAACACAATTAGTTTGACAGAGTTATTCGTTAGAATAAAATAATTGTTTAATTGTTGTTACCTACGTAACAGCAAGGAGTATGGGCGTAATGATCCTTGTATATACCGTCTTTTCCTTTTTCGTTTTGAAATTTGCGAACGAAAATAGAAAAAACTAATAATGTTCGTTTTTCGTTTTCATATTTGAAGTACGAAAAACGGAAAACGAATACAATTTACTATTCGCAATATTTCTAATACATGTTAGAAAGCAAAATAACGATAAAACAAACCGCGTTTCGTTTCCACTGTATCATAACAAAAAAACGAAATACGACTGCAGCGCCATCGTGCGTTTTGAAAACAAATTCGTTGAAATTGCATCGTCGCCAAAGTGGTATCTCTGCCGACCCGAAAAGTACGGGCGAATATTGATCGTTTCGGCGCCGTTGTTTTAAGAAAGGTTTAGAGTACTAAATTAATTATACTCAAATTTTCGTGGTAAACTACTTTATTATCGATTTCGTGGATTTCGTGGATTTCGTGGATTTCGTGGATTTCTTAGACTTAGTCCATTTCGTCCATTTCACAATTCTGCAGATGACTTTATAATCAGAACATGCGCAGTCGCTGACGCGAAAATAATCACACAAAAATAATGAAATAAACACATTGTGACACAAATTGCAAACTGACTTGTCTAGCAGCTCCACTAACTCTCTGTCTCCGTGCATATCCGCAGTGATCAGCTCCACTAACTCTCTGTCTCCGTGGATATCCACAGTGATCAGCTCCACTAACTCTCTGTCTCCGTGCATATCCGCAGTGATCAGCTCCACTAACTCTCTGTCTCCGTGCATATCCGCAGTGATCAGCTCCACTAACTATCTGCCTCCGTGCATATCCGCAGTGATCAGCTCCATTAACTATCTGTCTCCGTGCATATCCGCAGTGATCAGCTCCACTAACTCTCTGTCTCCGTGCATATCCACAGTGATCAGCTCCACTAACTCTCTGTCTCCGTGCATATCCGCAGTGATCAGCTCCACTAACTCTCTGTCTCCGTGCATATCCACAGTGATCAGCTCCACTAACTCTCTGTCTCCGTGCATATCCGCAGTGATCAGCTCCACTAACTCTTTGTCTCCGTGCATATCCGCAGTGATCAGCTCCACTAACTCTCTGTCTCCGTGCATATCCGCAGTGATCAGCTCCACTAACTCTCTGTCTCCGTGCATATCCACAGTGATCAGCTCCACTAACTCTCTGCTTCCGTGCATATCCGTAGTGATCAGCTCCACTAACTGTCTGTCTCCATGCATATCCACAATGATCAGCTCCACTAACTCTCTGTCTCCGTGCATATCCGCAGTGATCAGCTCCACTAACTCTCTGTCTCCGTGCATATCCACAGTGATCAGCTCCACTAACTCTCTGTCTCCGTGCATATCCACAGTGATCAGCTCCACTAACTCTCTGTCTTCGTGCATATCCACAGTGATCAGCTCCACTAACTCTCTGTCGCCGTGCATATCCACAGTGATCAGCCTATCATGCTTTTACTAATGATCTTGAGCGTTATTATGATAAATTAAAGAGTAATAATTTCCACTCAGATAGGATCAGTGCATTTTATTTCGTAGTATTCTTTCAACGTAAACTGTTGCTAACTGTACTACCCTGAGGTATGTTCTCATAACGTAAACTGTTGATAACTATACTACCCTGAGGTATGTTCTCATAACGAAAACTGTTGATATCTATACTACTCTGAGATGTGTTCTCATAACGTAAACTGTTGATAACTATATTACCCTGAGGTATGTTCTCATAACGTAAACTGTTGATAACTATACTACCCTGAGGTGTGTTCTCATAACGTAAACTGTTGATAACTATACTACCCTGAGGTGTGTTCTCATAACGTAAACTGTTGATAACTATACTACCCTGAGGTGTGTTCTCATAACGTAAATTGTTGATAACTATACTACCCTGAGGTGTGTTCTCATCAATGTGTAAGCACAATTGTTAGAATTACGGACATTACAATTGCGGATCACATAATTGCGTCAAGAGACTAAACTGGCATTGCCATCATATTCGCAGATCAAATAAAGATAACATGGAGATCACATAATTACACAAACGACTAAAATTATATTGTCGTCATTATTCGCAGATATATTAACGATATGTGCATCACAAAATTAAGTATAAAAACTAAGTAATGACAATAATGATGCTGTTATTATTGGCATATTCATGTCTGAAATAAATAAGGTCACAAAGTGACGAGATTACTATTGCACTAGTCGTGCGTTGTACGAGACAAAACAAAAACGACTTCGTCATCATGAACTTAACGCACACTAAACTACGTGGATAGACAGAACATATTATATTTAAAAGGTATTGCTCTACAAATGATAGGCATATATAGTTGAAATATACATTATTGGAAATGATCACAATAATAACAAACAATATATATATGCTCTCTCTGAGAAAAAATGAACTGATTGTTCCTACACTGCAGCATCACCATGGCCTGATCTGATCACCTGATTGTTCCTACACTGCATCATCACCATGGCCTGATCTGATCACCTGATTGTTCCTACACTGCATCATCACCATGGCCTGATCTGATCACCTGATTGTTCCTACACTGCATCATCACCATGGCCTGATCTGATCACCTGATTGTTCCTACACTGCATCATCACCATGGCCTGATCTGATCACCTGATTGTTCCTACACTGCATCATCACCATGGCCTGATCTGATCACCTGAGTCGCAAAAAAAATCAGTTACCCTATACCAACCGAAATACTCGACTACCAGAGTGAGCCAGGCGTTGTACCATTGGAATTTCCTGACAACAACTCTCGTACCCGACAAGCTAAGCCTCTTCCTGGACGGGCCTCCCGCATCAGTCTTCTGACGCTCACAGTATCGTCACAATCAGAATCAAAGTTCAAAGCTTCTGATAAAGTAGCCGAAATATATATGGTCGAGAAAAACCGGTTTTTTCAGGTGAAGAGCTGCTAATTCCCTGAAAGTTACAGACACGCGATTTATGGTGACTAAATTTGTCAAATCGGATGCGAGTGTCATATGTATGATATAAGAAAATATTTCGTTCAGGAATACTGGCGGATTGCTCATTAGATCATCATCATCATCATTTCTATGTACTATTTTGCTGCGAGTAATGTCAAAAACTTCGTTACTTGTTGTAGTCCTATCATCGTCACCATCATCTAAGTCCGGTAAATCGTCGATCTTTGATTTATCGTTTAATGATCTATCTTCAATATGTTCGTTCCCACTGTCTGCCAACCCCCCTCCTCTGCCCTCGTCATCACTGTCAGTTAACCCTCCCCCTCCTCTGCCTTCGTCATCATTGTCAGCTAACCACCCTTCTCTGCCCTCGTCCTCATTGTCAGCTAACTCTATTGTAACTTCTTCACGGCCGTCCCCGCTGTCAATCAATGAGGTGTGGGTACTGATCAATGTCCCTGACGATCTCTGCACGTAAAGTGCGTCCAGATCTCAAAATCCCAACGTGGCTGAGCTGTTCGGCTATTGCCTGGAACTGGCAACTTCTATTCGGTTCTGACCCTGAAGTCATGACAATCAAGCCAGTCTATTTCGCTCGTCGGACCAACATCTACGTAAATAAGTGTCATGATGTCGTTGACGGTTCGACGCCTCTTCTCTCGATATCTGGTCAAACGAGTGATGTCGCTAACAGACTTCCATTTGAGTTCCTTCTGCTGAGTAATGGGGGATACGAACTGCACTTTATAGCGCGCAAGTTTGTCATTTCTTCTGACAAAGTCACACTCTGTACAGTAATGGTGTTTGGTGACTTTAGATGTTGGGTCCTTCAGTTGCACCAAGACACGTGCGTCGATGTTGTAGAAAGAAGGGGGTTCTTCCTATTCCCCTCATTACCATTCGGTTGTAACAACGTTCATTTGCTTTACGCGCGGAATTGATAATTTTCAATCGGCGTGTTTCTGTATTAAGTAGGTCAGTGCGTCTGGGTGCTCTAACTCGGCGTACATAGCGTTCTTGACGTACATTTTTGAATAAACAGCCATGCAATGGACGAGTTACAACGTTATTCGCTCTCCCGAAGTAAACGTTCAATGGTGAATTATAGCCAAGTTCCTTTTTATTGTCGTTGTTCAGTATTGTACAATAGCGCGGAACCTGCCCCACCCAGTTGACACGTTCATTGTCCTTTCGCGTCAAGTCATATATTATGTGTCATCTGATGGCACGATGGCATCTTTCAACCTTTTCCTGACGCTGTGGGTGATATGGGGAACAGGATATGACTCTGACTCTTAATTTCGTCATCAGTATCTCGACGGCCCCTCTGAATTCCCGACCTACGTCATGTTGTAGAATAGGAGGAGGACCGTGTTCCATGTGGATTGTCGTGAGATGGTGGGCGATTTCCGTACTTCTTTTCGACGATAACGGTCGCATTCACATATATCGGCTGAACACTTCCATGATTGTCAATGTGTACCTGTAATGTTTGCCCCTGTAGTCTATTGCATACCGTCGCATGTCCGTCAGATCTATTTGGTGCCTTATTTGCGTATCTGACGCTCTGGTCGGTTTTAGCACAGCTCGGTCCCCAAATCTTGTCGATACCTTTTGGCACGGTGCGGAATTATCGAGATCACGTGTCAACTGGACTTCACTGATGCCATAAAATGTTGCCGCTAGTCGGTGGCGGATTATCCGTGCTCCAGATCTTTGGCGGCGTCCATGCGATCTTTGATTTGGGCAGGACAGATTTCTCACCAAGGTAAAGGACGCCGTTGTTAACGGATAGACTGTCCCTATTGCGCCAATAGCCAAATAGCGCAGTCCTTTGCGTTCGCGATCGCTGTGATACCTCAACATTGAAGTCACCGTCCACACACTGTAATATGACATCTTATATCTCGTCAGGCATGGCCCGTCGTCCGAAACATTGACAACGGGTCAGGAATATACACAATAGAACAAGTTCATTTTGCCGGATGTCGTACTCAAACAGGAACTCGTCACGTAGTCGTGTATAGGTTTTCACATTCTTCAGCCGCGACACCCTTCAGTCTTGTAAATGTCGAGGTAGCGTATTTTGCACGTGGAAGATGACGCCGTAGAGACAACTACGGTGTCGATGTTCGCCGATGCTGACACTTGTCACTTGTGAGCAGAGTTGACACTGCAAAAACAAAATGTATATAATATTATATTTTTATAGAAAATAGTTATCCGATTAATAATCTTATATATATATATATATATATATACTTTGCGTGGATGGCTGTCCGTCTGTCTGTCTCGTTATTGTCCGGGTTATAGTTAGATGCTAGTGAAATGACTTTTTGAAAAAGAAGCTGATATTTGTAGAGAAAACGCTAAACATCAGGGGTAACCTATTACTTGCGAAACTGTACATCACTGTTTATAACAATACTATTAAACTAGAAAGGAGGTACTCATTACACCTTGATTTTGTTACATTGTGTAATGAGCTATTTACTGTCATATGTATCAGTTGGCATTTGATATGTTATTTGATAAATTTTGTTCTTGGCCAAATTACCGGTGGCCACATGTTTTCGGCAGAATATAGCACGCGGATATACTTGTTAATATTTGATGCCGTTTAAGCTTAACATTGCATAGTACGTGAACCAGGCTATATGGTGTTGAGGGAAGTGATATATAGTGTATGATAATGTATGGGGCATGATTCACTGAACAGTTTTGTTTAATTTAAATTATGAGCGATCGCAGAATGCAACGTTTAATTTGAGTATGTTTTCCAAAATACTAATCTTAGCGTCCAAATATGCTGTACTATTATTTAGATTTGCAAGCACTTTCACATAATAGTACAATTAGTAGTTTAGTAGTTTAGTAGTTTTATACAATGTATTTCTGCTAAACATAATAATTAATAATTTACCATGAAAATTTGAGTATATTTAATTTAGTAGTCAAAAAATGTCCTAAACCAAAGGCGCCGAAACGACCAATATTGGCCCGTATTTGTCGGGTCGGAAACGATACCACTTCGGCGATGATGCAAATTCAGCGAATTTGTTTTCAAAACGCCACCAGTGCGACCGAAATGTCCCGCCGAAGTTACCAACTTTTACCGACTAGCCGAAGCGGTAAGACAGCCGAAGCTTCCTAAGTGCAAAAACGAAAAACGAGTGGCGCTGCAGTCGTATTTCGTTTTTTTTTCTGATGGAGTGAAAACGAAAAACGGTTTGTTTTATCGTTATTTTTTAACATGTATTAGAAATACCGCGAATAGTAGATTGCATTTGTTTTTCGTTTTTCGTACTTCAACTATGAAAATGAAAAACGAACATTGTTTGCTTTTTTCTTTTTCGTTCGCAAATTTCAAAATGAAAAAGGAAAAATCGGTATATACACGGACCAGTAATACAGACATGGCCATTTGACTGTACCATCCAGCCCGTGTGGATGCCACTGTCAGCTATGAACATGCGCTCCACACAACCGGCACACATCGATCGATCACCCGACGCGCCGTCTTACACATGAGAAGACGGCTCAGTCGAAGTTACAAGAGCTTTCTGTGATCAAGAACAAATGACGCGTAAATGATTCGATTCAAGCTAATCATAAAACGTAAATATAGACACGAACGCGCGGCAAGGTATGGTCTGGAATGCCAAATATCGTTATTTGCAGTTAACTTGAAATAAATTAACACATTAATGGTAACATTGTAAATGTCTATTGTAGGTGTTCCTCGTCAAATAACGCAATATTTTGTTAGGGTTCAACCAAACCAGTGCCCACAATACACTTCAACACGAGTAAATGGCCAAACCCGTTACGTGAATTAGACGATCATCCTGCGTCAATCGTACTACGGTTACAGCTGGTGTTGCAATGTCAAGAGTACGTTGACGTGACCGTAATGTTTGCATTAATGATTGACCAGCGAACTCTATACCGCTGTTTGCCATGCAAAACTAGCCCTGGCAGATCTCCTACGCGAAGTGCGGAAGTTAGCTGAGTCAAACTTGTAATTGACTTCGCTAGTCGCGACTGCGTCACCCGTGAGAACAGCGCAACTACCCGTCCCAACGGGCAGCTGAGCGGTATTGTGTATTCGAATAATTGCTTCTGCTTCCGAAACATTGCATTTAACACGAGCCACTGATCTGGTGAGCGATTCCATAGGCTGAGCTTAAATTCAGAGTTTCGCAAAGCGACCAGCCAGGGGTACTGCTGGCTGGCACTGACGTAATCAGCAGCATAACTGTTTTCGGGTGTTCATAGCTTCAAGTGGATTATCAAATACAGTCGCGTTCTGTGACTGTATCAGCGATGCCACCTGCCATTTACTATTGGCGAGAACTGTCATTTTCAACGGACAATAATTATAGCATGTATTACAGACTTTCTGCGGAAATTCTAATCGAATGCAAAAAAATGCCCTAACGTTATTTAAAATTGTGCCTAACGCTTTTATACAATGAACACATATTTATTTTAAAATATATACCCGATGGTCATAACACGGGTTAGATCAACAACGAGCGAATGAGAATTCAAAGAAAAACACGTAGGCGTTGAAAACAAAACCAATCACACGTAAGATTGTTTTTTTGATGCAAAGTAACACTTTTGCAGCGTTAATCTGGGAATGTGACGATAAACTCTGCTTAGACGACGATTAGGTTTTGTTGCACCAGTGCCCCAGGCCGAAGAAGACGCAAATGCGGCTCTGTTGTGGTTCGAGGTATAATCGGAGGCAATGTGAGATAAGGTGACTAATGTCGACTCGTCTATTCTCCACTCCTCTCCAAATTAATCTAATTACGCAATCATCTGTTTAGTGTAGCGTATTTGTTATTTGTGAGCATTACGTTATATCAAGCGCGTAACTTCACAGTTTTCCAGTGAAGAGTGAAGTAGCCAGTAAAGAGAGTAAAGAGGTAATTCCCACTGGAGCACATCGACCCACGTTACTGGAATGTTTTTTATGTGACAACCATAAAATAAATGTTAAAACAAATGTACGTGAACTTTCGTTTGCTGATTTATTGGTACGCCAAATATAATACAGCGTTTTTTATACGATAGAAACTTTATTATTTTATTTCATTTTTATTTCCACAGTATGTATTTTCTAATACACTGTATAAAGAGATGAACGACCAGCGTGGGAACACACATTATTTGAATGTTGTAAACTATTAATACGTACCATCCTCGGAAGGCCGAGGTGGTAGTTGACTACAGTGCCCCTGGCAGATATCCTACGCACTGTAAGGACGTCCGCTGCGTCAGTTGTATTCCGTCCTATTTGCTGACTACAGTGCCACTGGCAGATATCCTATGCACTGTAAGGACGTCCGCTGTGTCAGTTGTATTCCGTCCTATCTGTTGACTACAGTGCCCCTGGCAGATATCCTACGCATTGTAAGGACGTCCGCTGTGTCAGTTGTATTCCGTCCTATTTGTTGACTACAGTGCCCTTGGCAGATACCCTACGCACTGTAAGGACGTCCGCTGCGTCAGATGTATTCCGTCCTATTTGTTGACTACAGTGCCCCTGGCAGATATCCTACGCACTGTAAGGACGTCCGCTGTGTCAGTTGTATTCCGTCCTATTTGTTGACTACAGTGCCCTTGGCAGATATCCTACGCACTGTAAGGACGTCCGCTGTGTCAGTTGTATTCCGTCCTATTTGTTGACTACAGTGCCACTGGCAGATATCCTACGCACTGTAAGGACGTCCGCTGCGTCAGATGTATTCCGTCCTATTTGTTGACTACAGTGCCACTGGCAGATATCCTACTCACTCTAAGGACGTCCGCTGCGTCAGACGTATTCCGTCCTATTTGTTGACTTCGCTTGTCTCGACTGTAAACCACCTAAGAACCTGCAGACGCCCCACAGGAATGGACCATTCAAGGAAGTTCCAATATTTACCAATCTGACCATCTACACGAGTTAGCGCAGTGCATTTCCTAATCATTATTTATTCTCCCCAAAGATTACGTATAACATAAAACACGATTGGCCAAACCCAGAACCCAGATAATCAATTGCCAGCAAAATGATTGGATAACGGGGCTCATCCATCCTCGCAAGCCAGGGCTGTTTGCCATGCAAAACTAGCCCTGGCTGGTCCCCTACGCGAAGTGAGGAAGTTGGCCGAGTCAAACTAGTAATTGACTTCGCCAGTCGCGACTGCATCACCCGATAGAACAGCGCAAATACCCGCCCCAATTTGACGACGGATAACGACTTCTGGGAATCCCAATATATAATGACCCGTTCGTCCATTAGCACGAGCAGATTAGCGGTATTGTGTATTCGAATAATTGCTTCTACTTCCTAAACATTGCATGTAACATAAGCCACGGTTGGTTGAAATTAGTTTGATTATGACCACCTGAGTAGATCTACTGATCTAGTGAGCGATTTGATAGGCTGAGCTTAAATTCAGAGTTTCGCAAAGCGATCAGCCAGGGGTACTACTGGCTGGGACTGACGTAATCAGCAGCAGCGACCCCTGGCGCGCGAGGATGGGCTCAGCGAACCATTTGCGTTTCGCAAGGCCATCTACCGGTGGTAGGAAGACTGATGTAGCCAGTAGCGCCCTCTGTCGCACGAGCGTCATACACATAACGTTCGGAACATCGTGTGTACACCAGTCGCCTGTCGATCTACTACAGACAGAAGATGACGTTCGGAACATCGTGTGTACACCAGTCGTCTGTCGATCTACTACAGTCAGAAGATAACGTTCGGAACATCGTGTGTACACCAGTCGCCTGTCGATCTACTACAGACAGAAGATAACGTTCGGAACATCGTGTGTACACCAGTCGCCTGTCGATCTACTACAGACAGAAGATAACGTTCGGAACATCGTGTGTACACCAGTCGCCTGTCGATCTACTACAGACAGAAGATAACGTTCGGAACATCGTGTGTACACCAGTCGCCTGTCGATCTACTACAGACAGAAGATAACGTTCGGAACATCGTGTGTACACCAGTCGTCTGTCGATCTACTACAGACAGAAGATAACGTTCGGAACATCGTGTGTACACCAGTCGTCTGTCGATCTACTACAGACAGAAGATAACGTTCGGAACATCGTGTGTACACCAGTCGCCTGTCAATCTACTACAGACAGAAGATAACGTCAGCAAGGATGGGAATCGGTTAGTTTGTTTCGCACGGGAACGTCTGCAAGTCCTGACTGACTATGGCCAAGACATAACAACCATATTACGCAGCCCCAGCAGATGCTGCTGCATTTGATATACTTGTGACCAATCGGTGTCTTTACAAAAGTGTTCATAAAGGTATACCAATCTCTGATTAAATGACAAGACGCAGCGACATAAATGTGACCAACTTGTTGGCTGCATGCTTCTGTATATAACTCTAAGACTCCTGTGTATCTTAAACTACTCTGTATAAGAAAGACATTGGCACCATGCCATGCACCTTATCTCATGTGATGGATAGTCGACATCTTAAGAAACGATCTCGCCGTGGCAGTGACCTCATTATGCAGTCCACGCACAAGATCAGCAAGCGACGGCAATACTGACCGATTTACAACCCCCAAGAGACAACTTATAATTATGTGCCTGGTCAATTATAGTTAATTAGCTGGTTCCACCAGGTCCAATACTGCAGTGTATAGACAAAACGCGGTACGAGACATTAGTCATACCCACGACATTACTGTATGACGAAAGCCGCCTACCTCCAAGTTTAGCAATAATAAACTGTGCGCGTGCGGGTATGTGTGTGTGTGTGTGTGTGTGTGTGTGTGTGTGTGTGTGTGTGTGTGTGTGTGTGTGTGTGTGTGTGTGTGTGTGTGTGTGTGTGTGTGTGTGTGTGTGTGTGTGTGTGTGTGTGTGTGTGTGTGTGTGTGTGTGTGTGTGTGTGTGTGTGTGTGTGTGTGTGTGTGTGTGTGTGTGTGTGTGTGTGTGACTGTGTGTGTGTGTGTGAGTGTGTGTGTGTGTGTGTGTGTGTGTGTGTGTGTGTGTGTGTGTGTGTGTGTGTGTGTGTGTGTGTGTGTGTGTGTGTGTGTGTGTGTGTGTGTGTGTGTGTGTGTGTGTGTGTGTGTGTGTGTGTGTGTGTGTGTGTGTGTGTGTGTGTGTATGTGTATGTGCTTCTTTGTGTGCTTGTGTACGCGTGTGTGTGCGTGTGTGTGTGTGCGTATGCGGATGCATTTGTGCGTGCGTTTGTGTGTGTGTTTGCGTGCGTGCGTGCGTGCGTGCGTGTGTGGCGTGTATGGCTCAGGGCCCAGGGACATATCTCTGTCTTGACGTGGGACTGGACAGAAGACTCAACGACATCCAGGGATCAGGAAACGTCTTTGTATTGCCGTGGGACTGGAGAGAAAACTTAACGACACCCAGACACGTCTCTGTTTTGACGTGAAACTGAAGACAAGATTAGGACAACACCCAGGGCCCAGGGACACGTCTCAGCCTTGACGTGGAACTGAAGACAAGACCTGACGACATCCAGGGCCCAGGGACACGTCTCAGCCTTGACGTGGAACTGAAGACAAGACCTGACGACAGCCGGACCCAGGGACACGTCTCTGTCTTGACATGTGACTGGAAATAATATTTTACGACATCCAGGGCCCAGGGACATGTCTCTGTCTTGACGTGGGATCATCCTCACACGCCAGGAGCCGCTACTGATTACATCAGTCTCAGTATAACCTGGCAGATCGCCATGCGAAACTCTGAAGATACGCTCAGCCAATAACATCATTCCATTCCAGTGGTCTTCTGTGTAGTCTTCGTGGACTGTTTGGGCAGAAAACGTAATTATTTGAATACACAATACCGCTCAGCTGCTTGTGAGAATAGTCGAATGGGTAATTATATTGGGAGTCCCTGAAATGGGGCGTGAGTCGGATGGGTGACGGCACTGTTCTCATGGACAGTACGGCGAAGTAAAATTTAATTATGATGTAGCGAAAAATCCTGCCGCTAAAAATACTACCGCATGTCACGAAGTACAGTTTTTCGCGGGGAAACGTCAGGGCTTGTTATATGGTAACAAGGGGCTATACGTATTCAGAATAATTTTACGACCAGGCAGGCAGGGCCCTACGTATACGTACGTTCATCCAGATTATATTATTTAGCGTAAAATGTTGACTGATACTGAATAGGACAGTCGCGAAATTCGTTAATTGTAATGTTGTCATATTGTTATCTTAACACATTATAAACTCGAAGAACGATAGAACATGCGCAAAACTAATAACTAATTAATTTAACTTTAATCGAGCTAGCGTATTAGGAAACACTGGGGATTGTAGTCATTTTTTCTCTCTTTGTAATAACATTTCCAAATTTTTTGTTGTTGCTAAGTTTAACTAGCATACCATGTAGACCCTATATATATTGATGTAGTTTTATTCAAAATATGATATTTGGATCGTTCAAAAAGTGTATATCTCCTAAAGCAACCTTTAGAAGATACACATCACCATCACAAGAAACGGAGTCGCCAAATTACTTCATGACTTGTAAACAAACAATTCAACAGGACCAGATGCCAGCCAGAAACCAGGGTAGGTGCGGCAGTATTTTACAGCTTGCTACCATATAACAAGCCCTAACGTCTTCCTGCGAAAAACTACTTCGGGACATGCGCATTAACGGTCGGTGCGGCAGTATTTTTCAGCGGCAGAATTTTTCGCTACAGTTGGTTTGATTCAGCTAACTTCCATAGAATGCGTAAGATTGTCAAGGGTAGTGGAGGTAGTGACAACCCCTGGCTAGCGAGGATGTGTGTGACTTGAGAGGAGACTTAACGACACACAGGGTCCGGGGACATGTCGACATCAATCGTCAAGTAACAACGTTAACTTTTCATTTGTGCAACATGGTCCATTACAAGGTTAGTGTCGCAATTAGCAACACGATATTATCTGATGTTTCAACTACAACAAGTTCAACGACCTCGCACTTCGGTCGTCTACAATCAATCAATCAATCAATATGTTAATTTTTCCAACACATAACAGTACAGTTTTAGTAATTAAAGGAACTCACAATGGTAGAAAAAGGGATATATTGAAGAAATATGTCTTATGTCTATGTATATCCCTGTACATTGCTTCTTAGTCGATTTATTGTAATAACATATATACAGTTGTTAGTATTCATAGCAGTCATTCGACATTTTTTATTATTAATTACACTACTAAACAAGTCAGTAATAGTATACATCAATTAATCAATCAAACAATCATAACTGAAAATAACAAAAACCTTCATACACTAGTTACTGTTGAACTATTGAGCTCAGATCGCCGGCTAATGACGTCACTAGTTCTACTTCAAACGCACTGATATGTACTCACGTGAATGGGCTCGTATACTGATCTCAACGGATTTGAGCTTGTCATCACGTCCTTTCCTTGTGTATCTGCATCGTGCAGTTAGTCGCTGAACGTTGTGTATGAACGACCTGGTCGCGTAAACCACTCTCCTCCAATCTAAGACGTTCGTGTAACAGCGAGATATTGGCAAATGAAATACATGATCGATCACCGAGACACTTCAATTCACGAGAGTATCAACTGCGACTTAAGGTCGACATTGTACAACACCAAACAAGCCACCGACTTGTAACACAGTCTGATGACTCAATGACACAGACTGGTGACTTAATGACACAGACTGGTGACTCCGTGACACAGACTGATGTTTCAATGACACAGACTGGTGACTCAGTGACACAGACTGATGAGTCAATGGCACCGAGTGATGACTCTGTGACACAGACTGATGTATCAGTGACACAGACCGATGTCACAATGACACAGACTGGTGACTCAATGACTCAGACTGGTGACTCAATGACTCAGACTGGTGTACCAGTCACTTGTGGAAATATACCATGACATACCATAATTATATTTCATGGTGCTTTGGTGGAGCACGTTGCATGGCATGACATGGTGTAACATCCAGCTAATTAGGTGTCTCAGAATGAATTTATTTTATGTTGGGGACATTAGAACTGAACGGATGGTAAACGGTGGCGCGTAGATAGCTGTCTGGTCTTGTGCAATTTGTTTATTGAGTATAGCTGTTTTTGATTAAGCTAGGTAGGAATTTTAGGAGTGATATTTTAAGCGGGTATGGTCCGAGATTCAGTGATTGAATAAGTAGGGTCACATGTTGTATGTTTAGGGAGTGAGTATACCAGGAAAAGCTCGGACAAACACACTCTCGGACTGTGCCGGGATAGACGCTATATCGTGAAATGTGTGTATGGCGTGGGTCTCCCATGTTGGAGCACTGGGTGAGAGTGTGCATAGTTAAGACGTTGGCCATGCGTCGCTTAGAGGAGGCCACGCACAGCAGACAAGGATAACCGTTCTAGATGTGGCGAACGTAAACCGGACCAGTCATACATAACCGAGACGAGGCGAACGTATCCGGGACGAGGCTTACGTGACCAAAACGAGGCGTACGTAACAGAGCGATTCAGCAGGGATAGACTTTGATATCATAAGACTGTAATGAATCTGGACTGTACTCTCCATAGAGATATCTTACATATGTAATTATGGGTCATTCAATATCTATAGAGATGTAAATCCTGGATCATTATTTTCTATTTTGTCGTTGTTTTGAAGGGTAGAGCTGCCTTCGTTTGCGTGAGTTCTATCATTGCGTGTTACAGTCATCCCTTAGTCTTGAGCCAGCTATTCACGGGAGACCTGCCCGACCGTGACACATGGTATGTCATGATAAAAGTTCGTGGTAAACTATGTTAAACCCTTGTACACCCTGTTATATCATGATATGCCATTGTGGTTTGAAACGGTAAGGCATGGCATACCGTTTTCTACCATGGTTTACCACCAGTAGTAGTATGCATGCTTCTGACTTGTTACACAATGGTTTCCGCTGTGATTCTCAAAACTGGAGTGGCTTAAAAGTTCTACTCTGGCGTGACAGTCTCTGCCGCATTTGTGGCAGATATAGGCAGTTGGCTGAGAGAAGAATGCAGGATTTATAGATCTCTGCTTTTGGCGGTCCGTCTTCTCAGCCAGTTGTGTTGTTCTTGTGTCTTCTCCTCTTCTCAAGCCAAGCGAACGACTTCCAATGACTGCGATCACCACCGGCTCTCCCAACTGAAAGTGCTATTGCCGGTTCCAAGCTGTCCTATAGAGGGCAGCCATGTGCAGTCACTCTCTCCAATCTGTCCTCTAGAGGGCAGCCCTGTGAGGTCATTCTCTCAAATCTGTCTTATAGAGGGCAGCCATGTGCAGTCACTCTCTCAAATCTATCCTATAGAGGGCAGCCATGTGCAGTTATAATTTCCAATCTGTCCTCTAGAGGGCAGCCCTGTGCAGTCATTCTCTCAAATCTGTCCTATAGAAAAGTAGCCATGACCATCCTTCGGGTGGCGCTACCGTCGACATATATGTATGTTGGTCAATTTCGCTGCACGCTAAAAAGCCTGTGTTTGCGTAAGTTATTCTAAGCAACGAATATATAATGCATGAATGGCAATAAAATGAAACATCTCCCAGTGGTACCCACGGCGTGATACTCGTGCTACTCGATAGGTCTGTCGCTTTCGACACCGTCGACCACGACATACTGATCACGCGCCTCGGCGTGTCTGATTCAGCGATAGAATGGGTCCGCTTATGCCTGTCTGATCGAACACAGTCAGAGCAATAATACCAGGCGGCGATTCCGACCACTCAAATATCGTCTTTGGTGTCCCCCCCCCCCTCCCCCTATCCACCCCAAGGCTCGGCACTGGGGGCCATTGCTTTTCACCATCTACACGTCATCAGACAACACAACTTGAACTATCACATGTACGCAGACGACACACAGATGTACATCAAATTAGACATCACTGATGAAAACGACAGACTGTCACCGTTGTTTACAATCGTTTGTGTTCGCCGTAGGAACAGGTAAATCGCTAAATGTTCTAAGCGTATATGGGACGTTTCATGTGTCTGGTAGAAACATATTCAATTTGTGGTCACCACGCTTCATTCTCATAAACTACTCTTTACACAGCGCATTGCGCCTAGCGTGTATAGGAGGTAGGTTTACAATATGCAGGACTTCCTCGTATGTATAACCAGGGTATATCGTTTTGAGACATCGTTTTTGAACTATCTCGATGATATCCGGTAGGTAATCTTGGTGTGCAGCTTGATGCTGAGATGAAGACATATGCGACTGCTCTGTGCAGATCTGCAATTTTTCACCTACGCAACATCATAATAATCAGATGTTATCTATCAACGGAAGCGACAGAGCAAGTCATACATGCGTCTGTCACCAGCAGGCAACGCATGCTCCACCGACTGCCTCAGAAACAAATACAGCGACTGCAGACGGTGCAGAACTGAGCGGTCCGTCTTGTCGATGGCGCCAAGAAATTCTGCCTATTACACCGCTACTGATCAAACTGCACTGGCTGCTGATAACAGTGTGAGTAGAGCTTAAGATCCTTCTACTCACGCATCGAGCACTTACTGGATATGCAATCTAGTATCGCACCCACAGTGCAACAGTCATTGTGCACAACGACGCCAGTCAGTTAGATCGCTGCGCTCGGTTGAACATAATCCAATGTGTGTAGCCCGTGAAGGCGTCCTGGAGTGACCGATCATTTAGCGTGGCACCCTCAACTCTGTGGAACTTGCTGCTGTGGCATCTGACCGAAACTTAAGATTTACCTGTTTTTCCAGATCAGTTTGTATGGCGGAGCAGTGATTGTTGGATCGGCGCAGTATAAATTTCACAATTTGATTTGAATATATGATTCGGACATGCAACTATAATTATGAATAACGTTGCCACGTGTATGCCAGTTGCCACGTGTATGCCAGAAAGACTTCATGACGCGTTGTGAATCTCCAATACATTTGAATAGTCTTAGTGTGCATCGATGTGTGTGTTTGTGTGTGTGTGTTTGTGTTTGTGTGTGTGTGTGTGTGTGTGTGTGTGTGTGTGTGTGTGTGTGTGTGTGTGTGTGTGTGTGTGTGTGTGTGTGTGTGTGTGTGTGTGTGTGTGTGTGTGTGTGTGTGTGTGTGTGTTTGTGTGTGTGTGTGTGTGTTTGTGTGTGTGTGTGTGTGTTTGTGTGTGTGTGTGTGTGTGTGTGTTTGTGTGTGTGTGTGTGTGTGTGTGTGTGTGTGTGTGTGTGTGTGTGTGTGTGTGTGTGTGTGTGTGTGTGTGTGTGTGTGTGTGTGTGTGTGTGTGTGTGTGTGTGTGTGTGTGTGTGTGTGTGTGTGTGTGTGTGTGTGTGTGTGTGTGTGTGTGTGTGTGTGTGTGTGTGTGTGTGTGTGTGTGTCTGTCTGTGTGTGTGTGTGTGTGTGTGTGTGTGTGTGTGTGTGTGTGTGTGTGTGTGTGTGTGTGTGTGTGTGTGTGTGTGTGTGTGTGTGTGTGTGTGTGTGTGTGTGTGTGTGTGTGTGTGTGTGTGTGTGTGTGTCTGTGTGTGTGTCTGTCTGTGTGTCTGTGTGTGTGTGTGTGTGTGTGTGTGCGTGCGTGTGTGTGTGTGTGTGTGTGTGTGTGTGTGTGTGTGTGTGTTTGTGTGTGTGTGTGTGTGTGTGTGTGTCTGTGTGTGTGTCTGTCTGTCTGTGTGTCTGTGTGTGTGTGTGTGTGTGTGTGTGTGTGTGTGTGTGTGTGTGTGTGTGTGTGTGTGTGTGTGTGTGTGTGTGTGTGTGTGTGTGTGTGTGTGTGTGTGTGTGTGTGTGTGTGTGTGTGTGTGTGTGTGTGTGTGTGTGTGTGTGTGTGTGTGTGTGTGTGTGTGTGTGTGTGTGTGTGTGTGTGTGTGTGTGTGTGTGTGTGTGTGTGTGTGTGTGTGTGTGTGTGTGTGTGTGTGTGTGTGGTGTATTTACTCGTAGAAAGTGCATTTATCTGAAAGAGTATCTCATGGGCGGAATGTGAAATTAATATTAGTTTTGTTTCTAAATGAATTTTCACACGGTCATGACGTCATCACCTCAGAACAACCGCAACGACAGTAACGATCTCTACCGTGTAGCTCGTCACAAGGTGGCAAAATCAGGAAAATCGCGCCATATTAAAAGATATGAGAAAATATGCAAATTTGCGGGTTGAAACGAACACATGTTACTATTTACGTCGGGAGAAACGTTGAAGCTATCAAGACACAACGGGGTTCGTAAGGTACCAGAGATGTTGTTCGCTAAAATATAAGAAGACAAACGTAAATACACCAAGATTGTCATATGTTTGTTATTGCAGCAGGGTCATCAAATGGCATCCGAATGCGAGAATTACCAAATTTGTTATGCATACTGGGAAAAAAATATATGAGTCTACCAACTCGAAATGGGCTTACAGAGGGTCTTGGAAAGGGGTGAAATGAGACAGATGCATAAAAAAACATTAACATACCAAGTCTGTTACAGTATTTCAACATGAAACCACGGGCACTTAGTATACGCCATAGCAGTAACGAGTGAATTTCACAATAGTGGAAGCTACGTCTGGAAAAAAATATTATAAAGCTACAAAGTCACAATTGGATTGGTGCGGTTCCAGAAATGTAGCTCGATAAAGAACAAGAAAAACAAAACGAAATTGTATCCAAATTGTCACATGTTTGTCATGTTACAAGAGTCACCAAACTGCGTACGTACGCGAGAATCTTGACGCATTCTGGGAACAATATATCTGTGTACACAATCAAAATTGGATGATGGAGTTTCTAGGAAAGGAGGGAAATGACACATATACAGAAAAAACAATTAAACACCAAGATTGTTACATTATTTCAACGTGACAGCAAGTTTACTTAGTCTATGCCATAGCGGTAAAACGAGAATTTCGCCATATTTGAAACTATATCGGGAGAAAAGTAATTACATTGCCAAGTCACTGTTGGTTTGATTAGTTATCAGTGTTGAAACTCGATAAAATTTAAGAAGAAAACACGAAAAGATACCAAGATTGTTACATGTTTGTTATGATAGAAAAGTCAACAAATTGCATACGTACACAAAAATTACACAATTTGTTTACGCACACTGGGTTAAAATGTATGAGTCTACCAACATAAAATAGAATTGTAGAAGTTCTGTGAAAGCAGGAAAAGAGACAGAAGCGATAAAACATTGACATACCAAGTTTGTTACATTATTTGTACATCATACCAAGGACTCTTGGTTGATGTCACAGCGGTACAGCATTTCGCAATATTTGAAGCTTTATGAAGCTGCCAAGTCATAATTAGGTTAATAAGGTATCAGAGATGTAGCTCGATAAAACACAGAAAGAAAAAAAAACGAAAATATACCAAGATTGTGACATGCTCGTCATGATAGAAATTCCATAAGAACGCGAACATTGCACAATTATTGACGCATAGTGGAACAAAATACTAATAAAAGAGTCTACCAGCTTTACATTGCCTTGTGGAGGTTCAAGAGAAGGAGAGAAATGACAAAGAAGCTGGAAATATATTAACATAACAAGTGTTCTACATTATCTTAACATGACAGCAAGGGCACTATGTAATAGTGTGTTTGCGCCACAGGAGTAACGCGTGAATTTCGCAATATTTGAAGCTACGTCAGGAGAAAAGTTATGAAGCTTCAAAGTTACAATTGGGTTATTAAGGTACCATGGATGGAGCTGAATAACGAAGAAAAAAAACGAAAATAGGCCTAGATTGACTCATGTTTATCATGGTAGAAAGGTCACCAAATTGCATATCAATGCGGAAATTACTCAATGTCTTGACGCATTCCGGGGAACAGTTTACGAGTCTTTCAAATCAAAATTGCTTTATAGAGATACTAGGGAAGGAGGGAAGTGAGACAGATGCAGGAGAAACATTGACATACCTAGTTTGTTACATTAGATCAACATGATAGCAAGAGCCCTAAGTCTACGGCATTGTGGTAACGCTCGAATTTCGCAGTATTTGAAGCTACGTTGCGAGAAAGGTTATGAAGCTACCAAGTTACAATTGTGTTAATTAAGTACAAGAAATGTAGCTCAATAAGTTATATAAGTAGAACATACATCAAGATTGTCAGTAGATACATAACACACACGGTTCGGAAAGGCTCAGTAATCTGTTCACAAAGAGAACCACAATTGCGTTCAAACGAAAAGAACCGTGTAATTAAATTCCAGTGTTTCGTTATATTTTTAGCTGCTGAATCCAATTTCGTACCTTTGTAGTGGATGTGTTTGGGGCATATGTTTAACATAGTCTGTTGTTCGATTTAGATGAACACATTTCATAAATTTATAAATACTATGTTTTTATCGTAATTATGTTTAATATGGGGTTATTTGACGAACAACGGAATGCCAGGAACTGTTAGAAAATAGCCCATCAAATTCTTCCGCCAAAACGTACACGCCTGTATACGAAAATCTGCCAACATGAGAAAATAATAAAATCGCAAATAAAGCGATGAATACCAAAGTGTAATTGTTAGAGTTGGACCCCGAATCGAATTCTTCTAATGCTCTAGTCGTTATTATATTGCCTTTGTGCAACAACAATCAACACGAACATATTTCAAAGCAACTATGATATATTTCCATATTTCTCACAATTCAGCAATGATGCAAAAACCTTACAATGGATTAGTTATTCAACATAGTATTCGTCAACAATATTCAAAGCATGCAAATATGATACACGACAAAGCCTGAATAAATAGTGCATACGATAAATTAGTAACACATTGTAACGGCTTACCAATATAACTTGTCAAAGCCCACTTAGTTACTTTTACAAGTTGAACCTTCACAAAAGTATAAGCTGTTCGAGACTACGTAGCCATTTTGTTTATAAATAAATAATATAATAGTCTAAATTATCCGTTGAGAATACTGTACGAGACATAAACAATACATAATTTCTAAATGTGAAGCCATTCTAATAAAACACAGCTCTGTACTCACCCTTTTGTGTTAAAATCGCCTCCGTCGATCTGTTGCTGCCATTTGTGACTCGTGTAAGTCGAGACCTGTCCAATCTTTGATGTTGTCTTGCCAATTATTTCTCTACCTGCCTCTTCTCCTCTCCCCTCTCACAGAACGTTGGACGATGGTTTTTGCCAGGCCAGTAGATCGTGTGACATGTCCATATGATCTCAGTTTGCGATTTCTGACTGTAGACAGGATGTCTTCGTGTTGTCCGATGTTTCGAGTGATTATATTTCTCACTTTCTCATTTGTGACATGGTCTGTGTAAGATTGTTCGGTAACATCTCATTACCACAGCTTGTATTCTTCTGTTTAGGTCTGCTGTTAGGTCCACGTCTGTTTAGGTCTGCTGTTAGGGTCCACGTCTGTTTAGGTCTGCTGTTAGGGTCCATGTCTGTTTAGGTCTGCTGTTAGGTCCACATCTGTTTAGGTCTGCTGTTAGGGTCCACGTCTGTTTAGGTCTGCTGTTAGGGTCCACGTCTGTTTAGGTCTGCTGTTAGGGTCCACGTCTGTTTAGGTCTGCTGTTAGGGTCCACGTCTGTTTAGGTCTGCTGTTAGGGTCCACGTCTGTTTAGGTCTGCTGTTAGGTCCACGTCTGTTTAGGTCTGCTGTTAGGGTCCACGTCTGTTTAGGTCTGCTGTTAGGTCCACGTCTGTTTAGGTCTGCTGTTAGGGTCCACGTCTGTTTAGGTCTGCTGTTAGGGTCCATGTCTGTTTAGGTCTGCTGTTAGGTCCACGTCTGTTTAGGTCTGCTGTTAGGGTCCACGTCTGTTTAGGTCTGCTGTTAGGGTCCACGTCTGTTTAGGTCTGCTGTTAGGGTCCACGTCTGTTTAGGTCTACTGTTAGGTCCACGTCTGTTTAGGTCTGCTGTGAGGGTCCACGTCTGTTTAGGTCTGCTGTTAGGGTCCACGTCTGTTTAGGTCTGCTGTTAGGGTCCACGTCTGTTTAGGTCTGCTGTTAGGGTCCACGTCTGTTTAGGTCTGCTGTTAGGGTCCACGTCTGTTTAGTTCTGCTGTTAGGTCCACGTCTGTTTAGGTCTGTTGTTAGGGTCCACGTCTGTTTAGGTCTGCTGTTAGGGTCCACGTCTGTTTAGGTCTGCTGTTAGGGTCCACGTCTGTTTAGGTCTGCTGTTAGGGTCCACGTCTGTTTAGGTCTGCTGTTAGGGTCCACGTCTGTTTAGGTCTGCTGTTAGGGTCCACGTCTGTTTAGGTCTGCTGTTAGGGTCCACGTCTGTTTAGTTCTGCTGTTAGGGTCCACATCTGTTTAGTTCTGCTGTTAGGGTCCACGTCTGTTTAGTTCTGCTGTTAGGGTCCACGTCTGTTTAGTTCTGCTGTTAGGGTCCACGTCTGTTTAGTTCTGCTGTTAGGGTCCACGTCTGTTTAGTTCTGCTGTTAGGGTCCACGTCTGTTTAGGTCTGCTGTTAGGGTCCACGTCTGTTTAGGTCTGCTGTTAGGGTCCACGTCTCAGAAGCGTACACAACGACTGATATGACAAGTGCACGCATTAGTCTTATTTAATTTTTCAGGATGATGTTGGTGTTTTTCCACATTGGATTTAGTCTTGCAAGTGCGGCAGAGGTTTGTTCAATTCTTCAAAGAGCTTTGGTTTTCCCTCTTCCGATAGCGTTGCACCGAGATATTTGAAGTTTGTAACAGTTTCTAGTTCTGTCCCATTGACCTGTATCTGTCCTTGTAGGCCATTTGAGTTGTTAGTCATGAGCTTTGTTTTCTCTCCATTTATTTCCATCCCATAGTCTGCAAAGGTTTTGTCCAGACGTTTGTTCTGACTATGTCTATATGAACTTCAAGTGCATCTGCCATGACGCGTTCGAGGAAGATGTTGAAGAGTGTTGGAGAGAGAGGGGCCAGCCTTGCCGGACTCCGAGTGTGGTGTGGAACCATTCCCCTGTGTTGCTGTTAAGAAGAATTGCTTCCTGGCAGCCCAGAGAGCTGCATGCCATACTATATCGAAGGCCTTCTTGAAATCGATGAAAGCGGTAAATGTCTTATTGCTGTTGTCGATATTTTTTCGCATAAAATTCGAAGATTGAAAATCTTTTCAGTTGTACTTCTTCCTGCCCGGAAGTCAGCTTGTTCCTCTGCGATGATCTTTTCTGCTAGTGACTTTTGTCTGTTTATAATACCTTTCAGTATTAGTTTACGGCTGATAAGGCTGATGGTACGGTGGTTTTAGCACAGTTGTAGGTTACCCTATCTGGGTAGTGTGAATATAAATGTGTCCATGTTGTGGGCCACTCTCCTGACTTCCAAACTTCGTTGCGTATCATAGTGAGCCCATCTATCATGGCATCTCCTCCAACTTGTGTCAAATCTGATGGAATGTTGTCTACTCCCGCTGCTTGTCCTCTTTTTAGAGATTTGATCGCTGCTTCTATTTCGTCTCGTTATATTGGAAAGTCATCACCTTCGTCGTTTATCTAAGGGCAATTTAGAATGTTTGTATTTCCCTTTCGCTGGTGGTTGTAAAGTTTGGAGCAATATCCTATACATCCATTAATGATGTTCTTTTCGTCCGTGCGCAGTAACCCAGCTTTGTCCTGTATGCTGGTGGCTTTTTTTTCTGTGTGAGGTTTTTAACAATTTGGAATGCCTTTTGTTGTTGTCCTTGTTGTTGCTATCTTCTATTTCGCTACAATTCTCAGAATTTTTAAATGCCAACAAAATGTTAAATCTAAATACAATCCAATATATTCGTGAAACCACGACACTGCACGTGCCGTACGTCACACCGTGTCATATCATGGACGCATTTCTAAATGTCGAAATATATGTCTACATACAATAGAGTATCTATGAACAACCGCTCAAACGTAAGTCAGAGACAGGCAGTTCGCAATTTTAAATCCGTGTTTAACGAAGCCATGCTGACAGCCTAGCAATGGTGACATGTTGCCAACCTGGAACGCATCTGCCTGTAGAACTGTCTGATGTCGTCACGGAACATACCACTTACAGCGCTGTAGATGTACGGATTGACGACGGAGTTAAGAACAAACAGTCGTTTTATATCTGCTGGGACTTGCAAACCAACATCTCCCAACCATTGTGGAATCCAGCTTGCTAAAAATACTACTGTAATTATAAATAATAGTGACACACCTTTGTATGCATTAGTCTGTTTCACAGTTGTCTTTTTGCCACCAAACACTTGGATGTTTTTACTGGTATTGATATTACATGTTGCTGCACCCTTTGTGAGATCAACAGTGCCAGTAGGAACAGATGAAGGCCCAGGGACAGGTGTCATACTTGCGACATCAACATTCCTATGAGCAGCTCTTGCGTTCGTCACCATTGTTACTGCCATCAGCGAATAGCATAATATTATGGCCAATATGTTTGCCAGTATGAATACTGCGGAAAACACCTTAAATAAGAGCCTGTTTTTGCTAACTCGTGCCACTGCTAAGACTGTAGCACACACAGCGGCCGTAACAGCGATGACGACCAGCGCCCGCTTCGCCCTTCGTGTGCTCAGACTGAACGTGTAAGGACGCCGCACCGCCAGCAGGCGTTCTATCGACACGAACGACAGAAGCAATGTGGAGAACACAATCGACGTTTGCATGCTGAATGCAGTCATCTCTAGGCTGACGTAGGTCAACTTGACGGTTGTCAGGAAGACTCCAAACATACAAACAGCCAAATCAGCGACAGCCAACGCAAACATGTACACTCTGGTGGATGACGTCATTTTGCAGGCGTATACGGCGATGACGAGCAGGTTGCCTGGTACACCAAACACACACATAAGGAAGATGCCGAAACTATGTATTTGAATGGCCTTTGTGGATAAACTATTCACCTCCTCGGTGCCGTTTAAATCGTTGAAACTTTGTTGCTGGAAACTCTCATTCCAGACCGGACACTGCAAATTTGGCGTGATGAACAAATCCATGGTGGCCGATTATTGCAGCGAACGTTGACCAACATAACATACGCAACTAAGTGTTGTTTACGGAGCCAGGTAGTTGTTCTTCGCGATGTCTGTGGTCAGCGTTTGAACCGAGCTGTTGGTGGCATCTGAACTTTGTCTACCCTTTGTGTAGTTTAAATTCTTCTAACTGATTTGTATTGACGTGTATTAAGTGTATCTAACAATAAAATCGTTCAACCCTTGAACTCTAGAGTTCGCACAGTCTTGTCGACATCTCGCACGCTTGGTATGTACTGTGCTGTCGCCCACGAATGTCAGTATTGTTGTGGAACTTCGCGGTTAATGGCCTACTGCAAGCGTTCCAGTATTATAGACACAAAGAGAATCCTCACGAAGGCGGTCAGTCGGCCAGTGTCGAGCAGGCGACGAGTGACTTACTGGCAGTGTCGGAGACGTACTATATTATACTTTGTAAAATTACCACCACACTTTGAAGAACATCTTCTCACGCTGCTAACATTTAGAATAACTGAATAAATTGCCGCAATTCACACAGGTAGGAAATCAACAGTGTGCAAACGAGCATGCAGATGAATGTGACTCGACGCACACGGAAGCAGCTGAACTAGTTAATTATCGAAGTTGTCCAATGAAGCATTCTCAAGATAAGGCATTATTTCATCAAGAGGAAAGACTCCTTTATCACGTATCCAAACGTACGGGAAGGAAAGAAAGGACATTACTGAAGAGGTAGTTTTATTATGCAATCTATGCACTCTTACATAATTGTTATTTATCTATGTGGTTTTACCTAACATTTGCACTTTTATTACACAATATAGTTATCATTACACAATATATATACTACTCGCTACTTGCGTAAGATAATTGTAATGCTTTTAGTTTCGTAAGCTATGTTCATTCTGCAAATCGAGCAAATATTGTTCTCTGAATTTGCACTTATCAGACAATAAGACGTGGTAATTGCATGGGATGTTTTTTCGTTCCTAGTAGAAATTTAATGATGATGATGATGTCTTTTTCTGTGCTGATATTTAAAAACGACAGAAGACATACAGCTAGGTGTTGGCCACGTTCAGCAAAAGATCAGATTTTTCGGCGCACGCGTCACGAAAATGGTTGAAGTTGTGTTCACAATATTTTAGGTATATGAACTAAACCATGTTTGCTAACTAAAAACAAAATAAATGTTACAAATTTACACATTTTTATTTTTCGGTTTGATTTGACCAGTTTGCAAAAAAAACGTTTGCCCATATGCATCTGTAATTGTCATGATCTATAAATACAATTCGATAGCTAAGAAATTAACATAGAGCCTGGCATGGCGTATTGCATGAGTTATGTTTCCATGAGTATTCACATAATTATGTTTCATCGATGACATGTTGTCAGCGCGATGCGCATCTGTCTGTACAACTGTCGGACGCCGTCGCGAAACATTCCGCTTACAGCGCTATAGATGAAGGGATTGACGACGGAATTAAGGATAAAAACGCGCTTGCTATATTGTGGTACCTCCATCCCAACGTCAGCCAGCCAGCTAGGCATCCAGTACACAACACATACTACAGTAATTATAGATAATATTGACACAGATCTATATGTTTTGGACTGCTTTTCAAGTGCTTTATTGCTGGGGGACTCTGAATTGGATCCACTTGTAATGACTGCTGGTGTTGCTTTACGCTTTCGGAATACAGAAGAGATGGCGGGAACTGGAGACATACTTGCGACACCGACATTTCTGTGAGCATCTCTTACTTTCATCAGCATCGTTACTGCTATCAGCGAATACCAACCGATCAGGTGTGTAGCCTGTGGCTCTTGCGATCATAAATACCATGGCACAGAGATCAGCAGTAAGAGCAATGACGACCAGCGCCCACTTCGCCCGTCGAGTGCTCAGACTGAACGTATGAGGACGCTGCACCGTCAGCAGGCGTTCTATCGACACGAACGACAGAAGAAACGCCGAGAAGGTGGCGGACGTGTTGGCACAGTAGAGGGTGACCTGATGGTTGATGTAGTCAAACGTCATTGTTGTCTGGACTGTCACTCTAATACAAACAGCCAAATCAGTGTCAGTCAAGGCAAACAAATAAAACCTGGTAGAAGGTGACGCCTCTCAGGCATGTACGGCAATCACACGCACGTCAGTCCCAGCACACACCCCAAATAAGGTCAGCAAACATTCAACTGGAACGGCCTGTTTGTTGAAGTCGCTGCTGTACAAATTGTTTTGTTGAAAAGTAGATGTGTTGAACAAGTCAATCAAAATGTGCTGGCGACAACTGTCGGTCCATGCGAAATGCTTAAAATGTTGCGTGATCAATGCATCCATATTGTTCGATTTGTGTAAACATTGTTCTTGAGAGTGCAATAGTTCAGTCATACTCCGCCAATTAAAGCAGCTTAGTTTGTGTTGCTCAGTCAAGCAATGCACTAAACGTGGAATTAGGAACTGTTTTCTCGTAACTACTAGATACGACGCATTTACGAGATTGTAAGTACTTACGAGGTTTCGAGATACCCACCCCTGGCTTGTTAACAAATACATGTCAACGCATTCGAATACAAATGCAACTGATTCATTTGATTTCAATACAAATGCAAATGCCATTTTGCAGGAATGCATGCAAATGCAAATGTTTTGGGGTGGCATTAAAATGCAAATGTTTTGGTTACACATTTACAAATGCATTTGAATTAATTTCAGATGTTAATATATATTTAATGTTAAATTAAACAAATTACATGTGGACAAGTAAACTAAAAGGTTTGTGGTTTTATAGGTATGGTTGAAAGAAGAAGAAGTCGAATAGTTTGATGTTCTAGGCATGTGCGTTCACAGGGAAGCCGCCGCCGCAAGCGCAGTTTACGGTATTCGTCTTAGTAGTCGTCTAAAGCTTATATGCAACGTCAACAACAGACAAGACCCAAGAAGATTACAGTTAGGCAGTTGTTGTTGACTAGACGGTGTGATTTAAACAATCCCCTTTGTTGTCCGAGTGGCCTTGGCCTGGTGTCCCCGTTGCTGAGAATTAGCTCAGGCTCAGACAGATTGCAATTAACTCGCTGGCTTTATCAGGCCACACAGAATTTCTTTTGTTTCGTTGGCATAGAAATCTGGGATATTGCTTCTCCCGTCCGGGAGATCGGGAGAAGTGGGAGATTTCTGGGGGACTCCCGACGAATCCGGGAGATCTCAAAAGCCATGCGCTACTGCGTCATCACTGCAGTTATGACATATAAAGAAACTAAAAATATTGAAGTTGAAAATAAAAAAGTACAGATAAATATACTTCGTGACAAGTAAAAATAATTCCAGAAAAATGTATTTCGTTACAAGTACTTAAACAACTATTTACGTAAATGTACTACGTTACATACCGGCACAGAACTGGAGTAACAGACGTACTCGCACACACGTACACACGTACACACGTACACGCGTACACACGTGACGCACACACACGAACTCACACACACACGCACTCACACACACACGTGTCATCAAATAGTGATTCTTGCTGGCCAACAGTCACTAGTTAGAAACATATAATGGTGGTGTTTGGTGGCTCAGATCCCACACGACGCAGTTAGGTGGAACTTGATGGTTCATGTCTCACGCGAAGTGATGTTTCGTAGTTCGAACCAATACACTTTACCAGTTTTGGCGATGCGACACCTGTAACACATAAAAATAGTCAACTAGAATTGTGTCAACATCGTATTTTATTTTAATTAATATCAGTTGACGATAATGTTGTTATTGTTATTATGTAATCGCATGTAATAGTACGTGTTAAATGTTATTCAAATTAGTGATAATAACTACGATCGTTAATCCAGTCTACCGTAGTTAATTCAAGTAACTTGCAACTGTTTCGTTTCACTTGCGGCATTTGGCACCTAAGAACGGCCTGTCATGGACATGATAATTATGTCTTATGCATTTTTGTGATGTAAATTTGTATTGTGTTATAAACTGTTTGTATGTGCAACAGGACAAATAATGATATGTGTACACTTCGTTTTGCCCCTTTTTCGAAAATTTTGTGCATCTGTAATTTAATAATTCGTTACTATATTAGATGTTGTTGTTGTTAAACTGAAGTTTCATTGATTCATTCAATGAACTACATCCAAATAAGTACGAATCTATTATTCGAATCAAGACTACAAAAATAGTGTAAGCACACCAAGCTTCTGTCTGTTGTTGTCAGCAACAAGGCGCGGTAACACTAAGATTGTGTTTGTTCTTGTCACAGATGATTTCTCGCCGTGTGCTTGCCTTGTAGAACCGAGTCCATCCATCGACCCATAGACGCGGGAACAGTGGTGTGGGCAGGGCCTGCAATTTTCTGGGGGGCAGACATTATGGTTCTGCCCCCCATTAAATGTGAGCGTGAATGTTTGTTTTTGTGGCGAGCGTCAATGGCGGATGGAAACGTAAATTGTATGAGACGATTAATGTGTATTTTGTTTACTGTGAAAGGTGTGTGTAATTGGAGGTCAGATATAATGTTTTCTGCCCCCCCCCCAGTAATAGGCGGCGTGGTGGAAAACAATAGTTCCAAAGCACCCCTCCCCTCCCGTCTTTAGATGTCATCATTTTAGCGGAGACAGCGGAGAGAAGCTGGAGTAGGTAAATTGACAGCAGCGGCGCGACGTAAAATAAAAATTTGTGAACAGCACTGTCCTCTCCGCGTTTAGTCGGATGTCATGAGTTCACAGCCGAGAGACAGCGGAGAAGCTGAAGTTACATTGGCGCAGCGGCGAAAATTGTTCAACAGCATGGGCCAACTAAACAGTATACGTGTCTCTAACTTCGAGAACTAATGAGACCATGCCCTACGCTGACAACACGGACTTCGATAGCTTACGAGACCATCACCCAAGCTGACAACACGGACTTCGATAGCTTACGAGACCGTCCCTTAAGCTGTCAACACGGACTTCGATAGCTTACGTGACCATCCCCTAAGCTGACAACACGGACTTCGATAGCTTACGAGACCATCACCCAAGCTGACAACACGGACTTCGTTAACTTACGTGACCATGCCCTAAGTTGATGATATGGACTTCGATAGCTTACGAGACCATCCCCTAAGCTGACAACACGAACTTCGATAGCTTACGAGACCATCCCCTAAGCTGACAACACGGACTTCGATAGCTTACGAGACCATCCCCTAAGCTAACAACACGGACTTCGATAGCTTACGAGACCATCACCCAATCTGATAACACGGACTTCGTTAGCTTACGTGACCATGCCCTAAGTTGATGATATGGACTTCGATAGCTTACGAGACCATCACCCAAGCTGACAACATGGACTTCAATAGCTTACGAGACCATCCCCTAAGCTGACAACACGGACTTCGATAGCTTACGAGACCATCCCCTAACCTGACAACACGGACTTCGATAACTTACGAGACTATCCCGTAAGCTGACAACACGGACTTCGATATCTTACGAGACCATCACCTAAACTGACAACACAGACTTCGATAGCCTACGAGACCATCCCCTAAGTTGATGACACGGACTTCTCTTACGCGAAAGTCTTAGAGCAGTTGACCAATGTAAGGCAACATCTATTACGGTTTACTTAACGTATTCTGATTTCACTCCTAGCATTGTCGCTTTGCACCGCTCGTCCATTTGGATACTACGCCAACCCGCGTGTGTGGTCGCCCGTACGCCTTCGACTGTCCACGTGGCATTTATTGTGATAAAAAGTACTTCGACCAGTGTAAGCTCGTGAAGACACCAGGCGGCGCTGGCGCTCATTGACAATATCAGTGAACATATTCCGACTAGTTTTAGTAAGGCTATGGAATTGGAATTGGAACAATTTATTCGCCAATAAACAAACAAAAGCACACAATGGAATACAATTTTAACAATAGTTAGTTTATGTCGGGAGACTCTCACTATGGTGGAAACTATGGATCTACATGTCGTTGTGATTAATAAAAATATCTTCAACAACGATTGCAGACTTCTGTTACTAAGATATTATCAACATGTGAACGTTGTATTCAGTGAAATAGTCCCTTTTGATTGTGATGATGATATCAGTTGTAACAAATATGTTGTTGTTGTAAATTTGGGATTCCAGCCTCGTTTTCGATTTGAGCGATTGTGTTAAGTGCTGCCAACTACCGGCTCGGTTCCTCGTTAGTTTGAGAAAATAATTAGCCTTGGTTTCTGCGGAGATCTGTTCATGGAGCTTATTGGGTGCCGCTCGCTGAGCTGTGAGTGGAAGAAGTCGTCGAATACAGCCACATTTGTTTTATTTAATTATTGCGAGAGTTTCACGGAATAAAAAAACTCTGAAACTTATATATTTGGCTTGTACATGATAGGTTTCTGATCGTTTCCCAATTCAGTTAATAGCCACCTATTTTATTCCATCACTATTAATTCAGCAGGCCCAAATAGCGCTCTTGGCGGCGGGTTCTCATTGGTCATTGCACAGGTCTGTAGCCGGGGCGTTCACGCGTACCCCCCTTTTGTGAACCCGCTTTCTCCAAACTGTGAACCCCCTAGGATGTTGTCTTTAAAATGTGAACCCCTAAGTGCATCTATTAATAATATTTCGTCTTTCTCAAAAGAGTGAACCCCGCTACTAGTGGCTGCTGGATGTTGTTCAAACATTACCTAGGTTGCCAGACCGCCTGATTGACACATGTATTAAACGGAGAACCCTTATTTATTAACTGATCATCAGTGAATGAACGGGTAGCTTGGTAGTGGGGTCTGTCCACCACAATGCCATGTGTGAAAATGGCTGTCACTGGAGGAATGCGCTTCAGAGGATCATTGTACATATTGAACCATGCAGCAGGACTACACACATTCCCTCGGTCTCCTGCCATGTACACTCACATGCTAACTGCTAGTGAATGAAAAGGTTGACGATGATTTTACACTCATAAAGAACACTTACGAGCACAGAATCAATGTATTAGGTGAACTACTGACTATCGAACGCTATTCTTAACATTCAGCCACTTAGATGTGTAGTGAGCGTCCGGCCTGCGTGGAAGGGTAGGCCAACAACACCAGCATGCAAAGTACAATGAAGCCAAGGTCCCCAGTCCCCAGCAGCATCGAAAGAGTCTATGACCAAGGAGGCTGTTCGGGTCAAGTAGGGCTACGTGCAGGGGGTGCTAACAATCTCTGGGTCAAGAAGAGCCACCGAGAGAAGGTAAGTAGACCGAAGATAACAACATATAACGTAAGGACACTACTAAGAGATGAACAGATACAAGAATTGGAGGAAGAACTTAGGGAAACCAAGTTGGTATGGGAAGTGATCGGTGATCGGAGACGTCAGAAGAGAGGAATGCTTCACTACCTTACAAAGAGGCCATCTACTATACGGCGAACAACGGCCAAGCTGGAGTAGGCTTTCTCATAAACAAGAAATAGAAAGACAATATAGTGAGGGTTAACAGCATCAGCCCCAGAGTAGCAGAACTTGTTCTAAGCATAACAAAGCTCTACAAGCTGAAGATAGTACAAGTATATGCACCAACAACATCATACTCAGAAGGCGATACAAACAACTTCTACAACGACATGGATGAGACCTTAGAAAAGCCAACCCACTACACGATCGTGATGGGAGACTTTAATGCGCAATTATGGAATCGAACAAACATTTCAGAAACGGCAACAGGCAAATTTGGCCTAGATGTGTGAAACGAAAGAGGCGACACCTTGGTAGAATGGGCAACATCAAGAAAGTACAAAATCATGAATACCATGTTCCAGAAGAAAGCAGGGAGGAGATGGACATGGAAAAGCCCAAATGGAGAAACGAAGAACGAAATTGACTACATCCTAACAAACAGGCCATACATGGTCACTGACCTAACTGTCATCAACCAACTGAACATTATAAGTGACAACAGAATGGTAATGAGCAACATCAAAGTAGACGTCAATGCTGAAAGGAAGTAGTTAATAAACATGAGACCACCTAGTGTAGACACCACACAAATCGGAAGAAAAAAAATCGATTCGTGACACTACAGAAACTAGACGACATCGACACCATGAGCAAAAACATCACTGAGATTATCTAATTAAGTGCAACAAGTGTAGCCAAAGCAATCAACAGGCAAGTAGTGACGAGAATATCATCACCGACACGAGCAGTAATGAAGAAACGACGAAAAATGGTGGATAACGGCGACCGTAAAAAACAAATAGAGTACGCAGAAATATGCAAACCATCAAAAAGAAAGCGAAGGAGGACATCAGAAAGTACAAACAAGAGATCATACGAGAAACGATTATGTCATCAAAGAGGCTGAAGAAAGCAAGAAGAACGCAGGCACTAGGCCAAGACAGACTGATTACGCTTCTAGACAAGCAGGGTAGAGAAATACAAGACCAAGATATGATCATGGAACGAATAGAGGAATTCTACACCGAGCTATATGACAGTGGACAGAGTACCATAATTCACACCGACCCGAACCTGGTACCAGAGATAACACCATGGAAAGTGGAAGCTGCGCAAAGAGATATGAAGAATGGGAAGACATCAGGCAACGACCATGAAAATGTTGAAACATTAAAAGCAGGAGAAGATATCATCTCGAAGACACTGGCTAAGCTGTAAACTAATGCTTATCAGAAAGACGAATACCCACCGCTTGGAAGAATGCAAAGATGGTGATAATTGTCAAGAAGGGAACTAAGAAAGACTTAAAGAACTACAGACCGATATGTCTGTTATCAAACATCTACAAATTACTCACAAAGATACTAACGAATAGACTAGAGACGACACTCGACGAAAACCAACCAAGAGAACAAGCAGGATTCAGAAGCAGGTACTCAACGACAGACCACATACCAACCAACTGAAAGAGAAGTGCCGAGAATATAATATCCCGCTCTGCATCGCTTTCGTCGACTACGAGAAGGCTTTTGACTCGGTGCAAACTCAAGTAATACTGACCTCCCTTCAAGAACAGGGGATAGACGATGTGTACATCGATCTAATGAAAGACATCTACACCAACATCTCGGTGACAGTCCACCTACACAAAAAGAGCAACAAGATCAACATCAAGAGAGGAGTACGACAGGGTGACATCATATTGCCCAAGCTGTTCACAGCAACACTCGAAAGCATATTCCGAAGATTGACCTGAGAAACCAGAGGCTTGATGATAGACGGAGAATATCTTAGCCATCTTCGCTTCGCCGACGACATACTCATTTGCGCTACTACACCGCAAGAACTACAAAACATGCTGCAGAAGCTAGCTGATGAAAGTGGAAAACAAGGTGTCAAGATGAACATCTCGAAGACAAAAGTGATGCTATAAAATGACACACCAATATATATATAAACACGACGCAGATAGAGAACGTTGAAAGCTACGTCTATCTGGGACAACGATACAGTATCAGAGACAAAAACCACGAGAAGAAGATTCAAAGAAGGATCACCACTGTCGGCTGGACATTCTTATAAATTATAATTTATTAATTGATTGAAAACAGGATTGTAAATATCACCATATTATAACATTTTAACTGTTTAGTCTAAAAATAACTTGGACATACCCACACTCACTATATTCAAAATTTCACACTCGGAGCGGATTTGCGAGGAAATAATTTAGTTATATTAATAATATACTATCATTGCGTTTGCATTTATGAATAAAATTGGGTGTAAATTAGGCTTAATCAGCAACAACATGGGACAAATCTCTATGAACCACGTGTAAGTGTTACATTATCTGAAAACGCACCCCAAAACAACAACTTTGCTGCGGACATGCTGGTTGTGCTGATGCGGTATTGAAATATAACATGAAACCACACAGTCAACTGAACGCGTACCGGCTTTGCTATCCTTCCAGCAAGAAACCTAACACAAACGCCAACCCTCTGCATTATGAACCTCACACGAACTTAGAGTCTGTATTGAGAAAATGTCAACTCCTTTTTTGAAAAGCTGGCTACGGGCCTGAAGTTGCATGCGACTTTGTTGCACATTATAGGACATAATCTAAACATACAGCTTGCGTGCAATAGAATTGCCTGCAATGGTACCAACATACGAGGCGAGGCTGTTGCACGCAACCACTGCGCGACACTAAGTTGCATCGTCCGACGGCACAAAATACCGCCGTCATATAAACGCTTACCGTTATATCCTTAGCTCCCTGACGTTTCCATCCATCTGTTAACAACTTCAATACATCTTACACATTTTAAGATTTACTAACTCTTGTTTTGATGCGCTCTGAAGTTGGTTTCCGAGGATATAGGCGCAATAGAAGATACATTATTATTATTATTATTACTATTATTATTACTATTACTATTATTATTACTATTATTAGAAGCATTTTCAACAATGGCAGAAAGCAAACACTCCAGTAGCTATGCTACTATATATCATACCAAGTGTTAGTGTGCAGTGTGTGGAAGGCTTATTGAGTATTCCACCGGGTGGCCAATGTCACAAACTCTCTGTGGACAAAAATTTAATTCTTTTTGAGGAAGTCGTGTCATTTCTTATCTCGTTACTCCACGTTTTCGGCGATTCAACCGTTCTCCACGTCTTCAGCGACATCTTCGTTCTCCACGTCTTCAGTGACTCCTCCATTCTCCACGTCTTCGTTGACTCCTTCGTTCTCCACGTCTTCATTAACTTCTTCGTTCTCCACGTCTTCAGTGACTCCTCCGTTCTCCACTTCTTCAGTGACTCCTCCGTTCTCCACGTCTTCAGTGACTCCTTCGTTCTCTATTGAGTCATTGACACAGTGCTGAATACGGGGATAGCTGTCAGAATTGTTGGCATAAGGCAAACACGTCCATGCCACCTTTGTCTTTTGAGAAGGTCTAAGAAGGATTCAGCTGTGAACGCGCCCTCTCCAGTATGGTTGTTAAGCACCCGTCTCTCATGGTTACACCTCTGACAGTTCGCACGCAAAGCATCTCATAAACACCAAAAGGTGTGGTCGCGGTGTTCTCTGCACCATACATTGCTGTTGGCATTTATCCGTATTTTAGTAGGCACATCAGTCTGGGTAGAAGAGGTGAGCGCGGGATGCAAAGAGCCACCTTCATCGCAATTGCGCAATTACATCGCATCCTACGTAGCGCCTTCTAGCGGATACAATGAAAGTAGAGTGGCGCCCAAAGCGTTAGTTTCTTTAGACTAGACTCGATTATCCAGCCGCCGTGAGGTGGCAGCATTGGCCCGTCACAACGGACTGGAATATTAAGCTTCTGCGTTTGTTACCGGTAGGGGGCTTTACCCCAGATTTGGGTAGAGACGATGATTGGCTCTCAGGCCAACTATGAAATAACAAATTAAATAAGGATACAATTTTTATCAGATAATACTATACTATAACAACTATTCAACATTAAACTTATATTGAAACATGTCACACACAAAATAAACCGACATTAAACTTTTTCGTAGTTTAATGCCTCTTAATCACATGCGTATTCACTGGATGGCAGCTCTCATGGCATAACATTCAAAATGGCCATTTAGAGCCAGACTATCGTTCTGGCGAAGTCACGCAGCCAGGCTAAGCGAGACTATCCATAGACTGGTTTCCAGCCCAACGTGTGGCGCCACTTGTTCATAACCGCACGAACGGGACTAGTATCGGTTAGCGTCTCTTATCCAACTTTCGCTTCGTGAACTCGCCGAGAAGGTATGAGCGGCGCAAAGGTGCTGCCACATCACGTCACCTAAGTAATTCAGGCTTTTACCTGGTGTCTATGTCGTATGTCGTTCTACCTGGTGTCTATGTCGTAGGTTCTTCTACCTAGTGTCTCTGTCGTAGGTCCTTCTACCTGGTGTCTATATGGTACGTATCTTCTATCTGGAGTCTATGCCATTGGTCCTTCTTCCTTGTGTCTTTATCGTAGGTCCTTCTACCTGGTGTCTATGTCGTAGGTCCTTCTACCTGGTGTCTATGTCGTAGGTCCTTCTACCTGGTGTATATGTCGTAGGTCCTTCTACCTGGTGTCTATGTCGTAGGTCTTTCTACCTGGTGTCTATGCCGTTGGTCGTTCTTCCTGGTGTCTATGTCGTAGGTCCTTCTGCCTGGTGTCTATGTAATAGGTCCGTCTACCTGGTGTCTATGTCGTAGGTCCTACTACCTGGTGTCTATGTCGTAGGTCCTTCTACCTGATGTCTATGTCGTAGGTCCTTCTACCTGATGTCTATGTCGTAGGTCCTTCTTAGTGGTGTCTATGTAGTGGGTCCTTCGTCCTGGTGTCTATGTCGTCGGTCCTTCTTCCTGGGGTCTATATCGTAGGTCCTTCTTCCTGGTGTCTATGTAGTGGGTCCTTTCTCCTGATGTCTATATCGTAGGTGCTTCTTCCTGGTTTCTCTGTAGTGGGTCCTTCCTCCTGGTGACTATGTCGTCGGTCCTTCTTCCTGGTGTCTATATCGTAGGTCCTTCTTCCTGGTGTCTATGTAGTGGGTCCTTCTTCCTGGCGTCTATGACGTTCGCCCTTCTTCCTGGTGTCTATGTCGTAGGTCCTTCTTCCTGGTGTCTATGTCGTAGGTCCTTCTTCCTGGTGTATATGTAGTGGGTACTTCCTCCTATTGTCTATGTCGTAGGTCCTTCTTCCTGGTGTCTATGTAGTGGGTCCTTCCTTCTGGTGTCTATGTCGTAGGTCCTTCTTCCTGGTGTCTATGTCGTAGGTCCTTCTTCCTGGTGTCTATGTAGTGGGTCCTTCCTCCTGGTGTCTATGTCGTAGGTCTTTCTTCCAGGTGTCAATGTAGTGGGTCCTTCGTTCTGGTGTCTATATCGTAGGTCCTTCTTCCTGGTGTCTATGTAGTGGGTCCTTCCTCCTGATGTCTATATCGTAGGTCTTTCTTCCTGGTGTCTATGTCGTAGGTCCTTCTTCATGGTTTCTCTGTAATGGGTCCTTCCTCCTGGTGACTATGTCGTCGGTCCTTCTTCCTGGTGTCTATATCGTAGGTCCTTCTTCCTGGTGTCTATGTAGTGGGTCCTTCCTCCTGGTGTCTATGTCGTCGGTCCTTCTTCCTGGTGTCTATGTAGTGGGTCCTTCCTCCTGATGTCTATATCGTAGGTCTTTCTTCCTGGTGTCTATGTCGTAGGTCCTTCTTCCTGGTTTCTCTGTAGTGGGTCCTTCCTCCTGGTGACTATGTCGTCGGTCCTTCTTCCTGGTGTCTATGTAGTGGGTCCTTCTTCCTGGCGTCTATGACGTTCGCCCTTCTTCCTGGTGTCTATGTCGTAGGTCCTTCTTCCTGGTGTCTATGTCGTAGGTCCTTCTTCCTGGTGTCTATGTCGTAGGTCCTTCTTCCTGGTGTATATGTAGTGGGTACTTCCTCCTATTGTCTATGTCGTAGGTCCTTCTTCCTGGTGTCTATGTAGTGGGTCCTTCCTTCTGGTGTCTATGTCGTAGGTCCTTCTTCCTGGTGTCTATGTCGTAGGTCCTTCTTCCTGGTGTCTATGTAGTGGGTCCTTCCTCCTGGTGTCTATGTCGTAGATCTTTCTTCCAGGTGTCAATGTAGTGGGTCCTTCGTCCTGGTGTCTATATCGTAGGTCCTTCTTCCTGGTGTCTATGTAGTGGGTCCTTCCTCCTGATGTCTATATCGTAGGTCTTTCTATCTGGTGTCTATGTCGTAGGTCCTTCTTCCTGGTTTCTCTGTAGTGGGTCCTTCCTCCTGGTGACTATGTCGTCGGTCCTTCTTCCTGGTGTCTATATCGTAGGTCCTTCTTCCTGGTGTCTATGTAGTGGGTCCTTCTTCCTGGCGTCTATGACGTTCGCCCTTCTTCCTGGTGTCTATGTCGTAGGTCCTTCTTCCTGGTGTCTATGTCGTAGGTCCTTCTTCCTGGTGTATATGTAGTGGGTACTTCCTCCTATTGTCTATGTTGTAGGTCCTTCTTCCTGGTGTCTATGTAGTGGGTCCTTCCTTCTGGTGTCTATGTCGTTGGTCCTTCTTCCTGGTGTCTATGTCGTAGGTCCTTCTTCCTGGTTTCTATGTAGTGGGTCCTTCCTCCTGGTGTCTATGTCGTAGGTCTTTCTTCCAGGTGTCAATGTAGTGGGTCCTTCGTCCTGGTGTCTATGTCGTAGGTCCTTCTTCCTGGTTTCTCTGTAGTGGGTCCTTCCTCCTGGTGACTATGTCGTCGGTCCTTCTTCCTGGTGTCTATATCGTAGGTCCTTCTTCCTGGTGTCTATGTAGTGGGTCCTTCTTCCTGGCGTTTATGACGTTCGCCCTTCTTCCTGGTGTCTATGTAGTGGGTCCTTCTTCCTGGCGTCTATGACGTTCGCCCTTCTTCCTGGTGTCTATGTCGTGGGTCCTTCCTCCTGATGTCTATATCGTAGGTCCTTCTTCCTGGTGTCTGAGACGTCAGACCTTCCTCCTGGTGCATATGTCGTAGGTCCTTCTTCCTGGTGTCTATGACGTCGGTCCTTCTTCCTGGTGTCTATGTCGTCGGTCCTTCTTCCTGGTGTATATGACGTCGGTCCTTCTTCCTGGTGTCTATATCGTAGGTCCTTCTTCCTGGTGTCTATGACGTCGGTCCTTCTTCCTGGTGTCTATATCGTAGGTCCTTCTTCCTGGTGTCTATGACGTCGGTCCTTCTTCCTGGTGTCTATATCGTAGGTGCTTCTTCATGGTGTCTATGACGTCGGTCCTTCTTCCTGGTGTCTATATCGTAGGTCCTTCTTCCTGGTGTCTATGACGTCGGTCCTTCTTCCTGGTGTCTATATCGTAGGTGCTTCTTCCTGGTTTCTCTGTAGTGGGTCCTTCCTCCTGGTGACTATGTCGTCGGTCCTTCTTCCTGGTGTCTATATCGTAGGTCCTTCTTCCTGGTGTCTATGTAGTGGGTCCTTCTTCCTGGCGTCTATGACGTTCGCCCTTCTTCCTGGTGTCTATGTCGTAGGTCCTTCTTCCTGGTGTCTATGTCGTAGGTCCTTCTTCCTGGTGTATATGTAGTGGGTACTTCCTCCTATTGTCTATGTCGTAGGTCCTTCTTCCTGGTGTCTATGTAGTGGGTCCTTCCTTCTGGTGTCTATGTCGTAGGTCCTTCTTCCTGGTGTCTATGTCGTAGGTCCTTCTTCCTGGTGTCTATGTAGTGGGTCCTTCCTCCTGGTGTCTATGTCGTAGGTCTTTCTTCCAGGTGTCAATGTAGTGGGTCCTTCGTTCTGGTGTCTATATCGTAGGTCCTTCTTCCTGGTGTCTATGTAGTGGGTCCTTCCTCCTGATGTCTATATCGTAGGTCTTTCTTCCTGGTGTCTATGTCGTAGGTCCTTCTTCCTGGTTTCTCTGTAATGGGTCCTTCCTCCTGGTGACTATGTCGTCGGTCCTTCTTCCTGGTGTCTATATCGTAGGTCCTTCTTCCTGGTGTCTATGTAGTGGGTCCTTCCTCCTGGTGTCTATGTCGTCGGTCCTTCTTCCTGGGGTCTATATCGTAGGTCCTTCTTCCTGGTGTCTATGTAGTGGGTCCTTCCTCCTGATGTCTATATCGTAGGTCTTTCTTCCTGGTGTCTATGTCGTAGGTCCTTCTTCCTGGTTTCTCTGTAGTGGGTCCTTCCTCCTGGTGACTATGTCGTCGGTCCTTCTTCCTGGTGTCTATGTAGTGGGTCCTTCTTCCTGGCGTCTATGACGTTCGCCCTTCTTCCTGGTGTCTATGTCGTAGGTCCTTCTTCCTGGTGTCTATGTCGTAGGTCCTTCTTCCTGGTGTCTATGTCGTAGGTCCTTCTTCCTGGTGTATATGTAGTGGGTACTTCCTCCTATTGTCTATGTCGTAGGTCCTTCCTCCTGGTGTCTATGTAGTGGGTCCTTCCTTCTGGTGTCTATGTCGTAGGTCCTTCTTCCTGGTGTCTATGTCGTAGGTCCTTCTTCCTGGTGTCTATGTAGTGGGTCCTTCCTCCTGGTGTCTATGTCGTAGATCTTTCTTCCAGGTGTCAATGTAGTGGGTCCTTCGTCCTGGTGTCTATATCGTAGGTCCTTCTTCCTGGTGTCTATGTAGTGGGTCCTTCCTCCTGATGTCTATATCGTAGGTCTTTCTATCTGGTGTCTATGTCGTAGGTCCTTCTTCCTGGTTTCTCTGTAGTGGGTCCTTCCTCCTGGTGACTATGTCGTCGGTCCTTCTTCCTGGTGTCTATATCGTAGGTCCTTCTTCCTGGTGTCTATGTAGTGGGTCCTTCTTCCTGGCGTCTATGACGTTCGCCCTTCTTCCTGGTGTCTATGTCGTAGGTCCTTCTTCCTGGTGTCTATGTCGTAGGTCCTTCTTCCTGGTGTATATGTAGTGGGTACTTCCTCCTATTGTCTATGTTGTAGGTCCTTCTTCCTGGTGTCTATGTAGTGGGTCCTTCCTTCTGGTGTCTATGTCGTTGGTCCTTCTTCCTGGTGTCTATGTCGTAGGTCCTTCTTCCTGGTTTCTATGTAGTGGGTCCTTCCTCCTGGTGTCTATGTCGTAGGTCTTTCTTCCAGGTGTCAATGTAGTGGGTCCTTCGTCCTGGTGTCTATGTCGTAGGTCCTTCTTCCTGGTTTCTCTGTAGTGGGTCCTTCCTCCTGGTGACTATGTCGTCGGTCCTTCTTCCTGGTGTCTATATCGTAGGTCCTTCTTCCTGGTGTCTATGTAGTGGGTCCTTCTTCCTGGCGTTTATGACGTTCGCCCTTCTTCCTGGTGTCTATGTAGTGGGTCCTTCTTCCTGGCGTCTATGACGTTCGCCCTTCTTCCTGGTGTCTATGTCGTGGGTCCTTCCTCCTGGTGTCTATATCGTAGGTCCTTCTTCCTGGTGTCTGAGACGTCAGACCTTCCTCCTGGTGCATATGTCGTAGGTCCTTCTTCCTGGTGTCTATGACGTCGGTCCTTCTTCCTGGTGTCTATGTCGTCGGTCCTTCTTCCTGGTGTATATGACGTCGGTCCTTCTTCCTGGTGTCTATATCGTAGGTCCTTCTTCCTGGTGTCTATGACGTCGGTCCTTCTTCCTGGTGTCTATATCGTAGGTCCTTCTTCCTGGTGTCTATGACGTCGGTCCTTCTTCCTGGTGTCTATGACGTCGGTCCTTCTTCCTGGTGTCTATGTAGTGGGTCCTTCCTCCTGCTGTCTATGCCGTAAGTCCTTCTTCCTGGTGTCTATGTATTGGGTCCTTCCTCCTGGTGTCTATGCCGTAGGTCCTTCTTCCTGGTGTCTATGTAGTGGGTCCTTCCTCCTGGTGTCTATGCCGTAGGTCCTTCTTCCTGGTGTCTATGTATTGGGTCCTTCCTCCTGGTGTCTATATCGTAGGTCATTCTTCTTGGTGTCTATGTCGTAGGTCCTTCTTCCTGGTGTCTATGTAGTGGGTCCTTACTCCTGGTGTCTATATCGTAGGTCCTTCTTTATGGTGTCTATGTCGTAGGTCCTTCTTCCTGGTGTCTATGTAGTGGGTCCTTCCTCCTGGTGTCTATGCCGTAGGTCCTTCCTCCTGGTGTCTATGCCGTAGGTCCTTCTTGCTGGTGTCTATCTAGTGGGTCCTTCTTCCTGGTTTCTATGTCATGGGTATCTTCTAACTGGTGTCTATGTCGTAGGTCCTTCTTCCTGGTGTCTATGACGTCGGTCCTTCTTCCTGGTGTCTATATCGTAGGTGCTTCTTCATGGTGTCTATGACGTCGGTCCTTCTTCCTGGTGTCTATATCGTAGGTCCTTCTTCCTGGTGTCTATGACGTCGGTCCTTCTTCCTGGTGTCTATATCGTAGGTGCTTCTTCCTGGTGTCTATGACGTCGGTCCTTCTTCCTGGTGTCTATGACGTCGGTCCTTCTTCCTGGTGTCTATGTAGTGGGTCCTTCCTCCTGGTGTCTATGCCGTAAGTCCTTCTTCCTGGTGTCTATGTATTGGGTCCTTCCTCCTGGTGTCTATGCCGTAGGTCCTTCTTCCTGGTGTCTATGTAGTGGGTCCTTCCTCCTGGTGTCTATGCCGTAGGTCCTTCTTCCTGGTGTCTATGTAGTGGGTCCTTCCTCCTGGTGTCTATATCGTAGGTCATTCTTCTTGGTGTCTATGTCGTAGGTCCTTCTTCCTGGTGTCTATGTAGTGGGTCCTTCCTCCTGGTGTCTATATCGTAGGTCCTTCTTTATGGTGTCTATGTCGTAGGTCCTTCTTCCTGGTGTCTATGTAGTGGGTCCTTCCTCCTGGTGTCTATACCGTAAGTCCTTCTTCCTGGTGTCTATGTATTGGGTCCTTCCTCCTGGTGTCTATGCCGTAGGTCCTTCTTCCTGGTGTCTATGTAGTGGGTCCTTCCTCCTGGTGTCTATGCCGTAGGTCCTTCTTCCTGGTGTCTATGTAGTGGGTCCTTCCTCCTGGTGTCTATATCGTAGGTCATTCTTCTTGGTGTCTATGTCGTAGGTCCTTCTTCCTGGTGTCTATGTAGTGGGTCCTTCCTCCTGGTGTCTATATCGTAGGTCCTTCTTTATGGTGTCTATGTCGTAGGTCCTTCTTCCTGGTGTCTATGTAGTGGGTCCTTCCTCCTGGTGTTTATGCCGTAGGTCCTTCTTGCTGGTGTCTATCTAGTGGGTCTTTCTTCCTGGTTTCTATGTCATGGGTATCTTCTAACTGGTGTCTATGTCGTAGGTCCTTCCTCCTGGTGTCTATGGCATGGTTACCTTCTACATGGTGTACACGTCGATGTGTATCAATATTCGTCTATATGTAGAACTACTGGAATAAAACTAGGACCAATGAAAACAAATTCTTGTAATTCCTGCCGTACCAAGATGTAATGTTGATGGTGTTCCTACGTCCAAACACGTTGACAGTCACATTTGCAATCAACACGAGTAATCGTTAGCGTAGCCTGGGCCAGAACGACCCCTATGAAAAACGTTCAGATGATACGCCATGAAACATTGCTATCATATCGTTATTGTGGTCACATTATAGACCAATACATGTATTGCGCAAAGGTAGTCACAAATTAAAAACGACACGAGTATCCAAGAAATTTATGCTGTGAGACAAGACGCCCCCTATATTGGGACATTCAAAGTTGTTATTTTGGATAATAATAATAATAATATATTTTATTTCATTTAGATCCGATTATAAATTGTTCGTGGCGCTTTACAACATGTAGAACCCCGATAGATGTAATAATGATGGCTAAATAAACATGCATTTTCTATTAAAAAAAAAATTCTTATAAAATTAATATTAGTAAAATATAAATAAATAGAGTAATTAAATAAATATACTAAAATAATTATCATAGTTACAGTTCTATGTAGAAATAAAATATTGCAAATTCATGTAACTGAACTAATGTACATGTAGGTATAAAATAAATATATAAATAGGTTAATTAATACATAAGAGATATAAACTAATCAATGCAGAGACTAAACTATGCCACATTGGACAAGAAAGAGAGTCGAAAAAAGTCTTTTTTCGATATTAGTCTTTAAGCGTGCCTTGAAAGTAGAGAGACAATCAGACGTTTTAATGTCATTAGGCAAAGTGTTCCACCGAACGAACTGACCCCCAGCTTTGACATGAGTCCGCAAGACAGTTAACATGTTATTTTTGGCAGAACGCAGTGCTCTAGTTGGTTTGTATGGGCATACAAGGTCGCATAAATATTTCGGGGCATCGCCATGCACAGCTTTATATGTAAACACTAATAGCTTAAAGTCGATTCTGTGTGCTACAGGAAACCGATTAAGAATGCACAACAAAGGCATGGCGCTGTCACTCCGTGGGCGGCGCAGGATCAACCTAGCATGAGAGTTGTACATTCTCTGCAGTCGAGCGATGTTGTTGACAGGAGTGCCGTATAGAAGTTAATTGCAGTAATCAAGCCGTGATGTAATAATGGCGTTGACGACACGTTCCTTTGTCGTCATTGGGAGATAACGACTCATCTGGTTAATATGGCGCAGGTGAAATGAGCACACACTGACGATGCTTGAAACTTGCTTCTTAAAATCGAGGTGGCGATCCATAACGACACCAAGGTTACGAACACATCTTGAGGCAGTAATCGTAACATCCCCTACGCGTATCACACTCCCGTTAATAAGCGCAGCGGCAGTCTACGGGAAGATATTCCGTTTTATTGTTGTTCATGCACATGTAGTTTGATGTCATCCACTGATTGACAATATCTAGACATTCCTCCATACGTCGCAGAGTAGCAGTCAACGCAGTCGCACTGAGGTCAAAATGGCAGTACAACTACAGAACTCAGAACTCAGAACTCAGAATCAATTTATTTGACCTATAAATACGATACATATACAACGAATAACGTAATAGATAAAGTCGGGAGACTCCCATTAAGATATATAATATCGCTAGCAGGAGCCTCCCCATAAATATAAACAACAACAACATTTACATGACACAAATCAGAATAGCATATGACTTGTTTTTATAGTTGATAATTACACAATATATCAACATGCATACATAATACAAGGACTGATTATATGTACTCGTGTACACATTGACGTACATATGGATACTTTGGTATACATTTCAATACGTATTACGAATTACAAATAAAGCAAACATGGATACGACAACTGGATTCATAATTTAAAATAAAAAATGTTTTGTGTATGTTGAAAAACCATATAGACTGTGGGTGTAAATTGTATTAATGATACTACTTGGTGTATTGTTAACTGTCTCTACTATGTTGTGTCTAATGCATTTTTTGGCAAATTCATGTTTGAATCTGGACATATACAGATTATTTCTTTAACGTGTGCAGTGCTGATGAATATCATAGATGTGTGTGCTTGGAAAAACATTGAAGTAGTAGGGTAAAAGATTGTTAATTAACTTATAGTAACATTTAATTTTGTGGATTTTATAAATGTCTGATGAAATGTGCCTGATGAAATATTATCCGCATAATTATGAAAACTAAGTCCATGCGCCTTGATTATGTCGCCAATGGGTTGTACGTACATCGAGAATAACAATGGTCCCAGCACCGAACCCTGCGGAACACCCGATGTCACGCAAGTTGTATTCGATGACGCATCACGAATGACGACACGCTGGGTCCGGCCCTGCAGATAGGATTGCAGCCAGCCAAGCGCCTTGCCAGCAATGCCGTAACGCAACCGAAGCCGCTGGATCATTACCTTGTGATTGATTGTGTCAAACGCCGCTCTGAAGTCAATAAGAACTAGTGCCGTGCCTTGTCTATTGTCTAAAGCGGCGTGTATACGTGATGTGGTTTTGTCTTACTCCAGGGGGCCGCACTTCTTGATACATGCCTTCCAAAGCTGAATAAATGCCACTGTTGAAAACAGATCCCTGGTGGTTTATGGGGCTCGTCTGCGGAGTACAACTTTTGTTCTTGCCTTGCTGTGGTCTCACTTCAATTTGCGTTTTTTTCTTCTCGCTACGGTCTCACTTCAATTTGTGTTTTTTTCTTCTCGCTACGGTCTCATTTCAATTTGTTTTTTTCTTCTAGCTACGGTCTCACTTAAATTTGTGTTTTTATCTTCTCGCATGATCTCACTTCAATTTCTGTTTCATGTTCTCGCTGTGGTCTCATTTCAGTTTGTGTTTCCTTCTCTCGCTACGGTCTCACTTCAGTTTGTGTTTCATCTTCTCACTACGGTCTCACTGATGGCTTTGATATCACTTCAGATTGTGTTTCCTCTGATAACTTTGGTCTCACATCAGTTTGTGCTTCTTCAATTTGTGTTTCCTTTTCTCGCTACGATCTCACTTGAGTTTGTGTTTCCTTTTCTCGCTGTGGTCTCACTTCAGTTTGTGCTCCCTTTTCTCGCTGTCGTCTCACTTCAGTTTGTTTTTCCTCTTCTGGCTGTGTTCTCACTTCACTTTGTGCTCCCTCTTCTCGCTGTGGTCTTACTTCAGTTTGTGTTTCCTCTTCTGGCTGTGGTCTCACTTCAGTTTGTGTTTCCTCTTCTCGCTGTGGTCTTACTTCAGTTTGTGTTTCCTCTTCTCGCTGTGGTCTCACTTCAGTTTGTGTTTCCTCTTCTCGCTGTGGTCTTACTTCAGTTTGTGTCTCCTCTTCTCGCTGTGGTCTCACTTCCGTTTGTTTTCCTCTTCTGGCTGTGTTCTCACTTCTGTTTGTGCTCCCTCTTCTCGCTGTGGTCTTACTTCAGTTTGTGTCTCCTCTTCTCGCTTTGGTCTCACTTCCGTTTGTTTTCCTCTTCTGGCTGTGTTCTCACTTCACTTTGTGCTCCCTCTTCTCGCTGTGGTCTCAATTCAGTTTGTTTTTCCTCTTCTGGCTGTGTTCTCACTTCACTTTGTGCTCCCTCTTCTCGCTGTGGTCTTACTTCAGTTTGTGTCTCCTCTTCTCGCTGTGGTCTCACTTCCGTTTGTTTTCCTCTTCTGGCTGTGTTCTCACTTCACTTTGTGCTCCCTCTTCTCGCTGTGGTCTCAATTCAGTTTGTTTTTCCTCTTCTGGCTGTGGTCTCACTTCAGTTTGTGTTTCCTCTTCTCGCTGTGGTCTTACTTCAGTTTGTGTTTCCTCTTCTCGCTGTGGTCTCACTTCAGTTTGTGTTTCCTCTTCTCGCTGTGGTCTTACTTCAGTTTGTGTTTCCTCTTCTCGCTGTGTTCTCACTTCAGTTTGTGTTTCCTCTTCTCGCTGTGGTCTTACTTCAGTTTGTGTTTCCTCTTCTGGCTGTGGTCTCACTTCAGTTTGTGTTTCCTCTTCTCGCTGTGGTCTTACTTCAGTTTGTGTTTCCTCTTCTCGCTGTGGTCTTACTTCAGTTTGTGTTTCCTCTTCTGGCTGTGTTCTCACTTCAGTTTGTGTTTCCTCTTCTCGCTGTGTTCTCACTTCAGTTTGTGTTTCCTCTTCTCGCTGTGGTCTCACTTCAGTTTGTGTTTCCTTTTCTCTCTACGGTCGCACTTACGTTTGTTTTATAATTACGTATCGTCTCATTCATCGGGTCGCATTCTCTCATTCACTTGTGTGCTTTTTGCATGGGATCAAGTTACTTTCACGAACCTCTCGTGCTAAAATGCAAGAACATAGAGGGTTATTTTGTGTGGCATTGATAACTGAGCCAAGTGCTCTGGTTATTTTTAAGTTGTAACAATAGCCCTGTGTTAATTCGGCGTACATCTTAGCGGGACCACTATTACACTGCGTATCGTGAATACTAAAATATCAGCCCCACATTGTCAGCTGATCTCTACATATTATTGTCTCTAGACATAAATGTTTCAGTTCACAAAGCTATCTAGCGACAACTTATTAGGTGCACTCCAGGCCACAGCGCAACTGTTCACTTGTCCTACCTTTCGGCCAGTTAAATATCGTAGTCGTAATCCCAGTTTCCTCATACTTTTGACCTACTGCCGTCTGATTCACCATTGCGTCAACTCTTGTTGCAATCAGTGTATGCTTAGACCTCCAGAGGGCAAACGGGCAAATATCGTTTGATGTCGATTGGAGACGCCCAGCTACTTTAGTTGCTAACACGCAATCACGCGAGAAATGCTGACGTAGCCATCAATCAAAATGAAATATTTTTGTGCTTAGCATCTTTTGGGAAATAACAGGTTACGACACTAAGGCGGAAGCACGCAATTCTACTCCGGTTACACCGTCGTAACAACAATATATTTTCCATCACGCCATTGTATCTGATTGGATTAAATAAAAAATGCATGTCCATGGACGGTATTCTGGGGTGTTGCAGTCGATTGACTGTAATCATAGCGTGTTTTAGCACTGAGTTTCAAGCTGTACATCAACAATCTACATTAGCTCTCATTTATTGTCGTCGTTGTGTTGCGGGCAGCGTCACGATTACTTGTAGTACGATTATAATTAATCCGTCTCGCATATGTACCCGTGTGTCTTGTCACGTCTTTCTTGACCTTGCTTGCATGGTTCAGCCGTTGTATCCGAATTGCGCGTGACGTGCATCAGTCGTGATATCAACGTAGCTCGTCATCTTAATTCTTCAACCAAACCGACCTTACCGAATCGTACAAGGCAACAGATGCAAGGAGCAACCACAGAGACACAAACGTATCCACTTCATGTTGCATTCTCAGTTAAATTACCATTTGTATCCACCGTTTTTAAGAAAGTGTATAATTCATGTACTACATCAACATAATTTACTTATGTGATTACTTGCTAACGAATGTCACTTTGATATTGGATGTGATTCGATAAATTATGTTTTTTGCAAAATTACCCGTCCCCAGGTCCGGCCAGCGCAATAATAAAAATGAGGCACACCGATGTAACTTTACATCTTTGGCGCCGAGAAATATGTCTTAGATATGCACGTTGTGTAAAACAAAGTTTATATGGAGTTTACGAAAAATATATGTATAGTATATTGGGTTTGGGTTTCAATTTCAATTCTCGATGTTACAAATAGGCTTTAGTTATGTTAGTAAATATCTCAAATGTATTTGGAATGTGAAAACTGTGCTTCTGAAAATACAAACACAAACATGCCCGGTCCACAGAGCAGTTGTAATTTTACGATATAGTGTCCGCAATTTGAAAGTTGCCCCAGCCAAATGTACGGGTAAACAAGTAGAGGTAAGTTCTTATATAGCGCAGTATCCAGTTCTTAGGACAGCTGCAGGATTCTCTCGGTTGAGAGTCAGAACTCAGAACTCAGAATCAATTAATTTGACCTATAAATACGATACATATACAACGAATAACGCAAATACTAGATAAGGTCGGGAGACTCCCATTAAGATATATAATATCGCTAGCACAGGAGCCACCACATAAATATAAACAACAATACAATTTGCATGACACAAATCAGAATAGCATATGACTTGTTTTTATAGTTGATAATTACACAATATATCAACATGCATGCATAATTTAAGGACTGATTATATGTACTCGTGTACACATTGACGTACATATGGATACTTAGGTATACATTCCAATACGTATTACGAATTACAAATAAAGCAATTATGGGTACGACAAATGGATTCATAATTTAAAATAAAAACGTTGTTGTGTATGTAGACCGTATGTAAACCATATAAACTGTATTAATGATACTACTTGGTGTATTGTTAACTGTCTCTACTATGTTGTGTCTAATGCATTCTTTTGCAAATTCATGTTTGAATCTAGACATATAGATTATTTCTTTCACGTGTACAGTGCTGATGAATATCATAAATGTGTGTGCTTGGAAAACATTGAAGTAGTAGGGTAAAAGATTGTTAATTAATTTATAATAAAATTATATTTGTTGGATTTGATAAATGTCATCCAACTTTAGCAACAGTCTTTTAAAAATAGGACTTGTGTGAGCATTGTATTTATTTAAGGATATTATTCGTATTGCTTTTTTCTGTAATTTGAAAATTCGATGTGCCTAATGACCCCATAAAAGTAAGCCATAATTAATATGAGGGAGAATAAGAGCAGTGTACATAATATATAATGTATTGGTTGGTAAAAGGTGTTTACGTTTATTTAGTATGCCTATTGTTTTAGATAGTTTATTTGCTATTTTGTTTGTATGACTCTGCCAGTTTAAATGGTTATTTATTGTGATGCCTAAAAAATTTAAATCATTTACACATTCAATGTATGCCCCATCTATTTGTAACACAGTGTATTCTACTTTCTTTTGAGGCATATGTAAAATTATGAATTTAATCTTTTTGGCATGTAGTGCCAGTTTGTTGGCTTTCAACCAATTGTTAATCTTTGTTAGTTCTTTGTTAATATTTTTACTTCGCATTTGGCCTTCTGAATCATTAAATATGTTTAGTGTACTAGTAAGGGTGGTGTCGTCAGCAGAATTTGAAAAGGTCACTAGAAAGTGCTATGTCATATATATATCTATATATCTAATAAATAAGAGTGGCCCTAAAATTTAAATTTGAGGGACACCAATGTTGATGACTATTTCCTTAGACTTAACATTTTCAATTTCTACGTACTGCTTACGATTGATTTTGTAAATAACTCGTACAAATGTCCAGAGCCTTGTCATTTAATCCATAGTGATTTTAATTCTGTACCAATATATTGTGATCAATTGTGTCAAATGCTTTCGATAAATCAAGGTATATATTTATTGGAGTAACCGATTTATCAAGTTCTTGTATAATTCTGTCTATGATTTCGAGTGTAGCAAGCTCTAAACCCATATTGGCTATTGTAGTATAACGCTTTAGAATGGAAGTAATCGTGGATTTGATCAAACAGAACCCTTTTAAAAATGTTTAAATCACTGGCAGGATAGAAATAGGACGGTAATTGTTAAAGTCAGAAACATCAATTTTTGAAAAGGGGTATGACTTTTGAAAGTTTTAATTTTTCTGGAAATATACCAGTTATTATTGACTGATTAATAATTACAGTGACTGCATTGCTAATATCATTTGTTATCAATTTTTGTAATGGTGTTGAAATACCGTCGTTTCCACAACTTGAATTTGGAGGTAAACGATCAATGATATTAACAGTAGTTTCCACGTTAATTAGGTTAAAGCTGAAGGTGTGAAATATCGGGTTATTCAGGTAATATTTGTATGATTTACCTCCACTAGTAGTTGTTTTAGAGGCTAGAGTAGGACCAGCATTAGTAAAAACGTGTTAAATCTGTTTGCAATAATGCATTTGTGGCTAATCATTTCCCCGTCGACTTTGAACAAATCTGGAAATTTTTCTTTCTTTTGACTTTTCTTAATAATTTCTTTAATTAAAAACCATGTCTTTTTAACATGGTGTTTGTGATACATCAATTGGTGGTGAACACTTAAGTACTTAGTTCAGTACTTAATGCTTTTCAAAACTGGATTGGTAATGCATTTGCTTAGCTAATCTAATATTACTTTTAAGAATTTTGTGTAAGTCAGTTTTAAGTTTATGGTAATGCTCTGTATTTACGTAAGTCTGTTTCATTCTCGAATACAATTTGTTTCTAAACTTTATCGACATGATAATGCCCTTGGTAATCCAAGGAGTTTTCGTATGATTATATTTGTTAAATTTAATTACTTTAATAGGTAGAAATTTATCCACAGCTGCAGTAACAATTTCATCGAGGATATTGTAGTTTTCATTCGGATCCGCATGAATATCTGTATTAAGTTTATCATAAAGATTTCAGTTAATTATTTCAGTTTTAAATTTATTGAGTGAGTCAGGATGTTGTTGTTTTATTCGTATTAACCTTGGTATCGTATTAGAGGTTTCGACATAGTCCAGACTTAGAATGTACGGAAAGTGTTCAGAAGAATCCTTTTGTCAAATTGCATAAAAAATTATCAATGAGTGTTCCATGATATTCTGAAAGTCGTGTTGACCTAGTAATTGTTGGGAAGAAACCATGTGAAACGATTGTATCGAAATATTCACATATTGTGGGTTTTTCGTTAATTTTAAGCATGTAAATATTGTAATCTCCTGCAATTATTATTTCACTTTTAGATTTTTGCAAATCAACTAAATTTGATGCAAATATTCGTTTGTAAATATTGGTAATTTTCAATTATATCTCTAGGTGGTCTATATATATTTCCACGAATTTTTTTTTGTTCATGGCACAACATGTTATTTCAATAAATTGACTGTCCCAAATGTCTGTATTAGCATGGATGTTTACAGATTTGTAATTGTATTTGTTGCTGAGGTAGATTGCCAAGCCGGCATGTGCACTACAGATTTTGCCTTGGCATATTAATGTATATCCATCTATTTTAAATAAAGAGTCAGGCTCTTCATGAGCCATGTTTCCTGTAAACATAGAACATTAATCTCACAGCCACTACTTCTCAATGTATCTAGCTTTATTTTAATTTCGTCAATTTTTGCATTTAAACTCTGACAGTTTAGGCTTGGCAAACTAAATGTGCTTTGCCTGTTCGTTGTCCGATGCTTTAGCTACAACAAAATAACTGTGCTTTGCGTGTTAGTTGTCCGATGCACTAGCTACTGCGCCACAATAACATATAACACAATCGATTTATAAACGGCCGTTGTTGGCATTTATTGTTTTGAAGTCGGTTGGTTGCCACGTTCGTGACCGAATTGCGACTAAGTACAACGATTCAGCCAACGTCGTACTAACGGAAGAAACTACATCCGTTAAAAACCGCTGTACGCACACGATGGAGTAGTTTGTAATGCGAGTAATTGATAGGTTTCTGGCCATGTGATGTGCGTGGCTCTCATTGTACAAAGATCTGCAAAGCCAGTTGAGGAGTAAGCGATCGAGCGAATCACCGGGGTGTGACCGACAACACGTTGACCAGCTACGTAGGAGTCGTGTCAAGCGTCCTCTACAATAGGGGCAGAGGACAGCATACCTGTCTACTGTCAAACTGTCTTAAACCGACCGTATTTCTTTCACATTTATTAATATGTATTAATAATAATATGGCTACACTACAATAAATATATTGAAGGTGAACTGCCCGTGAAATTGTGGTTAATAAGCCCGAGGCACTGTTCGTAATTTGGATGTTTTCAACCGGAAGTTGTATTGCATTGTATTGTGTTGTAGTTATTCAGATTCCAACAGGTCCAGTGGACCCTGTAACAGGATTGATAACTGAAACAGTACATATAAATAATAGAACAATGAAAACAATAAGAACAATAAGAACAATAAGGACATAACAACCACACAATATACCAGGCAAACATCCGTTATACATAGAAATGTTTTTGAATTGAAAATCTAAAAGTTTCGGCTCCTGAAAATGTATCACAAGTTGGACTACTTAAATACAACGTGTTGAAAATAGTCATACACCTATTCAAAGCAGAGTGTTTTCTAATGTTGATTCTGACATTGGAAACTCTAAAAGGGATGTAGTTTCGTAGAGATCGTGAAGGACAGTGAAATTGGATAGCTACTACCAGATGGAACGAATCTAGTTGGGTGTGCACACACATGTGTAAAAAGATGAGATCTGCCTACGATGGTAAAGAGAAGGTAGTCTAAAATGATAGCAAAGCTCAGGATAACTGTCAGAGGAGTTCTGTATTATGGATTTGTAACATAGATATTTAATGTTTTTTTAACTCGTTCGATTTTATCAATAAACGTACGTTGCCATGGATTCCATATAACACTGCAGTACTCCAACTGACTTCTCACTAGAGATATATACAAAGATCGCAAAGCCTGTACATAGGTAAATTATTTAACAAGATGTTTAACAAAACTGCCAATCAGAGAATTAACTATAGATGGCGGTTGGACAAGGAATCCGTTTTATCTACGTGTATCCCGCCCTTCTGAGATATGTGTCGATTATATTTTAAAATATATTCACGCTACTATCACCCACACAATCAGCAGATAATAGGTTTCATTCATTTAGAGTCCTTTGTTAAAATAAGAACTTTTTATATATAATCTAACGTTTTGTACTTTTTCATTCTTTTTTATGCTTATGTTTGCACTTCGATAAAGTAACCCCACTGTCAACGTTGAATTTCCTGTAACTATGTTACACCAAACAGCTTCTTCGCAATCTACTTCTCTTTCTAATTTCATTTCATAAACCTGGATAGATTAATATATATATATATATATATAACTCCGCCTCCCCTTCTTCCTATTCTATCTTTCCTAAACATTACATAGCCTGACAGTCCAAATTCGGCATCTGATATATCTGTGGTGGCCAATGATTTGGTTATACCTATTATGTGAGGGTCAGGATATTCTAACATAATGTTTAGTTCGCCTATTTTGTTTATTATGCTCCTTGCATTTAAACAAACGCATTTATATCCAGCTTCCGAACAGTTTTCCAGGCTGTTCTTTGCTCATTTATTTGTGCTGTCTTTATGTATGCCTCCAGTTTCGGGCTTCTCTGTGAATCCCCCCTGCGCATCTAGTTTAAATCAATGCAATATGTCCCACTGTCAACAGATCGCAGCTGTTCCTCTGACAAAACTGCTGCCCCTTTCCGCATAGATGTAGGCCATCTCTCATGTACATATCTTCCCTCTCAACAAAGTATCCCCATAAATCTATGAATCCACCCCCTCTTCTTCACACATCTGCTAAACTAGTGCATTGGTCGCCATCCTCCCATTACTGGCAACATTCCTGAGAGATTGATCTGTTCAACTCCTGTCTTCTTTAACTTCCTCACTAACTTTTAACATTTACTTCAGTATTATCCCAGTTGTTCTCTCCCTGTCTGCATTATTTGTCCCTTTCAGTCACCTATTCTATCCTAGCCCCCGGTAGACAAACAACGACGTCTTTCCCTCGCGTAGTGTCGTACCTGTCTTTTACAGAATAGAGTCGTCCCCTCAATTACAGCCTCAGAGTAGCTCCTTCTCAGGTTTGCATATGTCTGGTTGTTGTCTTTTCCCCCCGTCATCTTCTCTCCTGTCATATTCTCTTCTGTTCCATTCTTTCCTCTCGCTTTTTCTCTTGACACTTTTCCTCCTGTCGTCGTCCCTTTTATCGACTTCTCTTCTGTCACATTTACTCTCACTTCTTTTCTTCCCGCCAACTTTCCTCCCATCGCATTTTCTTCTCTCCTCTCCCGTCCCATTTTTGCTTCCTACCTCCTTCTCTGCGGTCACTTTGTCCCGTGACACCTTCACGCCTGTCACGTTTATGTTGTGTTCTTGTGTGGTGTTATGTTGTGCAAACGCGTTTAATAAACCCACTCATCTTCAAAGCTTTAAAACACTACGATTAATATGATCTTTAAAAGTCAAACTGTGACCTTGGGTAAAAACTGGCTTAAAATAGTGTAGTCATAGGATATACGTTTCTTTTTGTTAGTGAACGACGTTATGCAGCATTTGTGAACGTTAAGTTTAAGGTGCCATGCCTCACACCAAAGATATACACTGTCCAGATCCTTCTGCACCAACTGACAATCGGTCACCGACGTAATTTCTTTAAACAATTGAAATCATCAGCATACAATGACATTTCACATGAATCAACATGATTAGTGAGATCGTTAATATACAAAATAAACAGAAGTGGTACAATTTGTTAACCTTGTGGTACACCAGACAACACCGGCTTTCAGTCAGATGCTTGGTCTTCGAGGACCATGCATTGTTTTCGGTTGACAAGGTAAGACTGCAACCACTCTATGCATTGCCCGGAATAGCCATATGATCTAAGCTAGTGTATTAACAATGGGTGGCATACTGAATCAAAGGCTTTACTGACGTCCAAATAAATAGAATCAACCTGCTTCTTGTTGTCAATAGATTCAGAAATGGCATTCAAGTAACACGCTAGATTAGATAATGTACTTCTACGCCTCACAAATCCGTGTTGGCTGCACAAAACTGTGTTACGCACATGCTCATACAATGAGTCAATTACCACTTTCTCAAAAACTTTGCTAAATAGCGGTAAGAGAGAGATAGGTCTGTAGTTGCACACACTTCGATTATCTCCCTTCTTATACACAGGAACAACTTTTGCTCGTTTAAAACAAGTTCTACAAATTCCACAGTTTAAGGACGTATTAACAAATACAGTTAGTGGACCTGCTAATTCGGCTGCACATTCCCTAAGGATTTCAAATCATCATAAGACACATTGATATTAGTCATTGAGTCTGATTGAAAGGAGGGAATACTTGGATAAATAAGGTTATCTACTAATGCAAAGACAGAAAGATTCGAAATGGTCACAAAATAGTTCTGCTATGTCAGCTGGACTGTCTGCCTCAGTGCCATTATATACCATTGAGTTAGGAAAAATCTTTACATTAGTTTGCTTGCTTATGACAAAACTGAATAGACATTTGGTGTTTTATTTGACGGACTGTTCAATTTCCGATATGTAGTCACAATACCTTTCTCTTTTAAGTTTCTTAAAACTGTGATGTGAGCGTTTCCATGCTTTTTGTGCGGTGTCTTTCTCGTTCAAGGTTGCGATCATATCGTCATCATACCATACTGCGTATTTACGTCCACGAATGCAGACACGAGGAACGCATTCGTTTATGGCAGCATACAAAATGTCATAAAATAGATGAAAACTCTCGGCAATGTCAGTACTGTCAGTGAGAAACGACCTCGGGATACAAGACAATAAAATGATGTGTCTTAGGTGACTAAAGTCCGCTTTGCGATAGTTATAAACAAAACGTTTAGCGGGTTCCTGCTTTGGTCGGTTGGCACATAACAGTTCACAACGTAGGGCGTCGTGTGTGGATTTCACCGCCTTGTCTATTTCTTAACATTACACTCTGCACCATGCACAAAGACAATATCTAGTGTGTGCTCGTTGCACGTGTGGTCAGCGTTACACTGCTCAAGGCCGTATTCAGATAATATTTCAACACACAGTTCGGACTGTGGATTGGTCCATGACTGGGGCATCAGGCCTGTTATGTTGTTTGACGTTTGTACCTCGTTGTCGAAAACACCCCCCCCCCCGCAGCCATGTTTTGGTTATCGCTATAAAGTTGTAGTCATAATCGCTAAAGAAAATGTTAGTCTTGTAATTTGCAGACAATGCTGGTTGCGTTTTGGTAAAAGAGTTTATGGTTTAGGCTAGGTCCGGGGTTGGGATTCACATCCCCACTCAGCATAAGTAGAATCGGCAGAAGCGCCACCAAGATGAATCCGGCCGTCACGCCTGTGTGACTCCGTCGACACATATTATTGCCGTAATGGAGACCCGACGACTTGTGCATTCTTCGGAGACACAACATGAACCGACCCGTGCTGATTCTATGTTGTATTGGATCAATCGTCATCGGCACCCAGAGACGCTTTGTCAAGCACAAGAATGCAGCCACGAGTCACCTCGAAACAGCAGTTCAATATATATTGGTAGCTTTTACAATAAAATTAATATATTACAGTCTTTAAAACCACATAGAATATGTAAAAGACGTAATGTTGTAAACGCATTTATGTACCATTCACGTATCGCATAGACCCGTTGCAGTTCGCCCATAGGGCTAGTCGAGGTGTCGAGCTGTCGAGGATACAACTCTGACTCTTGTAGATCTCATAGCTGGTACTTCTGTCAGAGTTCTTTTCATGGATATGTCCGCTGCTTTTCAAACTATTCAGCATCATGTTTTGATTCAGAGACTATTAGACGTAGATGTAGATTCTGATCTCGTTTTGTGGAGAAAGCAGTTTATGTGCAATCGGCCACTGCGGATCAGTTTTAATGCCCGCATGTTTGACAAACGTGTATTGCCTGATGAAATTGTTATGACTATTGGAGCCATTCAACATCATAACTTGGTTTGGGCATCTTACTGTTAAACAAAAGACAAAACTGGGCCGGGTTGTTAACGTAGCTAGTAAACTCATTGGTCAGCAACAGCGACAGTAGTCCACTCTCTACGACTCTGCCTTTGCCAGGAAGGCATTTCACATTTTCAGTGATCATGTCCATCCACTTAACGTAGCATTTCAGACACTTCCATCTGGCAGGCATATTAAAGTTACTTTTGCACGAAAGAATGTATATAAGAAGTCAATTGTACCTTGAGCCGTTGCTGTCCTGAATGCTGCACACAAATAATGTGTGAGTAGAGCTGCAGTTTTGGGTGTGTGTACATACATGTTTATATTATGTGAATGTCATTTAATATATTACATTAATCTCCATGTATCAGGTATTAATTACACAGTTTTTATCACTGTATGTTTTGACAATCTTCATCATACTCGTAGCTATTGTATAGATGTAGAGTATTAAAATTTCAAGACCTAGTAGATTTTACGATCTTGTCAATTACGTATAAAGCGTATAACAATTTACTAGTACCTGTCAATTTGCAGTCTTTGTTTACGAAACAGTCTTCTTCACACTCATCCCGAGTTCAGTATCAACATGTCACACAAAGTGTTTGAACAAACGTGAAGTTAAAGTGTCTATCAATTTATGGAATAAAATGCTGGAATTCATTGTCTTCCAGAACCGCAATGAAGCCCACATTTCATGCATTTGTTTTTACATTAAAAAATTATCACCAAATATATGCGTATTAAAATAGGCCAAGAGCGTTAGAACACGATATTTCAGTGCCACGAATTTTGACCTGCTCCGAATATTCCGGATATGAGTATACTAAAAGAGGCTATGCTATAGCCTCTGAATACACTCACCACTGAAGTTTCGACCGGTGGAAGTTATCATTCCTAATGCTATTGACGTCATGGCGGACGCCCGATGTTCTCGGCGGTGATAATATCCTGATGTCGTGTCCCAGAGACATTCATGCCCCTGGAATAACTCAATTAACTGTTTCGTTTCATCCTCATTAAGGATGACGTTATTTATTTTCGGCGCCATTGTTGCCGACGACGATCTCGGCGGCGGGTTCTGATTGGTCATTTCATGCAACTAATTTGCAACTAAGTTGCACATCATCAACTAAGTTGCACATTATAGAACTTGTTCTAAATATGCAACTTGCACGCAATAGAAATGCGTGCAATGTATTGCAATCAATGGTACCAACATACGGAGAAACTAGGTTGCGCGCAACCATTGCATGCGACTAAGTTGTATCGTGTGACGGCATCTTTTTAAGACAAATATAGACATGCTGTGGCAAGCGCCGATCATGTTCGGGTTATCAAGGCCCTCGTGGTCTTGAATGATGCAGTTTATTTTAGACAAATGAATATTTTCGAAGTATTATAGATTTATTCTGTCATGAAAATTGAAAGGAGGTAGTACTAAAACATATGAATATATCTAAACAAACAACAGAACCAGACATCTGCCGGCAAATTCAGGGATGATAATCATAATAAAATATGAATATGTCTTATATCTAATCATATTTATCAGGGCAAACCCGCAGCACGCAAGCGGGGGATGACATGTGTAATGCCACTTTCATACTGCCTACAATTAAAAAAATTATGTTCAGTCAAATCGATTTTAACACCTTTCCTCGCGATAGTGTAGTAATAAAAACAACGATGTAAGCGTATTTACTCATGTTTGGAGAAAAACTATGATCGGGTGCCTTCCACGTGGAGAGGAGGTCTCTTGGGAACACAGGTCACCCCGTCTTGTTTGAAGGAGTTGCGATACTATAGCTCATCTATGCATCAAAGGCACTGGAGCCAATCCTGACGGGAAAGGCCTTTTCCAGACAGGCATATGCACACCTCTTGTTAGATGTAGTTCTGAATGGGCTCCTACTCTCCAGAACTTTTGATGCCCCTTCCTAATACACACGATTAGCTACAACAATGAGATGCTGATCCAATGGGTGAATTGTCATTAGCAAAAGATGGTGACGTCGATCCAGGTTTAGACGCGGTTCAATGGAAACTGGTGCCTCCATCTTGAAGCTGTGTCAGAGATGCTACCCTATCTGGCTATCTCAGACCATTCTCTACGTAAATATTAAGTCATTACTTGTAATCCATGCTGAAAGTATTCATGCACAGCCAGGGACTTGCGACGGGAAGATGGATGGCCTTGTAGCAACGACTGGCTTGGCTGCTATCCATGCCAGCCTATACATAGATCAACAGAACAGTGCAATGTAATTTATTGGTGTTATATACCCCACAAGTTAACAACAGCACATGATCAAATTGAGACAACATTGTGCTGGCGGACTGAAGTTCATTTGGAAACAACTCAACCCTGTGGAGCATCTTGGCCGGTGTGAATACCAGCTCCACTATCGATGACATTGCAAGTCCAATCGGTGAAGTTTGGCCAAGTAGAATTCCCAGATATCGAGAGCTACGCACGGTATATTGTGACTACCTGACATAGAAAGTTTGATCAATCTATCATTGTGTTTGATATCACAATACATCCACTAAGCATACGCAGTTTCCTCAATTAAGCTTATTAGCTAAATTTGAGTATTTATATGTTGACCTTATATCATGGGGTCATTGTAATTATTATACAGAATGTTTCTCTATTAAATGTACTTGAGCTATGCTACTTATACTACATATACTACTACTTATACTACATATACTACTACTTATACTACATATACTACTACTTATACTACGTATAGTACTACTTATACTACATATAGTACTACTTATACTACATATACTACTACTTATACTACATATACTACTACTTATACTACATATACTACTACTTATACTACATATACTACTACTTATACTACATATACTACTACTTATACTACAGATGCTCATGAGAGTAACATACTTATAATTATGCTGAGCATAATCATGTTATACAGGACTAATAGGAGACGAATTAGACAAGTAGTCCCAGCTAGTCGTGCACGTTTTGATACCAATAAGCATTTTCGTTGAAAAACTAAGGCAATAAAAAAATATATTTTTTAATGTCTATGTATGTTGGTTTGTTCTATGAATATAATAAGTGCGTATTTATTAACACGTATTTGGATTATTTGAGGTTTATAGAAACATTATCTTGCTCATTCTTTGTCCCGAAAATAAAATCGTTACGAAATCGCACATGAAAAAGCTACTGGGGGCCTCAAACTTTACGTAATTTTGACAATGTTCCCCAATTTTCAGAGCTGTATACATTCGATATGATATCTAGGATTTAAGCCTACTTTCAAAACTGCAAGAAGTGCTTCTGTTGCAATTTGTTCCAACATGACCCTATTTTGGCCATAAAAAAGGTTTGCACTATGAGAGGCTGATTCCAGGTAATGGAACAAAAACATGTGCCGTTTGTTCGATGGTGCTGCGCGGGGTCAAACCTATCCATCTTATAGAAGACAACATGGACATTTTAATTACTCTGCACTTGATTCGCGCAACCTCTACATTCACATATCGATTCTGCCATGTATAATACAAATTAACAGAGCAAACACACAACTGACGTCTGTAAATGACACACGCAACAGAAAAAATTACTAATCAAACTGTCTTCCTCCTTCAACGGGTCAACGAGTGGAGCGTATTGTTGACGCCGTGGGTCGCTTTGCAAGGTCGCTTCAAAGACCGTAACTAGAGCTCTCTGCATGCTGCAGCGATCTACTCTCATAATCACAATTTTAAAATAGTGTACGGAAATTTACATTGGCTGATTTATTGTAATGTTGCAAAGTACAATTCAGTCGTCTTTATATATCGTAAAACCTGATTGTGTTACTTATTCGCTAAATAATAAAATCCTGAATATTCTCTAAGTATTTGAACGGTAACCGTTGCAACATGTTTGTTTCATATATGTCATGAAATTATTATCATTGTTATAAAATACTGCTAAATTTCAATGTCATAATGCTCTTCGTTAAAAATGAAAAATATTACGTAATTTGGTAAACATGAAGGACTGGCAGTGTTTAGTTCCGTGTGTTGCAATCCCGGCTTATACAATTTCTAACGACAAATATACCTCAGCAATAACGGCTAAAACTGGAAGTATGAAAGTTGCTAAGTTAGACGTATTTTAAAATCAATAAATTAAGATAGTAGCGGCATTTGTGTTATACGAAATATCACCTATGAGTTAACCACTGAAAATCGCCGCCTGTCCTATACTCCTTTTCCCGTAGTTCAATTAATGCACCGACGGTGCTTACGTAAGGCCTCGGGTTTTCATTCAATCACAAACTGAAACCTTCAAAAGGGCCCTCGTCATAAACTAAAGAGATCTTTGAAATACAGTGTCATTGTTGCTAGTCACGTGGGATGAACTTTGAAATGTGACTTAAAGGGAAGGAGTTGGTTCCACCAGCTTGAATTAGCAAGCGTAGTCATTTGTAACAGGAAGTATGCCGTATTGAACGTCGGAAATCGTTGGACATCAAAGAGTGTTAGTAAAGTTTGTTTTGAAATTGGATGTCTTGTTTACCATTTTAATATGCTCCGGGGTCGTATCTTCTAAATTGTGAAAGTTGTTAAGGGCTTACTAATCAGAAGTTGGCGGGCAGGATACCTACAGCATAAGGTTATTGCAGTCTAAAGAACATTATATTAATTAGTAAATGAAAAACTATGAACAAACGGCCTCCTTCGTGCGCGAATCGGTTGTGTAGTAATATTGCAAACATGTACAAACAGCATTTCATGTTCCAGTTTATTTGCAGCCAGACTTCCACCACGCTGTTTCGCCGTCTCTAGCAACACTGCTCAACCCACAGATAGTGATCACGCAAAGAACTGCTTTATTTTGCAAAACAAAAACAGACTACCAAATATTGCACTATTTCATTTTGTATGCGGAATTACCTGTTACGCTCCTTGGTGTGAAAAGAACAATGCTTTATGATTTCCCCCGAGTCTCATGAAAACTTGCCTGCAGGTTATGCCAAAAGTCGATTAGTACATTGAGGCTGCACCACTCTGAGCCAATGATAGCCAATCGTGCAAAAAGAGCCACTTTCCGTCCATGAGATTTACGATTTCAGACTGACATGGGCGCGTGCGCAACCAAAGAGATTTAGTAATCAGGCAGACGATAAACCACTTTTTACAATGCTTATTCATGATCGTCATAACTCACATAGTTCCATAGAAATTTGATGCTACAATTTTCTTTAAATGCGAAATTTATTAATATTACATTAACACAAATATTTGAATTCCTGATAGCTATAGCCACAACGTCAACTCATTTAAATAATACGACTCGACAACATTGCTAAGATCGGCGAAGTTCATCCATTGAAAGTGATGATGCCGCACGACAAAAAAGAACATTACAGTTTCATTACTCGTCTTTTTTACTATACACAAATGCACTCAGACTCGCATTTAACACACAATCTACATTCACTCGATACTATTTAAATGGGAAACGACAGATGAATCGCGCAAGTGATCTATATGCATCAATGACAGTCGACTGCCCGTTCCTTTTTAGGATGCACGGCTTTTCCGAGATAAGCAATATTTTTGACGTGCGTCTTGTTTTAGAGTCAATTTAACGACTTGTCGGCAATCGTTACGCGTTCAATGTATAAAGGCCACTGCAGGCGTGTCGGTCGCTCTATGATTCGATAAATTCAATCCTCTGCGACGGTATTTCATTTACTAGATTGGTTAGCACAATCGACATAAACCAATTGGTCTGCAATTCGAACAAAACTCAATAATGGCCGTACTGTCGTGTGAAGGAATCAGCGAGACTGATTCCAGATAGATGCTCAGCCGTGAACATAATTTCAGTTTACTCAGCATCAGGAAGCGATGGGGTCAGAGAATCGCTTGTCACTTTTGTTTCACCGTAAAAGTAACGTAACTAAAATTATGTTTTACAACTACAAAATGATGTGTATCGGCAATGTGTAAAGCAATAGGTGCACGAACTCGAACATTGTTGGTCCGATGTGTAATTGATATGTATGCGCTGTCGTCTTCAAGGGAAATGGGAAGTGTCGACGTTTATTCCACGACGACGATATTTATATACTCAGAAGGAAATGTCGCCCAACCCGCGAAAGATGAACGGTTACGACGGAACGTTTGTGACGTAGTCGTCACGTGCAAGTGACAATGACGTGCAGTTTTTTTTACAGTTTTTCTTTCATAGACTTATATTTTGCAATAGAAATTTGCTTTAAAAAATTTTTTCTTTAACTGGTGAGTTAAAAAAATTTTGGTATCTACAGCAAAAATCTAACAATTGCTTGAGCTGATCTACTACCTACAACGTTGTTGTTGCTGCACGTAAAACGTCTCTGCTCGTGTCATTGAGACTTTCTCTCAACGAACTATACACAACGTGAACAAATAAGTGAAATGAGTAATCTTACAACTTTATCTCTCTCTCTTTATATCTCTCTATCTCTATCTCTCTCTCTCTCTCTCTTTCTCCGTCTCTCTCTCGCCTCCTCTAGGGTACAGACAGACACACACACATGCACGCACGCACGCACGCACGCACGCACGCACGCACGCACGCACGCACGCACGCATACACGCATATACGTATGTGTGTGTGTGTGTGTGTGTGTGTGTGTGTGTGTGTGTGTGTGTGTGTGTGTGTGTGTGTGTGTGTGTGTGTGTGTGTGTGTGTGTGTGTGTGTGTGTGTGTGTGTGTGTGTGTGTGTAATAGCTATATCACTCTCACTGTGTACTTGCGTGCGTGCGTGCGTGCGTATGTGCGTATGTGCGTGCGTGCCTGCATGCGTCATTGCAATATTGTCATTGCAACACGTAAAACGAAGATTCCATTAATAACATCCACACGTGTCGTACTACGCACTACGCTGTAATGTCATAAACTAGGCCGTCACGTTGACTGTCAGCATCCCGTTCTGGAATAGTTCAATCTAGCGTCACACGTCGTTACTGGTTTATATTCGCTATTGTCTCTCCTATCCGCACTTCCACGAATCTGCAACACACAGATGTCATATTTGCTTAAACGTGTCCGGCCCATTTTCATGGATGAATGGTCGATGGTAATTTGGGACAAAGTGCGTTAGTGACATTTGCGAAACTGCCTGAATGCGATTGGCACAGATAATGCAGGGAAGGAACGATCAATGTTATTTCCTCAGCGCCCAAGCGTAACTTGTCGTATGTTGTATGCCGACAATCGAATGAGCGCTCAATGCGTCGATAACGTCGTTACATGTGAGTAACTGGCGAGGTTTTGTTTACACAGCTACAAAAACAAGACCACAATTCCACTACTTACTTCCGCTTCCGCATTACTAATGCATGGTACATAGAACCTGCTCTGAATCGGCCATGTTTGGTGATTTGCAGAAGGTCTCAAAGTTTAAGATTCTAACAATTCCAATATGATTTTGGTGAACATTGCGCCACGCTGTGTAGAAGAGTGAAAAGAGATGTCACAAATTAATTAGTATATTTAAGTTGTTTTAACATGAAACGCATTATCGCTGGCGCCTGCGCAAATTAATTCTGGTATCATTCACGAAACAAGAAAACAATATCATTGGCCTTTGTTGTATTCGTTTGCTTTCAAATATCATGCTGAATATTAAAATTCGATCACTCTGCACAGCTGTATTACGCAAAAAGAAAACAATTTCGATAGTATTCCATGTATCTAATATCTGTTTAGAGACGCTTGCATCACAGCGTCTGTTGCTTATGGTGATTCGGTTACAGAAAATTGATTGTTGAGGCCCACACGTACACACGAACCAGAACGACCGGAGCTGGCAACGCGCATATTTACAGCTGCATGCGCTATTAGATGTATCGCTCGTCTCGTTTGAGAATACCGTCACAAAAAATCGAACCTCTTGTGTATGTATGCGGACACGCGTGCGTGTGCCTATATTTGTGCGAGCGTGAGTGTGTGTGTGTGTGTGTGTGTGTGTGTGTGTGTGTGTGTGTGTGTGTGTGTGTGTGTGTGTGTGTGTGTGTGTGTGTGTGTGTGTGTGTGTGTGTGTGTGTGTGTGTGTGTGTGTGTGTGTGTGTGTGTGTGTGTGTGTGTGTGTGTGTGTGTGTGTGTGTGTGTGTGTGCTTGTGTATGTGCCTGTGCTTGTGTGTGTGTTTATGTGTGTGGGGTGTGTGTGTGTGTGTGTGTGTGTGTGTGTGTGTGTGTGTGTGTGTGTGTGTGTGTGTGTGTGTGTGTGTGTGTGTGTGTGTGTGTGTGTGTGTGTGTGTGTGTGTGTGTGTGTGTGAGAGAGAGAGAGAGAGAGTGTGTGTGTGTGTGTGTGTGTGTGTATGTGTGTGTGTGTGTGTGTGTGTGTGTGTGTGTGTGTGTGTGTGTGTGTGTGTGTGTGTGTGTGTGTGAGTGTGTGTGTTTGTGTGTGTGTGTGTGTGTGTGTGTGTGTGTGTGTGTGTGTGTGTGTGTGTGTGTGTGTGTGTGTGTGTGTGTGTGTGTGTGTGTGTGTGTGTGTGTGTGTGTGTGTGTGTGTGTGTGTGTGTGTGTGTGTGTGTGTGTGTGTGTGTGTGTGTGTGTGTGTGTGTGTGTGTGTGTGTGTGTGTGTGTGTTAATTATATATGGTTATTAACCGTTTGCTTTGGCACACAATAGCTTGTCCGATTTCTTCATCACAACAAAATATCAAATTTCCACAAATGACCTAGCATATTGTTGTCGACAGGTTAGGTATCTTGTTACAGTAGTCTGATGTTACTGAAATAAGAAATATGCTCTACCTCTGCAAGAGACGACCTGTTCGTGGTGGCAGCCGGCGGCCACGATAACTACGTGCAATTGCGTGTTGCTTCGGTTGCTTCTGCGCTACACAAACAATCTCCTGCTTGCCAAATTCAGCATTTAGTATGATGAGTATTTTGTGCGTTTGAGCTACAAGACTCTTGCGTCTGTATGACAGGTCAATTTTGTTCGCATATTCTTTGTGGTTATACACGCAAGAGTGCACACGATAGAAACCATAATTATTAAAATGTGAACATCTGCTTCACCCGAACGAACACGCGAACGAACTAACAAACGAAAGAACGATAGAACGAAAGAACGACTGACCGCATGGCCGACGTTATTCATATAAATGATCAGTAAAGTTCCTATATTTGGCTCTGTGTCCGTTAAATGGATTTGATCTCCGCGTATCTGCAGACCTGTACATTGAATAACTGCTCTCCCGCAACGTAAATTATTCAGCCATGATGTCGTTACTGCGCTACTACTATTCTTCGAAATAATCCCATCATGGAATTGTACAACAGATTGATCTAAAGCACCAGGCACTGTACAACAGAATGACCTAAAGCACCAGGCACTGTACAACAGAATGACCTAAAGCACCATGTACTGTACAACATAATGAACTAAAGCACCAAGCACTGTACAACAGAATGACCTAAAGCACCAGGCACTGTACAACAGAATGACCTAAAGCATCAGGCACTGTACAACAGAATGACCTAAAGCACCAGGCACTGTACAACAGAATGACCTAAAGCACCAGGCACTGTACAACAGAATGACCTAAAGCACCAGCCACTGTACAACAGAATGACCTAAAGCACCAGGCACTGTACAACAGAATGACCTAAAGCACCAGGCACTGTACAACAGAATGACATAAAGCACCAGGCACTGTACAACAGAATGACCTAAAGCAACAGGCACTGTACAACAGAATGACCTAAAGCACCAGGCACTGTACAACAGAATGACCTAAAGCATCAGGCACTGTACAACAGAATGACCTAAAGCATCAGGCACTGTACAACAGAATGACCTAAAGCACCAGGCACTGTATAACAGAATGACCTAAAGCACCAGGCACTGTACACAATCACACAGGTTTCGGACGGTAGAAACAAAGACAGTCGATTGGGCATCACCCGTGCACTACCGCGCGTGGCACAACATTATCACTAACGATCGAATAGTAACCTAGAACCAGTATAACTTTTGCAACTTTGGCAAGGAGTTGTACGACTCCAGTCCGGGTAAAACCATTAACGTCAACTTTAGTCCCAAACACGTGACCGAAATGTACACTAAATTTAGATTGCACTAATTATACTAGCCGACATGTTGCAGAAGAGGCACAGTGTCTAATGCATTGATTGTCCTACGTTACATGTACTTAGTATTTTATTTATAGTTATGTGTTTGATTATTTATATGTCCCTATCTTCATAGACTAATGTCATATAAATATTCCCATATAACGCTAAATCAACATATGTTATATGGTCATCACCAGTATGGTGTCATCAATTAGGCGAAAATGCAAACATTAACAAAAGAACGTTCTCTTCTGAGAAACCGATTGCGCATGCTGCTTAGCCTATCCACAGGTTAATATTTGAATATCGGCTAACCCAATTCACGGTGGGCTAAATGAATTGAGCAGGCAGCGTCAAACATGGAATCATATCGATCCGACGAAAACGAATACGAATATCACGAGAATGTGTTTTGTATACAAGCCGATTGCCCAACAAATATAAAATACACGAATATGCACGGAGCGAGCTGTAGAAGCGTAGATGATGACTGTATACATTTGGTACGTGGACATCTAGTGTACACTCTCCGGAGCTGTTCGGGCACCGTTGTGCACAGCTGCTGACACGACACAGCTGCTGACACGGCACAGCTGCTGACACGACACAGCTGCTGACACGGCACAGCTGCTGACACGACACAGCTGCTGACACGGCACAACTATACTTATATAAAAGTCCAGCTTGAAAAGCTTCCACAATGCCGACACCTGACACGATGCTATGCCAATTCGGTGAATTATTAATTGTCACTAGAACCACAAATAGATTTGACGTTTCGCCATGTATGCAAACGTCCATGCGCGTCTCTAGTAAAACTACATAAAGCTGTAGTTGATTGCCAATTTAATATTCCTGGAAAACTGTGCCTCCAAATGTAATTAACCATTCGTTTCCCACTGAAGAACGAAGATGTATTAACTACTGCACTAGTTCTCGGTGACGTTGTCAGAAGTATAAACGCCGAGGCCATTTGAAGCTAAACGGAACTGCGAAGATACAGAAACCTATATAAAACACGTAGAGGTGATACATGCAAATTACAAATTAAAATTAGCGAATATAAAAGAGTTCTCAGTCATACTTTCAAATTCCAATATGTACCAGTGAATGTATTTTGCACGCACACACGCACACACGCACACATGCACAAACACACACACACACACACACACACACACACACACACACACACACACACACACACACACACACACACACACACACACACACACACACACACACACACACACACACACATCGAATTTTACATTGAAATCCCAATACATTGACTCTGATGACAGTGTACGTAAAATATTAATAACCGTTCATCGGATATCAATTAGCGGTGATCCTTTTAGTTTGAATTCCCCTTGGAAACCTATTGATGGCGCCAACTGAGACATCCGCCGAAGAACCTCCGTGGGGTCAACAGTCCCTCTAAACGAGGTCAACGGTGTTTGGACGTAAACCAGTCGTCGTGAGACTGGGCATTGGGCACTGTCGGCATTGGTCGCGGGTTCGCGCGCAACTGTTGCGTGTCTATTCCAAATTAATTTTTCATGGCGAGCAATAATTATCATCGGTCGAACATCTGGCGAATACACGAAGGCACGCAGACGATGACGCCGACACTTTGACCCGACTCCGGGCCCCGCCCGTCGCCAGTCGCCAGACTATTCCACAGGCTTCAGAGGCAGCGCTGCCGTAAACTCAGCCACGCGTGACAAGATCGTCTGTACTTATTGCGTCGATTTCACACGCGTCACCATTTCGATCGGCGAACAGCGGGCTCGGTTCAGCCGGGACTAACTCGGTCGCGAGTGTGGCTTAATTAAATAGGACCACATCAAGACGGCGAAACATGGCGGAGATGAGGTGAGAGGGGTACGACCGTAACGCAATAAGGTAAGACGGAGAATCGTCGACCAGTCTGTCGTTCTAGTACACGCGTGTATTTTTTTATTTTTTTATTATTTTTATTGGTGGTAGTAGTAGCAGTGGGCCTATTTTAATAGTAGTAGTAATAATATTACCAGTAGCAGGGTCCGTGTATATACAGTATTTTCATTTTTTTGTTTTGAAATTTGCGAACGAAAAAGGAAAAAAGCAATTTGAAGTACAACAAAATGAAAAACGAATACAATCTACTATTCGCAGTATTTATAATACATGTTACAAAAACAAAATAACGATCAAACAAACCGTTTCACGAAAAACAAAATACGACTACAACGCCACTCGTTTTTCATTTTTCGTTTTTGCACTTAGGAAGCTTCGGCTGCTTTACCGCTTCGGCTAGGCGGCAAAAGTTGGTGGCTTCGGGCTTCGGTGGGACAATTCGGACGCACTGGTGGCATTTTGAAAACAAATTCGCTGAAATTGGATCGTCGCCGAAGTGGTATCATTGCCGACGCGACAAATACGGACGAATTTTGGTTGTTTCGGCGCTGTTGTTTTATGTAAGGTTTCGATTATTAAATTAATTATACTCAAATTTCCGAGTACACTACTTTATTAATTATTATGTTTAGCAGAAATACGTCATATAAAACTAGTATTTGAGATTTTATTATTATGCGAAAGTGCTTGGAAATCTAAATAATAGTAAAACATATTTGAATGCAAAGATTAGTATTTTGGAAAACATACTCGAATTAAACGTTGCATTCTGAGATCGCCCATATTTTAAATTAACTAAAACCGTTATGTGAATCACCATGCCCCATACAATATCATACACTATATATCACTTTCCTCACATATAACCTTGTTCATGTACTATGCAATTTTAAGATAAAACATCATCAAAGATTAACAAGTATATCCGTGTGCCAAATTCCGCTAAAAATACGTAGCCACCGGTAATTTTGGCAAAAACACAATTTATCAAATAACATATCAAATGTCAATTGTTACATATGACAACAAATAGTTCATTCTACAATGCAACTTTAAATTCACAAAATCTGACCCTTGTGCAAGATGTAACCAGTACCTCCTTTCTAGTAGAATAGTATTATTACAAACAATCATGTACAATTTCGCAAGTAATAGGTTACCCCTAATATTTAGCGTTTTCTATACAAATATAACCTTCGTTTTCAAAAAAATCACTTCACTAGCATCTAACTATAATCCAGATGTGCGTGTATGTTTGTTTGTGTGTGCGTGTGGGTGTGTGTGTGAGTGTGTGTGTGTGTGTGTGTGTATGTGTGTGTGTGTGTGTGTGTGTGTGTGTGTGTGTGTGTGTGTGTGTGTGTGTGTGTGTGTGTGTGTGTGTGTGTGTGTGTGTGTGTGTGTGTGTGTGTGTGTGTGTGTGTGTGTGTGTGTGTGTGTGTGTGTGTGTGTGTGTGTGTGTGTGTGTGTGTGTGTGTGTGTGTGTGTGTCTAACTTCCACATCAAAACTTAGAAATGTAGTGGTTTGGCATATGTTCGTTTTATTCGTATCATTCCACATTAATGTAACCCAACCAGATAGGTGACCATGTAATATTCAATTCCGGTAGTTAAATAAAATATATTTTTTGGTAACATTTTACAATGCACTGCACACATAAATAAAAATCACATAAATGCGCGTGCACACGCGCACGCATGTACCACACACACACACACACACATACACACATACACACAAACACACACACACACACACACACACACACACACGCATACACACACACACACACACACACAAACACATAAACACATAGTGAATTTATTTTTCGAAAACAAAAACTAATATTTGTAGAGATTGTGTTATGTTTATTAATACACTTTAACAGCCAATTATACTTTAGTCTTTCCAATATTTTAGAGAAAATAACAACGTTTTTAAAAAAATAGCCAATTGTTAGAACGCTGATGTTTCTTTAGTTTTGTAGAGAGGCAGCACTTTTGCTATTTTTATGATACGAATATGAACGGGTAGCACACCAATAGAAAACGTTAACAAATTAGAAATAACCTATTATTTGCGAAACGGTAGATGACTTTTTTAAATAATACTACCGAGCTAGAAATGAGCAACTATCTATATATTGCGTGTCACTTCACTGCCGGTCAGATTTATAAATTTAAAGTTGCATTGTGAGTTTAAGTACGATCATTATTGTTAACTAGTTTTAATGAAAGTGAATGTACAACATCAACTCTATTAACTTGCTAATGTATGTGTCATTTTGGAAATTGATATATTATTCCATAAATTATGTGTTTTTGCCAGAATAATCGGTCGCATGTCCTGCTGAATATGGCACGTGGATAAAAATAATAAGTGTTCATCTTTGGCGCCATTTTATGTCAAAAGATAATTTTACGTGAAAAAGGGTTACATGGAGTTCAGGAAAGTGAGATATATATATATATATGTGTGTGTGTATGTATGTGTGTGTGTGTTTGTGTTTGTGTTTGTGTGCGCGTGCGCGTGCGCATGCGCGTACGTGTGTGTGAATATTGCATGGTACATCACCGTAAATGTTTATTCGATCTCAGAATGCAACGTCAAATACGAGTACAGTTTTCAAAACACTAATAAATACATTCAAGTACATGTTACCATTATTTATGTTTTTTTCAAACACTTTCACATAATAGTACAATCTCAAATATTAGTTTTATATTATGTATTTCTGCTAAATATAATAACTAATAATGTAGTTTACCACATAAATTTTTGTATAATTAATTTTACAACAGCGCCTAAACGACCAATATTCGTCCGTACTTGTCGCGTCGGCAACGATACCATTTCGGCGACGATCCAATTTCAGCGAATTTGTTTTCAAAATGCCGCCAGCGCGACCGAATAACCCCGCCGAAGCCACCAATTTTTGCCGCCTAGCCGAAGCAGTAAGGCAGCCGAATCTTCCTAAGTGCAAAATCGAAAAACGAGTGGCGCTGCAATCGTATTTCGTTTTTCGTTCTGGTGCAGAGAAAACGAAAAACGCTTCGTTTTATCGTTATTTTGTTTTTTAAACATATTAGAAATACCGCAAATAGTAGATTGTATTCGTTTTTCGTTTCTAGTACTTCAAATATGAAAACGAAAAACGAACATTGTTTGCTTTTTTTCCTTTTTCGTTCGCCAATTTCAAACGAAAAAGAAAAAGACGGTATATACACGGACCGGGGTGATGCTGCTAGAAAATTACCGCGACGACGTTCATCATTTCAGAACGTCTAACGGAGGCTACATAACGGCGGCATATTCAAAAGGTTTAGGAAATGCGACAGTCTAGCGCACGCATAGCGCTGTAGAAATACTATGTAGATACCATGAACACATTAAAAGTCGTTCTTGTTTTGTTTCCACGTGATTACTTAATCAGATTTACATAACAAAATATGTTAAATACCTATGTGTATGTGCATTACTTATATGTACTAGTGTACACTTGCATATCCGCTCTTCTTTGCCATAAAGTTGATCTAATCTCGATGGTGTATCCTGTATGAAGCACCAACGGACAACATAACACGGAATAACGAAATCTAAACTTGAACAGTTTCCGTTTCGTAATGGCCAGAACAGCCACCTTACTCAACTGCATCCAAACTTATCGCGAAGCACTGTCATGATATTATGTGGGTTTATTAACCAGCCTAGTGAGACTTCCGAGTGACGAGAGCGGACAACGGATACCGTGGTTAGTGCCGCTTAGTTAGCGTCTCCATTGACCTTTGCACGCCTCGCCTGTCCACCGCGCGCAATCTGTGTCGTCGACATGTGGAAGGCAAATACAATTTGGGACGGACGGCTTCGCATGCGACCGTGCAGCCGTGCTTGCGTCTGCATACGCGGTAATCACCTCACATACGGCATCCTGCGCGAGGCAACTCGGCCACACACTGAGCGACCCTACTTATTTCGGCCTGACATACTTTTGGTAAATCTCGTGTTTCCGGTTGTCTAGTTCGCGGTCGACACGGTTTCTCGGGTCGTGTTGTCAGTCCGGGACAGGTATTGGGTGCAATCGTGTTATACGATTCACAGATGTTGCTACCGAATGCTGCATGAAGTTATATAAAATACGTGCTCCAGAATAGTAATGTTTTGTGGAGAGTCTAACATATTCGAGTGGGTTTTTCCTCTGTTAGATATATGTTTTTAAATGCGTTCTCTTTGCTAAAAATCAAGCCTGCAGCGTGCCACTGGTTCCAGTTTGCTATGTAATAATACTTTCGGTCTTCATCTTACATTAACTGTCATCTTAAGACATGTTTTCTCTGCCTCCCATAAAAATAAGAAAATGCTGAAACTGGAACATCTTTATTCGACAGATAACAAATACACATAACAGCATTTTTATAAACAAGAAACGTCTGCCTGGAGACTCTCACTAAGGCTTGCAAGTAAGTCGGTAACGTGAGAGCCACCCACCCACTAATCTTTCTAAGTAACTAAAACTGTGTACTGCTCTCACGTTGGTGCACAAACCACATTTGGCTAAAGATACACAAGTGCTTTCTATATTTGCGTTGAATATCGGAAGACAATGCGGGATGTTTGTTGGTAGGCTAAGTGCATGTGTGGCAGCTTGTGTTCGTGCAAGTTTGTTTGTAAAGTGGTAGTAAGTATTGCATGGCGTACGTAGTTGTTCCAATATATATTCAGTTATTGAAATGGCACTCAACATGGTTAGTTGCTTTAATTTGTATCTTGTGAACTGTTCTGTACCGGTCGTCAGATGATGTCGAGTTATAATACGGCAGCTATTATATTATATTTTCTATAGAAGGTTTACGAATTGTGCTGCTACGACCTTGTGCGATTACTTGTGCTACTCCGCCATGGCCGACCGAATAGATTAGTGGAGCCGTGCTGATCGCAGATGTGCTATGTTGTCATTAGTGTATACACCCAACTGACTTGATCAAATGTTGTCAGCAATAACAAACAACGAAAGTCATTAAAATTCAATTCCCAGTGTTCGTCTGCCAGCTTGCACGCAATGACCGCATCAAAACATAAACAGCAGTTCCTGCGTCATCGCTCGCACCGTTGTGTACGCAATAACCTTGTCAAAACGTAAATACTTCATAGTCACCCACTCGCACTCTCGTTCGATTATGCAATCCTAACAGCTCCCCTTTATTGGACCAGGGCATTACTTCCTGCATATGCAACAACAGGGCAAAGTGCCAACACTAGCAACAGTATTGTGTTTGCAAGCGCCCAGATCCCAGTTCTTTTCCCGACCCCAATCTCACTGTGCGTGCCATGTCATCACTTTCTGCGTTCGAGTCATCTTGCTCCAGTTCAGTAGGTCGTGACGTTTAATTGATTCAACGTTGTTTCAACTGTATCAATTAGTACCTTGCTCTAGAGTCTATACCGTGATGGGTGTCTGAATAGAGTTCGCGCAGCAATTGTACCGTGGCTGAATGGTTCCCAGAAACTAGGTGGGAAGACGTTGGAAGGAAAAGGTCTGCCAGGGATGGAGTATAAATCAACCAAATGTAACTGTACACTACACATCTCTAAAGTAGATTCAGGTGTGTTTACAAAGGAAGGAAGGAAATGTTTATTTGTCCCAATGACACAATATTGATCGATAATAAATATACATAAATCATATGCAAACATATATTACAACATTATTTTCACGAAATAAACTATTCAAAACAATACATTAGTATGAATGAAAAAGTGGTGTCGGCAAAGGGACGGGAGACCCCTACTAAGAACAATTTTGGTCGCTCACGCAGGGGCCACACAAAATCTAATACAATGTTTTCTACAACACTTATTTAAACACTTCCTTAATTCAAAATTAATGAATCATTACTCAAAATTAAACAAAACAAAATAATAATAGCGTCCATCAATATTATGTTATTATATGTAATTACAAATATGCATCTACTAAAAGTACATTTACACGCCATTATTTTGGCAAATGCGATAGTTTGCTATATCACAATAATCTTTATATGATTGTATATAATACATTTTGGTACAAACCACGAATCCCTGTAGACAAATAATAAAAGAAAGTAAAATATATTATATCACTCAATATAATATTACAATATATGACTGAGTTTCATGGGCCAAAGAGATTAGTGGGGATAACTCTGAAGCCATCCATGCTGAAACGGTAGGCATTGTGTATGCACGTATACAACAAAGTAGTTCAAGACGTGGCTGACGTTGCAGATGGGTACAGACACACGGATGTGACTACACGTAAAGAGGATAAGCCGTCACCCAACCATTCTGACAGACAAGAGCGAGAAAAGATCAGGGAACAACTTCAGGCATGCATCGATCCTTTTGATCCTGCTGATCACCCAGCCGATATCATAAACATTGTTATCGGCAGAATAGCTCCAGACACAGTGAACTCAGAGACTGCAGCCGACATTAACAAAGCACAACTGGAGTCGTTTGAAAGACGCTGGCCCACAGGATTTAATGCTACTTTGTCCAAGCGGGTAGTTATAATGTCAGATTTCAGAAGAAAAAAAACACTGATAATTTGCACTAAAGCAGTCCACGTTGTAAATCTAACTTGCACGAGAGTGTTGGGATTATAACAATCCTGCCATGTTGATCTGAGAGTAGTGTTGCGCCACGAACTTTCCCCCGTGCCAACATCTATGGCTGATGAATATGGTGAAAGGCTAATCATATCTGCAAAGACTATGCTGAAGAAGACATTTCAAGTAGATGAGTCTTACAGGTTGCACGTGAAGCAGAAGGGACGATTCTTGATGAATTTTCCATTGTGTCGATTATTCATTTGCCTAGTCAGGGACCAGTGGAAGACTTCACGAACAGTCTCTGCTGATACATGCTTAAGAAAAAGAGATATGTACATCGCATCCAACCAGTACTGACTAGAGGAACTAGGTCAGAAAGTGTAAGTCACCATGCCACTGGACGACGCAGACACTGTCCTCAAACACCACACCCACCCCAGAACGTTGTCGTGAGTGTGACTGAACACAAAGTCCAATTGATAGACTTAATTTGTCAGTCGTTTGTTGAAAATGAACAAACTGAAATACTACCAACCCACACACAAGCTCGTCATAACTGCTCGGAACCCTGTCCCTTGGAACTATGCCATGGTGTTCTAACGAATCAAAGTGATCTTAAACGAACATGCAAGAGCGAACACATGATCATTGTCCAACTAATCACACAAGTAGCCCATGCTGGAGCAAACAGCATCAACATCATATGCGATTACACCGATGTGTTTTCCCTGCTCCTCCATTACTACGCAGAATTCGGTGTTACCTGCAGACGTACACTGGAGAACACCAGTCGTGGCCGGGCGGTAACAGACTTTGCAGCGACAATTAAGAAATCGCGCTGGTTACAGATTTCATTGCTACCGGAAGTTCGTGAGGAGGGATGGTAACAAAATTAGTAAAGCAATGGTGATACCAATTCCAGAACTAAAGACTCTTCAGCCGACGACAGAAGTATTTGAAGAAAATATTTGCCGGATCCACAACCAGACAACCCTTGATTCCTCACCTCCACCACTGGATGCCATGAAGTGTGGGTGGACACGTGATGACGTAACCAAATTTACACCAGGCACATTGTCATCTAGTGTAACTCTCTCCCAGCTGAAATTCTTGAATTAATGTGATATTAATTCAGCAGACAAACCTTGTGTTCTGCACTGTATTGGTGTTGTGCAGCATTGTTATCGTGTACACTATTGTGTGCCTGTCGATGTGAGACTAACTGTCAAAATGGCTATACATGAGTTGCTGTTACCAGCATTTATAGCGAACAAAGCGGTACACTTGAAGACAATAGCAAGATGTCGCCAGTTTTTACCAAAAGACAGTTATGTATACCTTGTTTGGGATTCTATACTATACATTTCAAACATTATTGAAAAAAACACGATGTTTTGTTAATGGCGTTGGCACAGTTATATAATATTTAACAATGTTTGACTACCAGCGTACGAGTCATCTTTCGATGGCACCATCAAATTTTCTGATCCTATGAACAAAGGATTACATACAATTAACGCTGTTAATTTGCATATTATGTGGAAATTGGTTGGCAGAACTACTAACTGAATGTCTTCGTCGGTATTGTATACAAAATAAAGGTAGAGACACGTCATGTGCTTTTCAGCATCTAATTTGCATATTTGGGGAAATGAAGTATCGTATCTTTTCGGAAACATCCTGAACAGTACCACAGACCTTCAAAACGTGGGTATAGATACCTCATGTATTGTGCTGTTGTCAGTAGGTAGTGAGATATTTACGAAAATATAATATTTGATAATGGCATCACTAATTTGCACATTTTGTTCAAGGGTGCCAGAATAGCGTCATTCGGATTCCTTATAAGGACACATCAGAGATATAGAAATTGCAATAAACTTTGTTCGGATCCTACTGTGCGGTTTCAGTGTGAGCAGTTTGAAGACACTTGAGAATGCAGTCTCGCAACTGTCCATTAATATATATTTAATGGTTGCTGCTATCGGCTATTATTATGGTGTATCGATGCATTGGCGAGTCGATTAACTGGCAAAAAAGGAGCTGCGTGAAAACGCATTTCCGTTTAGGAAAAGAGCTGGTGCAGTTATTGATCTGAAAATTGATATAATTTTTACCAGCAATTTTCAGAACCGTTGGAGAATAGTCTCGTTACACATTTATGGCGATAATTTTGCCATTTTAATCATTATAATTTCAGGTGTTTCCCAATTCCCAATTGGTTCCTTGTTTCCGGATGTAGGGTGTGTGTGTGTGTGTGTGTGTGTGTGTGTGTGTGTGTGTTTGTGTGTGTATGTGCGTGCGTGTGCGCGCGCGTGTGTGTGGGGGGGGGTGTGCGTGTGTGTGTGTGTGTGTGTGTGTGTGTGTGTGTGTGAACATAAAATTTGTAACTGAAACTGAAACTGATATTACTGCCTATCGCTGTATTTACGATGCGTGTGACAAAACTACAGTAGAAGTGCCAGTTTGTCACACTTTATATCTTTTATTTCGCAGATTAGAACATAATTATGAGCAAACGTCTTTACCACAAGCACCGAGTGTAAGACACATATAAAGCACTCAGAAGATAACGTTGATTAATCATTTATTTAATATATCCACACGTTATGCAAACACGAATATCATAAATAATAAAATTCCGAGGCAATATGGTACTTAGCGTAGTAGTTGAATGTAGGTGGCTGACAGTTAGACAACCGATTGATTTACGATTCGGTAATTCAGAATTCAGTAAGATTACTAATAAGGTCACATGATGTTTCTTTTCTTGATAAACCTATTGGCGCAAGCAGTTTGTTTTGTTTACTGCCCACATTTTCAGTTTCATCCCTCAAACATGTTGTTCTTTTTCGTAACTGTCATATGTGTTGGGTGTGCTTTAATTGTTCGTGTTTTTATGGATGATCTCCGAAATAGAATATTATGATAATCTTATGATAATATTGACACACAGGGCGATGATGAACTGCGTTAATATTGAATGGCCGTGTCGTTCGACGGGAACTAAATGTCAGACGTATCGTAATCCAGTCGTTGATGATATACATGCTGGGCTACGTCAAAAGTCAACCTATTACGACGACGTGAAGGTATTAGACACGCTTGCCCGTAATAAATAACAGCCAGAATGGGTATTATGGTTCTCATGAAAAGTGTATCTTGTTAATCAATTGCGTTGAGAATGACCCAATCAGCTACGTAAATGTCCCGTCGTGTGGTGGACATATTTGTTGGATTCATTAATAAGAAAATTATCACCGAAAATTCGTCTCATAGTTGCACATGAAGGATTTACACAGGACTACGACGACGAATTCAATAAGCATTCCGTTCAATTACAGCTGTCGAAACGCGAATCGGTGGAATGATTTAAGAGGAATAAAACAACCGTTCTGATTCTGTTCAATACGAGTTGTGTCTATTCAGGCTATATTGGACTAATTCGTAAATATTTACCCAGTGTGAGCGAGACCTTGTAACCCGGGTGACAACAGCATGGACGGCGTCTAGGCATCTGAATCGGGGATTTTATAAAAGGACAGAGTTTCTGTAAATTGATATTGTGATACACTGATCCAGCGGCCATGTTTATAATGAGTGATGTTAATACTCGCGAATCTCGTCATTGAATACTGTTGAACAAGGTGGTTTTAATTGCATACCTGTACACATAAATGTGAATGGAACCGTTGTTCAATCATTCAAAATAAATGGACAATGTTTGATAACAAAAGGCACCATGAAACATAATGATAAAGTAAAGTATTTCGTTTCATGAAGCGTTATTTAGTGCATAGAAAGCACTTTAAGTTGGTGGTGGCACTAACTACGAGGAATATATGGATCGAATATTTTCAGCTAGACGAGTGAAAGACAAGTCTATGGCCCATACCCTGTAAGGGAAAGTTTGATGTAGGTCTATCAAACACGGAGCAATCGAAAACGACACAGATAACGTTACGAACAATGGTATACGTGCTAACAAAAGCTAATAAATATTGGCTGGACTTGTGCAAACAGAAACATCCGGAAACTCACTTTTTAAATATGTTCACAACAAAATCCTTGTTAGGGTAAAACAAACAACGGCTAATTATCTAACTGAAATTCTAAACATCATAAGTATGAGCAATCGCTAAAACAATTCCATTTACCTTTAACAAGCTATATTTGTTTAGAATCTGCTGTAACAATTTTGCCTAGCATCATTTAAATGGTTCGCTATATACAATGTATGCGTATAATAAATATGTTTTGTTCGAACACAAAATCTATGACGAAATCAACCAAACTATTTAACGTAGGAATTGGAGACCATACGAGTGTTTGTCCATCCTGCCACATCTTCCCATTGTCCCCCATTTATCTAAACAGCACGATTCCAATTTCATGTTTTGATTATTCGAGATTGGACACGTTCCGTTGCGTAGACATTATATTGTGTAGTTAATTGTGCAAGTATATCTCTATGTTGAACAGCTCACGTTCCCACGCAGTGGCACTGCGTATACTGCCTTCGTTCGTAATCTAATCAAACAACGGTGCCGCATTGATCCTTGGGAGATCCTGTAAACACATTATCAGCAGTGACACAGGCATTTCAAACGACTCGTATTTCTCGCCAATTAACCTACCAATTGCTGGAAACTATGACGAGTGACGGCCCTTTAGTTGAAGCACTCGTGAGTTGTCAGCACAATTTAATAAATCTGGAAAAGTGACATGACAACAAACTAATGTAATACCGTTTGACATATGTCATAATTTGTTAAATTGCAAATAACAGTTTGTAGTAAATTAATAGGCGTAGTTGACCGTTGATGTGTTTTGCTGCCAACAAGAAATAGCAACATGACATGTTCCGTCTCAATACCAATAACAACGCATAGACAAGTTGTCTAGATATATGTGTAGCATATAATTCGCCCGGGGCCTCGTTTCGTTAAAAGTAGACTCGCCCGCGATATAACGAGAGTACGTGGACGGCATACAGGAAATGAAGGTGTTTATATAAATAATGCTATGCGTCTAGTCGTTATATAATTACACCATCTAGATAGATGATTCTTGTTTAGTCAATGTTTTGCGTGTCCAGATGATCTACTCAAGTGTTATTCAGAACATACCACTGTTTTTCCCAAATTGCTGTCATTTATCAAGAGTATCGTAAGTGTATATACTAAGTAGATGGATACATTGCACAGCCCGTAGCAACTGTGTTATTACATTTACGGGAAATTGGCGTTTGATAACATATTATGAAACTTGAAGATTTAATTCATCAACAGTAATTCTCCTCTGTCTGTCTGTATGTCTGTATGTCTGTCTGTCTGTCTGTCTGTCTGTCTGTATGTCTGTTTGTCTCGTTCTCGCTCTCGTTCTCCCTCTCGCTCTCTCTCTCTCGCTCTCTCCCTCTCTCTCTCTCTCTCTCTCTCTCTCTCTCTCTCTCTCTCTCTCTCTCTCTCTCTCTCTCTCTCTCTCTCTCTCTCTCTCTCTCTCTCTCTCTCTCTCTCTCTCTCTCTCTCTCTCTCTCTCTCGCAGTCTTTCTCTCGTTCTCTCACGATTTCGCCTCTTTCCCTCGCTCTTTCGCTGTCACGTTTCAATTTATATTTAATAATGTTCAGTTACCCAAAACCATGTTTGTATCTATGTCACCGCTCATATTGAATGTGCGTTCTCAATAGCTATATGCTCTGTTTGGCACAAACACGGTGTATGAATTAATGACGACGTTGACGAAAGCTGGACACAGGAAACAGCTAACGAATGTGCACAATTATGACAAGCGCGTCTGGTGGATCGGAAGTTCAAGTCATCCTGACCAGGAAACGTGTTTTCGTATCGGCTTTGGGAGCGGCCCCCGCCTCTTGTGGAAGAAACGGACAACACGGGCTATCATGCTACTTATTACAAGCTGGGTGTGGAATTATTGTGAGCGCATTTAGCGTTAAAGACATGAGCACAGTTAACATGATATCTTAAAGCTTATTTTTGTATATGTACTTATTTATAGACCAAACACCAACAACCGTAAGCCATAGCTGCAGCATTGGTTGATCCACCATTACGAAGCAACTGCCCTCAAAGCCACTGCATGGCGTCACCCATACAATAGGCTCCTCAATGGGGTAGTTCTACTTTCCGCTCCATTCGCATTTCCGTGATACTGTCGCGATACTATCAAAATAGTTATGAGACAATGACAATTCGCAAATGTATCACAGTAATAAAGGTATATCTAATAGCCACCCTAATAAAACACATTGTTTTCTAGAATAGCACGCACCAGCTCAGTTACATGATGGCTGTCAACATGTTATGACAGGTGAAATATATCGTTGGACATAATCAAAGGGGCCAGGTCATATTATGTTGGCTACTAGTGGCACAAATTGTAACCTCTGTGCTCCGTGTTACATCATGATATGGTGAACTAGTACTCACTAGGTTGCGTACAGATTCGTCATGATACGGTGAACTAATACTCACTAGGTTGCGTACAGATTCGTCATGATACGGTGAACTAATACTCACTAGGTTGCGTACAGATTCGTCATGATACGGTGAACTAATACTCACTAGGTTGCGTACAGATTCGTCATGATACGGTGAACTAATACTCACTAGGTTGCGTACAGATTCGTCATGATACGGTAAACTAATACACACTAGGTTGCGTACAGATTCGTTGCGTCTCGTTCTCGTCGTCTGTGAGTGAATTCCCATGTTTGCGGACGATCTATGCGCGTAACAAAATTTCAGTGATGGAATATTCTAGTACATTACACCGCCCCAAAACATAGTACTCTTATTGAGAGTAACGATGCTGTAGGTTATTTGGACAACAGCCAAATTCACACCCAATGGAATGCGTATAAATGTTGTACCATCGTTATGTTGTTTAATTATTTAACAACAAATAAGTTGCCAACCAAAACAATGATCTTCCCACGCCAAGTTCACAAAGTAGTAACTAATCAATACTTTTTCTAACAATGATATAAGTAGCATATCACTACAATGTTTGCAACAATTGCATTCATTATACGTGGTTTGTGTCAACCACGATGCTTTGTCTCATTCTTGTTTATCTCAGATATATGTCAATTTTGTATTAAACATACTGAAACACTTAATATTTATTTAGTCTACATTGGATTTCCACCCAAAATCTTCGGCGGACCCTCGCTGTCCCGGCGACTGTACGCTTCCTCTGTGTAGAAGTTACTATACAAATGTTTAAATAACACACCTACACAATGCTAAGCATACTATCTACTTTAAAACATCTCAGGAATTATATAACATGTTACGTGATTGACATTTGAGAAGTACGTGCCCCGCCACCTAGTGAGCAAGACGGGTATCTTCAGCAGATCACTTGAAATGGATGACGCGAATGGAATTAGCGATGCCGGTGCGAGAGTCGGGGAAGGGAGTCAACGGTAGTTAGTCGACGGCGGCGAATGTAATTGCAGGTGTCATCGCGGTCTGTGTTTACTGGCGACTGTTTCTCTGGGTGTCTGCCAGACGAGGAGCTGTGTTGACGATCATCCGGCCACGTAAGTGCAAGGCGTCATTACATTGTTACATCTGGTGTCAGGCGCGTTCACGTGCATCAATTACAACGCGCGCTTTCGACCATTACGCGGCATGATTTTCAGATTCGTAATGTAAAAATGTGACGGGTTCAGCTTTCCAATGTTATGACATATGTAGAATTATGCTACTTATTTCCGGTTAATCACAGCCTATTTTGACAGATCGTACGTTGTCGTAAACAACTTAATTGATTGAACTTTCAAAAATGTCCGTCACGTGACGGGATGCCTTGATAAATGACAGTCGTGATAGTAATATTTACCAAGTGTTAGAAAACACACAGCATCGTTACATAAACACCATATCGCGCTCGCAGATACTCGTGAGATAATGTGAAGTTCAAGTCCATTGATAGGCCAGTGATGTGATAGTGTAGAATTGTCAAATAATAATTCATATTGCTATGCTATTGACACGAGGGTAGACGTAAGCATCATTGTGTCAGCGTCTATGACTCGGGGGCTGTTTTCTCGATTTGTCGCACGCGCGTGGTTCATGCAATTGTTAGGTTACATGTACATTTTATGACAGATTTACCACATAAAAGGTGAGGATATGTACAAATATGGGGTATTTTGAAAATATATACGTGTTATGTCCAATTCTAAGGATGGTAGATTACTCTCTGAACGTTTGACGCTCGAGGTTCAAGCCGTCTAAAATGAAAACGTGAACCTACCCGCATACGCCTGCTCAATCATAAGTAGATATGCAACATGCGCGAATTAACATTTGCATCGTTTCATCATGCTATGACGTACGCCGTAAGAAATATCTCTGCAAGACACTTGTAATTTTTCTGGAAGCGGTGTTAGTCGAACAGTTCAGTAGTCAACGAACAATTCGGTTAGCGGGTAAAACATAGCAACACATCCATTCCAAAATGGGGAAATATCGGATTTAGAATGACTACGGCGACAGTACAGATGGTTACGGATCATCAGTGGGTGTAAACAGGTTGACTAGGTCACTACGAGAACCACTGCGGTGAGAATAAAATGGTTATCTTTGTGATTGTAAGACCTGGAAGTGGGTGACGCTCCCGTTGTGTGAACGTTTTGGCTACGCTTTGAAAATGGTAACCTACACAAAACGACAAGAAGGGCCAACAAAGAACAATGACCAACATGAATCAGCCATAAACACGCAATATTTTTGCTCAACATTATCAACATTTTGAAGCCATTTTGGATCGCTCAAAATCGCAGCAGGTCTTACGCCACGATTTGGTGGGTGTGCGAGATTTGGTGGGTGTGCGAGATTTGAAGCAATGCGAAATACTATACATTTAACTGGACTTTGCCACCAGGCATCACACTGGTAACTAAATTGTCCGACGTTGTTCTTTCCATTTTCTGATGGCGGCTCTCTTGTTAATGCCAAAATGAAGTACAGTAACAACGTTCTCGAATGACCGGTAAGTTATGTTTGTTTCATGTCGATTTTGTGGACAACAAATGCAGTACAGGTTTATACTTGACCTATGGGCCTGCTGTTTTATAATACAAACAAGTACCAATAGAGGTGATAACTGCTACTGTTTCACTTTCTACGTTCAACATTCCATGATGACTAAACAGTAGAAGACGCTGACTTCTTGCCTACGTATGAGATCCGGTAAGCTCAACTCGAGGTCATGGACGAAGAGGAACGGAACGAGGACAAGGCGCAATCCACTGAATCAGAATCTGGAAGGAGATGAATTTCATGATGAATCAGATCAGCACGACAGTCGGACACGGGTACTATTGTATTTGACAGTAATTAAGATAAAACACGATGATAAAAGTAATATATATGTCGGTGGACTGATTGATTGAAATTAAGACTGGTCGTCAGCGGTGTTGTACGACACGGGAAGAGAGTCGTGTAAACACACGCGCGACACAATTTTTTGGAACGTTGCACGTGGACTGGAGAATCGAAACGTTCCAATCTAGCCAACAACTGACCCCGACTTGAAACATTGACCAGTCGGTGACCGACGTCGAGTACTCGTGTCGCGACAAAAGCTCCGAATCCATTGTGTAAGCTGCTAAATATAGCTTATATATGTGTATGACTGCATTATATGATAATAACACACACACTCGCGCGCGCGCGCGCGCGCGCGCACACATACACACACACACACACACACACACACACACACACACACACACACACACACACACACACACACACACTAACACTAACACACACAACACACAAAAAGGCATCGTATGTATTAATTATACATTGATATTACAAAATGACCACTGTTCTGTCGCAATGCAGACGTCATTAATATTGGGATAGTCGGTAGTTTTTGTTGACAAAACAACGACTCGGCGCTAAGAGCATGTTAGGGAGAGTCGATGGGATCTGGGGTAGGAGGTCGGGGGTCGGAGGTCGGGGGCCGGGGGAAGGGGATGCGACATACAGGGGAGCGGAACAAACCGAGTCAGGTCGGGGAATATTCAACTTGTGCTTGTGAAGAATTATACCTCCCCTCGATAGCTGACGACCTGAAAGTAGATAATGTGGCGTTAGGTTGTGACAGATAATGTATGTCATTACGTCATAAGTAGAAATGGCGTGTCCTCATGGAGATAATTATAACGATATTGACGTTTACAAAAAATAGGTTTGGTTCATTCAACTAGCCCTTAACTCGGACCGACCGATAATTAATTATGTATATCTGGCATTTACGCAACAGATTAAATCCTGGGCAACGGTGTCTGAAACTACGCTTAACACAACCAAAACATTGTCACAAACCCATTTGTTGACACAATCAGACGTCCTTGCTGCTCTGTCGGAAATGAAATCATTATGGAAACGAGATCGATATTTCTCGATATGCAGCATGCGCCGAGTGTTTGAGAGTAGCGGCCTCTTCGAAGTTTGTCAAATAACCGCAGGGCACGCTGTGCTAAACAAAGCGTAATGTCGGAATGACAACACGGAATCAGTCCGGCTCCGTGGGCCACCTGGAATAGATTCCTCGCAATGCATGGATGCCGACACAACACGTGCAACCAATTTGTGGCGTTCTCTGTGCAGGTTGTGTGTTAGAATAGTCGGATCAAGAGCACGCTGTGCGCGATTACGCAGTGCCACCGCGCCCTCCCTTAAGCGAGGTATAAAAACCGCAAATACGTACATAAGTACTATCCAGAACCTTGGGAAATGGTACACATTTGTTTCTGTTGGTTTTACGACTTAGAACAAATGGAAATTGTAAAGCATATTCCATTAACGGGTTTAATTACTTATACGAACGTGGTAGGTTGTACCTTGTGTACAATCATGGGACTTTTCGGCGCAATCTCGAACACGTTAAATACAGTTCCATTCTTGACGTAAATTGAATTACTTATTGTCGCAGAACAATGTTGAATTCTGAAACTTGATATATACACACCCCTCCTTGCACGGTTCAAATGCAGGAATTAAATAACGTATTAAAATAAAACGGTCGCATCGTGACGCATTGCTGCTCTGGATAGATCTTAAAAATCTGATCTCATACATTCACTACGTTAATCTTGCTGCAGCCGTTAGATCGAAAGAACCATTCCCGGAACAATCACCGGTCCAAATGGACACAATCCGTCTCGTGGGCATCGCGGACGATTCCGGCGACATTTACAGCCTCGCTCGTAATGGCGGAAAACCTCGTCACGGCGGTGCAGATTTACGGTAATCTATTTTTAAGCTCTTCGCCCTGTGCGTCTCAGAGATACGCCATTAGGCTCGTCAATCTGGTGTAACAGCAAATGTGTCGTTAGAGCCGAGCGCCGCGCGAGTCAACCGGACGAAAGTGTAACGTCGCATGTTTAATGAACGCTCGGAGACAGCCGTGGGGTCGTCTTGTCCGGCCCAGCGTCCGCTCCATCGACGCTGAAATTGTGAAATATATCTACGAGTCTGTCGAGTCGGCGTGGTACATCGCTGCCCCGTCGATTACATGCGTCAGCGTCCGTTTGAATTGTGTCCTGTGTAGCAATGTGCATCGCCGCGAGTAGTTATTAATGTGGATTTACTAACTTTTTATTAGTTTAGTTATTTTTGTTGTATTATTATATTTTGCATTGTTCTAATTGTTATCATTCTTATCAGTGTAATTATCGTAGTTATTAGTATTGCTATTGTTGTTGTTGTTGTTGTTGTTATGGCTATCACTATTATTTTTGCTATTGTTGTTGTTGTTGTTATGGTTATCACTATTATTTTTGCTATTGTTGTTGTTATGGCTATCACTATTATTTGTGTTGTTGTTGTTGTTGTTATGGCTATCACTATTATTATTACTGTTGCTGTTGTTGTTATGGCTATCAATATTATATTATTACTGCTATTATTGTTGTTGTTGTTGTTGTTATGGCTATCACTATTATTATTGCTATTGTTGTTGCTGGTGGTGGTAGAATTGTCATTGTTGTAGTTATTACGGTAATATTAATAATCAGTATCATTATCAACAACAACCTCATCATCGTCGGTATCAATAAAATTACTGTCATCATTGATATTACTATTTTCATCACGAGAAACAGTCAGGGAATGTTCAACTGACGCTTTTGAATACAGATACCTTCCCTCGTGAGCTGACGAGTTGAAAGTAGATAACCTGGTGCTATTCTAACAAGTAGTGTACACCGTTTCGCCATAATGTATTCGTCATTTAAATAGGTTTTAATATTGCTTTGCATACAAGAGTTTCATCACTGCATAAAACCGTGCCACATTTTGCTGCTTGAATTCGTAATTAATGTTGTCTACATAAAATAAACAGTATTAGGCCTGTATAGCTATTGACTAATTTGAAGCAATCGCCTTTACGAATCCGAATTAATACTAGCGCCTTGAACCCCGGCCACATTTTGGATTGCCTGAAAGACCGCGGCAGTCGTCGGTCAGTCGTCCGCTCATAACGCCATAGCTCATCGCCGGTCACTCCATCTACCATTCACCTCCTCAAGCACATCTGGATGTACACATCCGCAGAGAGGAGCAATTTCCTTCCTTCATCCCGGGCCTCTTTCTCTCTCACATCATTACCAAACGACCCCCGCCTGTGGCCACGTTACAGGTTGCTCAGAGAAGTATCCTACCTACTTGCGTAGCAATTAATGGACAGATTCACCTGCCAACGGTCAATGTTTACATAATGACCAGTGGAAATATTTTGCCTGGCCGCTGCTGATTGCGTCTCGACGTGATTTGCCATCGGTCCACGTGTTGTTGTCCAGTCGACGGCCGCTGTTTGTCTTGGCAGATTGCCTGACGACGCGCGATCGCTGCAGTTGGCTCGATGAATGGAGTTAGGTTGCTCGAAAGAAAGTGATGGTTCAATTAATAACAGCCGCCTTCCGTTGCATGAAGGCAACCACATCAATGAAGTTCTTGGATCCTGTCACATCACAATCTGGTGTTGCATCCTTCAGAAGTCTTTTAAGCCGACCATTACGGCAATTGCTGCGCCTGGAATTGTGGGAACTACAAACGAAATACACCGGATTCTTCACGGATTATTCTGTTTTTCATCTTTCAGGACAAAGCATAACTGTTCCTTGTTTGATGTATCACCACGAGCCTCGTCGTCGGTTGTGGAATCAGAAACCATCCTTCGCAATACGGGCATTATAATCTGCTGGACCGGCTTCCCAAACGATGGCAATATTATGCTGCGTTCCAATCACCTTGTGTATACCGTGAATACGACTTCGTAACCCCCACTTGATCCCAGTTGCATACATTTACAAGTGGTAAACTCGAGGAGCTCGGGAACTTTCCAGTTCGCCAAGTCGTGTTTACCATATAAACGAGCCCATTGGAACGCAGCATTGCAGAGAGCGTTGTTTGGTGTCGCATTTGCGTCTCCACATCGCCGTGACTCTTATCAAAGTTGGGATGGCTGATGTCACGGTGGTGGCTTCTCCGGACAATAGCATGTTTACATACAAAATAACTGTCTTTTCTATGGGCTTCAGTTGAAACCGATTGTAACACTGGCATGTCAGTCTGGCAACAAGTGGAAATACATTAAAATATATTATCAACAAAAATGCTTTTGCCTCAGCAATGGATATTACGAGGATACAGAAGAGGTTGTCTTTACTAGTAATTGTTCCGACAGCTTTGTATAGCGAGTCTTCAAGACTAAATAGCCAATATTTTCTTTAACATATTGGAATTGTTTACTGTTTGAAAATGCATCCCGAATCACCAAAGCGGAAGCAACTATCACGTACACTTCACTCGCTTCACTCTTGTGTTTGTTGAATATATATCGTATGCATCGTGGAGGAAATACTCTAGCGAGACAGACACGGTGGAGCGACACTCTGGTTTGCAACCCATTGTCCCGAGCCATCATTGCACAGACCGTAATTACGCCTGCTATGTCTTACATTTCAACGATGCAATGCACTTAATTAACTACTGCAGATTCTGTACAAACAACAAGACTGACTCACAACTGTAATTAATGCAAGTTTCACTACTGGGAATTTGAATAAAACATGCGTGCGTCGTCACTAACGCCAATCGGAACATAACATATTATCGCCGTGCTTTAGGTGAAACAGAACGGTTTAGCATCACGATAGAATCAAATCACTGGCCTTCGGGGATGCAACAGTAGGCACGATGGCGCGTGTCTCACTTGTGGCTTATCTCTAATTGGGTTTCATGATCAAGTGTGTACGACCCGGTTAGCAATCTGTTTTGTGCAAACAATTTCCAGCCGCCATGGCAATCACGCAAATGCAGGTATTACAGTTTGCTGCGAATTGTACTGCAATGCCAGAGGCGATTTTTGCAATTATCGGAAAACCGCGCCTGTATGAGACCCATCAGAACCGACACAAAGGTCATAATTCGGCCGCAGAAATGTTCAATTTGTTCGATAAAAAACTTGTGAATATATATATATCCATCACCCATGTCAGAGGAATTGCTGTATGTGCACGGATATTGCACTTAGTTGTCTTTGCAAGCTTGCTTGATATTACCAACTCACGTCATTTGTAAATGGAGATTAGGGCTGCATTACGTTATTACTGTGGTAAGTACTTATATATCCTACTTGATCTCACGTGTAGCGTGGGTGAGGGCACAATATCACAAATCGGGAAACGTTGCCACGTGCAACACTTATACAATTACACCTTAAGCAAATTCTAACGATAATAAAATAATAATGTTGTCATACGTTTCAGTTTTTCTCAACTTCTGTAAATAATGTAAGCTATTTACTGCATGCCTATTCCAGGTATATATTTTTTTAAGTAAAATAAATAAAGGTAGTTCTTATATAGCGCGATATCCAGTCCTCAGGACTGCTCAAAGCGCTTTACACTTTACTCCCTGGCAAACCTGTTCAATCTAACACCATCTTGACTTCTCTGGGAAGCATTCAGCCACGCTGCAATTAATGCGCGAAGACTGTTCGTACACATATATCCACCACTGTCTATAGCCAGGTACTTATTCATACAGCTGAGTGAACTGAAGCAACGTAGAGTAAACGAATTTGCTCAAGGTTCGGCACCGCCGCACAGGATTCGAACCCGCATTTTCTCAGTCGAGAGACCGGAGCTCTTACCGCTGCGCTATTGCACTTAACGTGTTGCATGTGTGGTGTATTAGTTAATGTGTGGTGTATTAGTTAATGTGTGGTGTATTAGTTAATGTGTGGTGTATTAGTTAATGTGTGCTGTATTAGTTAATGTGTGCTGTATTAGTTAATGTGTGCTGTATTAGTTAATATGTGCTGTATTAGTTAATGTGTGCTGTATTCGTAAACTGTAGAAAAGCAAATTTTCTCCAATTTGTTGTTGCCTATAACATTTAATACAAGATATTGAACAATCTGCCTGTGAGGTGTAACGCTAGGCATGCACATGTTTGCTACGGCTAATGTTAACTCATATAAATGTGTGATCAGAAAGGCTAGTTTTGGCATAATGGTTAGGATTGACGTGGCTCTGAATCCCATTATTCAGAACAATACATGTAACTGAACGTTGTTAACACATTTTCTTGTGTAGCATCAAAAATGGAACCGGTTAGGTCTTACAGAATGCAAAATGTAATTAATCGTCACACACCAAATAAAATTTGATGTGGCAGAAGCAAATGGTAGAATAGTTTGTGGCATATACTCTTAAAGTTGCATTTTGAAAAAATTATTAAATCGTCCATCTTTTGTATACAAATTTCCAGTGAATCAACTTGCCCCGGACACTACGTGTCACTTGCCTCAACTCCGAGTGCTCGTTTTTCACGTACTATGCAATTTTAAGTAATATAGTGTAACGGCCCAAAATACGAACGATTATATCAGCGAGTCATACTTTTATTATTCCGACCGGTAATTTTTAAAAGCAGAATTGATCAAATAACACATCAAGCGCCAAAGAGACATATCGTATGGTAGCCATTATGATCAAATAAGTCAATGTTCTTAGTACTGTTCACTTATTTCAAAACGATTAAAATAGTATTTTTACTCAAAATGCAACTTTAAGCCACCTGGTGTCTTTGCACTGCAACCTGGTGTTACATTGTGAATTAATCTTCACTACAAGCCCCTCGGTGCAAGGTATTCACAGTTCAAGGAATCCTCCATATCCTAAGTGAAATCTTGACCTGACGGTACCTATCCTCTTTTATCTATATCATATATATATATATAGTTTGGTCTGTTTTGTTACCTCCCATCACCTCGTTTCCACCCATTTATTTTTATTAACAGTTGTTCGCTAGGTAATCGTCGAAAGACTCATTCTTCACTTCCTTTCTGGCACCTACATTAGGGCTACCGTCAGGATTTACTTAAAACTACACTATATCTACGTGGCATGGCCTAAGTGAATACAACAACATTAATACCAATATGCAAAGTGCGCACATGTTTATTACGCTATTGTCTGTATAAGAAGCCATCAATGTCAATGCAGTCTTTATAAAATTCATCATCTCATACAATTTAGCATTACTTATTATTGTCCGCACACTATCGGTAGAAGGCGACATTTCCGCTATATCCGGTACAGTGCGAGGGGCGTCTGGGACAGAATACAAGAAGATAGCACCGTCCCACTAACGTACCCTGCTTAAGTCCCGACCTTGCGGAACACTACCTAATGCGGTGTGTCCGGTCTTTCGTGCGTTGGTCCATCGCGTAGACCGGCCGCTGCCTCGCCCTGCTGCTATAGACAGCCAGATAACAGCGCCGAAGACGACCTAGTCAGTCTACGCCGCGCGATTAGCGGGCCGCGAACCCAGCGTCGTCTACTTTTACTCGCCGCTTGGTGAGTCTTAATTATGACGGCATCTGTATGAAACATCGGGCGAGCGACACTGATCTGAGAGAGAGCCTCCGTCAATCGGAAGCGCTATTGGCCATCGACGCTGAAGAGGAGGAGTTGATGGGGCAGGTAGCGATCGGAGTCGGTCTGTTGGGGATAGCGTCTAGGACTGTGTTCGAAGTTGTTGATAGGAAGGTTGAGCGCACCAGATGTAGCCGTTTTTTGTGGCGAGATTATGATATGTACGTTGCCGGGAGATAGGGGCACTACAGATGCGCTCTGTTCCGCTAGCTGATTCTCGTATCTGTAGCGGTGGCAGATGGATGACTTGCAAAAAAAATACGTGGAACGTTACGACAGTGGAATTAGATACGTTGATTGGTAGTGCATGTTACGCATGATATATACGTAGGATGTGTATGTGATATGTGGCGAATGTGAAGTTAGACCTTTGTTTGTGGGAATAATGACTGTTGCGATGGTTGTTCCTTCAGTGTGCTCATGCTGCTGGCGTACTTCGCTTGGCGACCAACGGCGACCAAAGGCGACCAATGGTTATCAGATGATTTTAAGCCGTGTTTTTATTCCTTTTTCAGGTGTATCGAGGGCCGATGTCCAGTGACGACAGGTGAGGACAGAACAACGTTAATCGTGGTCAACTCCCGCAGACACAGGCCAGACAATCGGCGTTGCTAATTGGAGGTATCGGACAGCGGCGTTGACAATATTGCTGTCGACAGCGAGTGGGGTCGACGGATTCCTAGCGCGCGTGTCGCACAGCGACAGCCACGAATGCAATTATAAAATACGTTGCAGCAATTTTGAGCAGATTCTCGGCGGCCGTGTGAGCGGTTGTTCGCCGCCACGAAGACGTCGGCAGCGGAGCGACTGTGGAGTAGCAGCTAGCGGGCCCGGACTTCACCTAGCACCGAGTGACGGACATTCTACGAGGCGCCCACACCGCGTGTTCCCGGAGTTTAGACTACGTCGCACGGATACACGGGGAATGGGGAGGCGAGTCTGCAGATTACGGATTGGATTGGTCGGAGTTGCGTGACGACACGATGACAAGACTTGGATTACTCGTTGGACTCTTGTTGTCGCTTCTTCACCTGCCAGGTAAATTACTATTTGTTTCCAAGTTGACCATTCTGTGAGCTGTCTGTCTATCTTTGTCCCTGTGCTGCTGACCAACGTCTTGCATCTGACGACTTCGTTTTGATGCATTAGGCGCCTCTTGCATACGAAAACATCATTTGAAAAGTTCCTGAATGAACGAATACATTCGCTTATACAGGTAAATGTGGTATATTCATAACGCTAAAAATCACATGCGCAATTTGTTCAAACATCTTCGTCGCTTGTACTAGACTGCTGCATGAACCGCGTCTGTCGCGGTCACACGGACAACTGACATCGTGAGGAGGTGAGGGCGTGCATGCTAGGAGTGTCCTCGTACAGCTTGCCGTCTTATTCAGAAAGAACTCGCTTTCGACAGGGTGTATCACGTCTGTCTTGCCATGACGGTCTGTAAAACTGTAACATATGGTCTCTTCCGTTATTAAGGGATCTCTTTAATGTTTAGAAGCAGTAGCCGATCATCAATATAGGAATGTTGCTTTTAGTTGACATATGATTGATACTGATACTTTATGTTGATGGTGCGAGGGTAAACAAGAGGAGGAGGGGAGCGGTGAGAGTTAGAGGAGGGAAATGAGAACACCCACACAATAGCTATGATGATTTATTACTACTGGGAAAGAGAGAAAACAGTAGAAGAATTATAAAGATGAAGAATAATTTATTGACCTTCGCAGGGAAAAGTGTGTGGCGTGTGTGTGTGTGTGTGTGTGTGTGTGTGTGTGTGTGTGTGTGTGTGTGTGTGTATGTGTGTGTGTGTGTGTGTGTGTGTGTGTGTGTGTGTGTGTGTGTGTGTGTGTGTGTGTGTGTGTGTGTGTGTGTGTGTGTGTGTGTGTGTGTGTGTGTGTGTGTGTGTGTGTGTGTGTGTGTGTGAGAGAGTGAGAGAGAGAGAGAGAGAGAGAGAGAGAGAGAGAGAGAGAGAGAGAGAGAGAGAGAGAGAGAGAGAGAGAGAGAGAGAGAGAGAGAGAGAGAGAGAGAGAGAGAGAGAGAGAGAGAGAGAGAGAGAGAGAGAGAGAGAGAGAGAGAGAGAGAGAGAGAGAGAGAGAGAGAGAGAGAGAGAGAGAGTTTGTGTGTGCATGCGTGCATGCGTGCATGCGTGTCTGTGTAAACGTAATACATTTTATCAAATCTGGTTTTACTGCTTACAGTAACATGTTAACGACGTTATGCCAACACAACACAATATAGGGAAACAACTAACTTGGTATTCTAGTATTACACTAACTATTGCGTATCTATTTCGAAAGTAAACCAGCAGACCTCTGTGCAAAGTCACCGATATATCCGTCTGCGCTTGTAGACGCAGTAATGCGAACCGCAGACACTTAAAGACTTGCACACGCCGACTTCGCAGTGCATATAGGCTTTGGCTATCTCATCTGTTCACGCAATGCATGCTCTATCTTGGCATTCTCCGTTGCTCTGTGTGGGCCTCGTGTCCACCGGAGCATCCTTTGCCGTGGTTCTACGCTGGAACCGTTGGCACAGCACGCGGCGCGGGACATCGACACAGGCAATTACAGCGAGAACATAAAGCAGTTACAGACCATATCTCTCACCAATAAACGGTGCCGTCTGACATGTTATGCGCTGGTTCGCCGAGCCTCATGGCAAACCAATGAACTGTAACGGAGCGAGCGGTCTGGCTGTGTTTGAGTTACCGCAGACAACCCATGCCGCGCCCTCGCGATCACACCCGCGTGTTGAAACGGTCTGATTATTGGTGTATCAATACATCGAACTATCGATGTATCGTAATAGGCGACGATGGACAATGTTTTACTATCGATATCACAGTAAATTAATTGTAATCATAGAAGTTATCACTGATAAAACACTGAACTATCGGCAGTAGGTATAATGAACGTTGGTAAAAGAAAACATGACGGGCATTTATGCGACGGTAACGGTTTTTTCAAGTGTATTATTTTAATTATCTTTGTATGTCGTCATAACATAAACAAATATCGATCAGAGCAGCGTCTTTCACGTATTCTCCATTGAATTAACTGTTTCCGGGGCCACGCAATGGATTGGAATGCGAACTGTAGGAATGCATAGAATGTGTAGATTTACCAAACAGAGATGTGCAGAAATCAATTAAACTTAATTTAATAACTTTTTGGCTGCATTCGCAAAACATTCATGATAACAGTAGACACATTATTAATCAATCACTTTGTAAATACCAGTCGGATTGACATTCTAGAACGTCATAAACATGACAAAATACATTCGCTGCACCACATTGTACCAAACCAATGGAGTAACTGTTTTAATTAAAGGCAGACAACGATCCAGTAAAGTGAAAGACAATCATCGGTCTCCTTATCCAGTCTCAGTGGTCGATGTGTTAATGATAATGATAATGATTATCCAGCGTCACTGGTCGATGTGTTAGTGGCAATGATCCTGCTTATCCAGTGTCACTGGTCGATATGTTGGTGGCAATGATCCTGCTTGTCCAGCCTCACTGGTCGATGTCTTAGTGGCAATGGTCCTGTTTGTCCAACCTCAGTGGTCGATGTCTTAGTGGCAATGATCCTGCTTGTCCAGCCTCAATGGTCGATGTGTTGGTGGCAATGATCCTGTTTATACATCGACACTGGTCAATGTGTTAGTGGCAATGATCCTGCTTATCCAGTGTCACTGGTCGATGTGTTAGTGGCAATGATCCTGCTTATCCAGCGTCACTGGTCGATGTGTTAGTGGCAATGGTCCTGCTTGTCCAGTCACAATGGCCGATGTGTTAGTGGCAATGATTCTGCTTTCCCAATGTCACTGGTCGATGTACTAATGGCAATGATCCTGCTTCTCCAGATTCAATGGTCGATGTGTTAGTGGAAATGATCCTGCTTGTCCAGCCACAATGGTCGATGTCTTAGTGGCAATGATCCGGCTTGTCCAGCCTCAATGGTCGATGTGTTGCTGGCAATGATCTTGCTTGTCCAGCCTCAACGGTCGATGCGCTGGTGGCAATGATCCTGCTTGTCCAGCCTCAATGGTCGATGTCTTAGTGGCAATGGTCCTGTTTGTCCAGGCTCAATGGTCGATGTGTTAGTGGCAATGATCCTGCTTGTCCAGTGTCACTGGTCGATGTGTTAGTGGCAATGATCCTGCTTGTCCAGTCACAATGGTCGATGTGCTTTTGGCAATGATCCTGCTTATCCAGCGTCCCTGGTCGATGTGTTAATGGCAATGATCCTGCCCGTCCAGCCTCAATGGTTGATGTGTTGGTGGCAATGATCCTGCTCGTCCAGCCTCAATGGTCGATGTGTTGGTGGCAATGATCCTGCTCGTCCAGCCTCAATGGTTGATGTGTTAGTGGCAATGATCCTGCTCGTCCAGCCTCAATGGTTGATGTGTTGGTGGCAATGATCCTGCTTGTCCAGTGTCACTGGTCGATGTGTTAGTGGCGATGATCCTGCTTACCCAGCGTCCCTGGTTGATGTGTTAATGGCAATGAACCTGCTCGTCCAGCTTCAATGGTTGATATGTTGGTGGCAATGATATTGTTTGTCCAGCCTCAATGGTTGATGTGTTAGTGGCAATGATCCTGCTTGTCCAGTCACAATGGTCGATGTGCTATTGGCAATGATCCTGCTTATCCAGCGTCCCTGGTCGATGTGTTAATGGCAATGATCCTGCTCGTCCAGCCTCAATGGTTGATGTGTTGGTGGCAATGATCCTGCTCGTCCAGCCTCAATGGTCGATGTGTTGGTGGCAATGATCCTGCTCGTCCAGCCTCAATGGTTGATGTGTTAGTGGCAATGATCCTGCTCGTCCAGCCTCAATGGTTGATGTGTTGGTGGCAATGATCCTGCTTGTCCAGTGTCACTGGTCGATGTGTTAGTGGCAATGATCCTGCTTACCCAGCGTCCCTGGTTGATGTGTTAATGGCAATGATCCTGCTCGTCCAGCCTCAATGGTTGATATGTTGGTGGCAATGATATTGTTTGTCCAGCCTCAATGGTTGATGTGTTGGTGGCAATGATCCTGCTTGTACAAGTACAACGTGTGGCGTTGTCGCCGTTCATTGTCTTACGTACAATGTTGTTCGTGGCCCACCGTCAGCAGCCGTCTCTTATCCATTCATCTCCCAAGCTGTTTTGTTACAACTGTTGATGTTTATCGGTGTTCTTAAGACGGACGTTGAACAATCGCCCCTATGGCCATTTGTTTCTCAATTGTTTCTAGTATGATTTCTCGTGCAAATATATTTTGTAAGACAAGTAATGAAAGATAAACTTGCCTACTTGGGGCCTAGCCCGTCCACTTCGTGATCTTGTGTATGATCTACAAGTGACGCAGTGTTGTCTTTAGCTGCCTCATACTTTCCAGTATCCTGCTTTTCTTCAGTTATGACTTGTTTCTATGCGATTTGTTGTAATTTATTTACACTTTCCTTGGCAAGTCCTATATTTAATGTTTCCACTCGAGTCTTGAAAACGCCGAATACAAGTTTGCGGAGTGTTTTTATTTGGCATCGTGTGATCACGTCACACGACGTCGATGGTGCAACGCTGTGTCGACGTCAGTGCCGGCGATGTCGGACACGTACAGACTGACACGAACGTTCTATTCGACAGGCAATCAATACGCTGTTATTATGACGCTTGTGCTGTCGACGTATGCAAGCAAATATGTTTAGAGAAGGCATGTTTTATATGGATTGGTTTCACAGCGTATGTATGTGTGTGTGTGTGTGTGTGTGTGTGTGTGTGTGTGTGTGTGTGTGTGTGTGTGTGTGTGTGTGTGTGTGTGTGTGTGTGTGTGTGTGTGTGTGTGTGTGTGTGTGTGTGTGTGTGTGTGTGTGTGTATGCATGCGAACTCAGCTGATGTATTGCTTGAGCTATGCCTTTGAGGGACACGTGGAAGGGAAATTCACGTTCTGATAGAGTGCAAGTATATAAATCGTTACATGTCAGGTCATTCGTGCGTTGCGTCTTCTTTTTATGTCACATATCACCCTGGACCAACCGAGAAAGTGTGTGGGGGGATGCGTGCATGCGTGCATGCGTGCATGCGTGCATGCGTGAGTGCGTGCGTGTGTGCACGCCTGGATATTATATACAGCGCTCGCATAATAGCTTATTGTGATACCGAAACTGTTTGTGCAATCTGAAACCGAATCGAGCGCCGTTTGTGGACGACAACTTATAAAGGAGAGATTTCTTAGCTTGTCATCTTGCATGCCGTTATGACATCTAGGAGAAAGTTCTCTCTACGAGGTTTGTCAGCATGAATCCACAAGGAATGATAGCGTTTGTACCAGAGGGCCACGATAATGCCACGATAATGCATCGCGTCTTATTTAATGCCAGCTTATTACCAGGCTTATTATTATCCTTAACCCAATGTAGATCCTAATCCAGACCAAAGTCAAAAGTACAATTCTTATGTTTATTTAGCCTTAATAATGTTGTTATTGTCATGGCGAAACGCAACATTGCAAAAGATTCTGCTTATTCCGGAATTGAAGCCATACAGGGGTAAACAGAAAGTCGTGCATATAATGATGGGCCACTGGCAGTGTCAGTCCGGGAGGCCATCCATCATTGTACTCGCCGGCGGACGGTGACCGGCCGTATCTGATGGCAATAAACCAACATTCCGACATGTTTATCGCGGCAGGTAGACCTGTACCATACGGCGCCCGACTGATGCCACGGAACCACCGCTGTAGATCATATCGCACTGTTGATGCTAACATCGGTGGCCGTGTTAAAGAGGCCCAGTTATTTCTAGTTTTTAATTAATTAGTTAATACAATGTTCTTAATACTATACTAAATATGTTGAAGGTATACTGCCCGCAAAATTGTATTCAGGAAGTTCGTAAAAACGTTCGCAGTTTGGAAGGCACGACCCCGAGCAGGTTCAAATATTTAACAAAACATTCATTTTCAAAAAAGCTTTAGTGGAAATAGGGCCGAGTCGGGTTGAGTTAACTGCAATACCCTTTGATGTTCAACCATGTCCCATTTTCTCACGTTCAACACAGTAGTCTTCCTGTTGCAAATTAAAAATTATTACGCCCGCTAATTCCGGGTAGAGGAACTGATTGGCTCCTTTTAATGTCCTGTCTGATTAAAAGAAACATGGCTCTAAGAGAGCAATGATGACAGTTCGTCAGGGTTACATCAGTCACCCCCCAGGCATTCTAACATAATCAAGAAACCGTTGCCACTACGTAGTCCCTAGGTACCGCATCAATGCCGCTGTCTTCTCCTTCTATCCCCGAGCAATTCGTATATGGAACATGATCCCATCACAAATCATTGAAATAGAAAACCGCATTGCATTTCAAACAGCCATCATGAACCTTCCATTCACCACATCCAATCACCTTAACTGCCTTTAAAGTAAATTATTAATTTAAGCTGCCAACAGCGCATGCGCAGAAACACCGCAAACTCCTGTGTTAGCACAAGATTGGGCTGTTTGGAGTACATAACCTAAGACCTAAGACTATTTGGAAAGATTGCCCAACATGTCTTATGGATAGGACAGCGGATAAAACTCATTACACAGATATTTAAAAAAAAACACTACACAATTTAACTGCAAGTATGTTCTACCATTAAACATACATGTAACCGTTTCGCATTCTAGGCATGTGAGTTATGATTAATCAATCGTGCTTTGAAAGGCGCGACAAATGACTGCACTTAGTTCGCATCAAATGCTCTTCCTCAAAGTTCGTAAATTACAATTGTCTAGATTCTACTTGCGACTGATCCAACACAACAGAAAAGTTTACTGTGCTTTGACCTGTACAGCACCAACTGTCGACAGTGTCAGAATTCACGTTCGGAGTGACAAAGACTATATTTCATGGAGCATGTTCGTGACATGATACACCGTGGCTGTGAAGTGCTGTCGGCACTCGAACACATGTTTATTGCGCTTTTGTGTGCGTGTGTGTCTCCTGCGCGCAATGTAAATTGGTCGCAGCGTCAGATTTCATATCGACAGCGGTGTTTGACTATTAATAAATAAACAAACGTTTGACTGCATTATGAAGCGAGGCCGCAGCGCGGTGGTGCTTAACGGAAGCGCGTTCTGCATGCGCCGTTGACTGGTCGGAAACACCAACGTGTTAAATATCACAGCCGTTCTGGCTTGACAGCTGTGAATGCGTGAACACAGTCACACACACACACACACACACACACACACACACACACACACACACACACACACACACACACACACACACACACACACACACACACACACACACACACACACACACACACACACACACACACACACACACACACACACACACACAACCGGTTGTTTTATGTATACAACCATGGGCATATTCAGAAAATAAGAGAGGGCGAGAGAGGGGAGGGAGAGGGGTGGGAGACGAGAGGGAGAGGTAGAGGGAGAGGGAGAGGGAAGGGAGATAGAGGGGAGGGGAGGAAGAGGGAGCAGGGAGGGAGTGGAGGAGGGTATGGGGAAGGGAGAGGGGAGGGAGCGGGAAAGTGGGAGGGAGGGGAGGAGAGAGAGGGAAATGGAGAGGAGGAGAGAGGGGAGGGTAGGAGGATGAGGGAGGGAGGTAGGTGATATAGTCAGAGGCAAATCGGTAAATAATTCCTGATGTGCCCCGCCCTCTCTCCATTCCACAGTGGCTTAAGGAATGACGAAAATAAAGACGACGATGATGTGCTACGACGCTAGCATACACTGGCGGTGCTGTGTCCAGTGTATTTTTAATTTGCAAACATATACATTTTAGGAAACGTTATGATATATAAGATGCTGAAGTGATAACCAACTTGGGGGAATCTCGGTTGTACTGTAGAGTTTTCTCAGCCAGGTACTCTGTGAGATCACCTTTCGTCTGGTCATGGGATATGAAACGGCTCATGGTGATGTATGTTATGCTGGAATCGTCTTTTCCATGGTTGTGCTATTCTGTGAATCCACCTTGTAGGTGTCAAAGACTAGAATGATTTCTTCATAGCGTCTTGTGGGGCCCATCACATTATCAGTGAAACACTCACTGAGATCCTTCATTGTCGCCATGGTTGCTTTCTTCTTTGTCAGTTTCTGGACAACCATCATGCCATCTACGACCGCAGTCTTCCTACTTAGATCGGGACCATTGACTTCAGCAGATGTCAAGTCCAAGGCTCCATAATCTGGTACATTAACATGCGTCTCGCTTGTAGCCGTCTGTGAGTTATCGGTGTGAGTTTCTGTTGTTGCCAACTGCTCAAAGACATGGATGAGCTTCGACTTGTTGTTGCCTGTTAACGTTGAGCCTCTTGGAGCAAACAGTGCCCTTGGCGACATTAATGCGCGAAGACTATTCGTACGCAAATATCCACCACTGTCTATAGCCAGGTTTTCACAAAGCTGAGTAAACTGAAGCAATGTAGAGTAAACGAACTTCCCAAGGTTCGACACCGCCGCACAGGATTCGAACCAGGGCTCTCTCAGTCGAGAGTCCGGAGCTCCACAAATATACAGGGAAAGACGAGGAGGTCAGTAGAACTTACACCTGGTAGAACGTGCGTGCATGCGTGCGTGCGTGCGTGCAGACGAATGATGCCAGCGGAGAAACTGACCTACATTTAATACCTCCGTGAGTCGGTCTGCGCCCCTCGTGTGTCGTACGCACTCTCCCCAGTTAACGATATCACTGTTGTATCATATACGACACTCGATCCCACGACACGCGTCATCAATCTGCGCGCGGGCGACAGTCACTTAGCACGGCGCGTGAACGTGGTCGCCCAAACATTAGTCTTTTATACACCAATGCGGGCCACGAATAAACCAATTTGGTGTGAGTCTAACGGGGCAGCGAAACATGGCGTGTTCATAATTTACATGCAATGCATACCATTGGGCAGTGCCATTACATGGCTCGGTGAATTGAACTAGACCGTGCACAGGCACGCACGCACGCACACACACACGCACGCACGCACGCACACATCCACACATAAAACCTTACAAGTGTGGGCCTTAAGCCTATGGCTGGCATCAACACAATAACGGCTTGACTAATACATAAGTTAATTTTGTTTTTGCAGGCTCTGTCTGTTTTGCAACAATACAACAATGTGTCAAATACATTATTAATAATCCCGTTGTATTATACTTTTCTGCATCAATGCCGGCGGCAACAGTTGCTCGAGGCTATGCTCGTGGATTCACTGTCTACCGTCGCTACAGAAAGCAAAAAGCCTACATGTCCGTATAAAACGATGGACCAGCTCAAACAAACATGGATGTTTCTATACGGTGTAATGTCCAGCAAATGCATTTTCGTCGATTTTTA
>OZ023210.1:1757162-1862162 GCA_963995525.1 Escarpia spicata
AGCCCGCGTATGTGAGAGTGCTTAGTTCAATAACTGGTGTACTAACAAAGCATTTATTTCACGTTTGTTCACAAAAATGTGTCTGGGTGTGTACGAGCTTGCGTGTTTGCGTACGAGCGTGCGTGTGTGTGGGAGTGTGTGTTTGTGTGTGTGTGTTTGTGTGTCTGTTTGTGTGTGTGTGTGTGCGCGCGCGCGCGTGTGTGTTTGTGTGCGAGTGCATGCGTGTGTGTGTGTGTGTGTGTGTGTGTGTGTATGGTGTGTGTGTGTGTGTGTGTGTTTGTCTGTGTGTGTGTGTGCGTGTGTGTGTGTGTGTGTGTGTGTGTGTGTGTGTGGTGTGTGTGCGTGCGCGCGTGTGTGTATGTATGTTTGTCTGTGTGTGTGTGTGTGTGTGTGTGTGTGTGTGTGTGTGTGTGTGTGTGTGTGTGTGTGTGTGTGTGTGTGCGTGCGCGCGCGCGTGCGTGTGTGTGTGCATGAATGATATGCGCTAGTCCACTGAGTTTAGTGTCTAAAACGATTTTCGCTATATGATAGTTATCTATTATTATTATTATTAATTATTAAACATATTTTCATTTTACCTTAATAGGCACACTTTATATATAATTTAGAAAGCTGATTGAGTGTACCAGTCGCCCGCAAACAACTTTTATATCTTACAGTAGTACACTGGCCAGTGATCCATAGCCCGGGCTTTAACTGACATATGACGGCATCTCAGTTCAAACAACGTTTAAAAACGCCAGCTCCTTACCAACGATAAATTTACGTATACGGATACTGTGAAAATGCAAAGAGGCGTAAATTGGCCAACGCTTTCGGTTGAACGAATGAAAAATTGTAAAAGGCAAATGTCAAGCCCCATTGACTGCCGAGTAGGCAATCATTTGATGCCACTGCTAAATCTCTATTGCATGACGCGGCAATGCATAAGAATTCAGCTCGCGGTCGATTAGCACAACAAACTTGCTCGCAAATGTATATCTTTCGATAACCTTACATTTGGACGTCGTCTTTAAATGAAGTGGTAAATATCGTATTCATAATAAGTTCATACGATAAAATTATGTAGGAGACAAATAACGTGAACGCGGGAGGGAGGAAGGGAGGAAAGGAGGAAGGAAGGAGAAGAAGGAGAAAGAGAGATGGCGGGAGGGAAGGACGGAGGGGGAGGGAGGGGGGAATGGACGGGGGAACTGAGTGAGTGAGGGAGGGAGGGAGGGATGGAGGAAGGAAGGAGGGAGGGGCAAGGAACGGAGGGAGAGAGAGGGGGGAAGGAGTGAGAAAGGGAGGGAGGGAGGAAGGGAGGAAGGGAGGAAGGGAGGAAGGGAGGGAGGGACGGGGTGACACAATAACGAGGCTGCGGCGAGGGCATTTGGTGCAACTGGCGAATGGCAAGAGTAGGAGTTGAACTACGAGGGTGTGTCCCCGCGGGTGATGCTCTAATGAGACCCCTTGCTGCGTTGTGTGTGACTTTATGCGATGGACTTCCGCGAAATTACGAACACATCTGACAGTATGGCGTACTATAGCGGATAACGCACCGGAAGTTCCTGCCTGGTCTAGCAGGCGTTGGTCACCTCGGTCACAAGGGCGGCTAGCACTGCGCATGTTGGATGCAGCACTGCAACGTTCACGATGCCGCAGAAAGCATAACGTAGATGCAGCATAACGTAGATGCAGCATAACTAAACATATCGCAAATGCATCACAACTTATATTCATTATAGTATAGATGCAACATAACGCAGCATTAATGTTGAATGAGCAAATTGTATCAACACATACGGGACAATCGTAGGCGCTCGCCATATTATGCCCAATACTATATTACGTCCAATGCTCGACGTCGCGGCAATATTGGAACCCACAATTGAAGACAATATCCGACGTCGTTTCAGCATTTAGAATCTCATCTGCTGCTGAAGTAGTTATGGATTAATGTGCCACGATTTGATCGCTCGCCAAACTGCCCTGGTCCTTTGTAATTGTCTCTGTGGACGTGGTGAGAACGATATAACGTTGCCTCGCCTGTCTCTGACGGTCAAGACTGGTCGATACTGACAGGCCGACGTGTCCCGTCCGCTGGCGACTGGCGGCTCCAGCTTGGATATATACTGAAAATAAACGTTCACCTAGCTGTCTATCTACAGCAAAGGTATGCAGTCTGGACGTTTTTAAATCGCAGTCATGTTATACCATAGAAACTATATTATAGACCGTCAAACAACAAGAAAACACAAATGTGTTTCAATGATCCACTTTGCATTTGAATGGGTCGACTGGAATCACATTTCTAAGTATTATTGAACGAGAAGAGCCCCTCAGACGCACCTGGAACCCGCATCGTTCATATTTCAGTCTGTGTTGCTTCCACGCCTACAGTTTATAGGAAATATACCTCTTTTGTTAAATGTTTGTATTCGCGTAAATATTTATGTTATTTGGATCCTCAGAATGCTGTGTTTATAATACACATGAAAACGGTCAATTTAGAAAATAGAGTGCTTATATAATACAACATTAGTCTACGATAAGCAAACGATCGGACTTTGTATCGTGAATGTTTTATAGTATGATGTAGAATAACGTCAACATCCGTTTGCAATGACGCAAATTGAAACTAACAGTATGCATCAGTCGCCGATTTCCTATTCGATATTTACACTAGCGACATGAATTCATGTTGACGTAAAAATGCACCATAATTATGTGACGTATAGTGCATCGATCAATTTGATTATATAACCATAGTCCTATGCAGCCGTTTACAAGTAACCGACAATAAACCACAATGTAACCATAATGTTTCGTTATGATCTGCCACAATGAAAGTGTACAACCGCTCACCACCTGTGTGGTATCAACGCCGGGCAATCAGTTTAGTGCAAACATGCTCAGCAATAAGCCCATTTAGACGAATGACATTGAGTATTAATGTGCCATTGAGCGCGGCTCGTGCTGAAAGACGAGTGGCGGGCGAACGTTGACACTGATTCGCGGCGTATCGCCACTGACATCTCGCGTCCCTGGACGCTCGGCCAAATGGGCCGCTTCTTGCGTTGTGTCTTTGGCGATGTCGTCACAAATTTACGTCGTAATCAAGTTTGCTACAACGCCGGCGTTCTGCTCAGATCGAGCCATACATTTCATTATTTTAAACGAGCGATCGAATTGAGGAAAGGCTCGGGCGTAATTAGACGCCGACAAAGACGCCACAATACGCCCGCCGGTTGATTGCCGACCGGTTTGTCACGGGTCGCTGTAGTGGACAGTCTAGGCAGCGATCTTGCCTTTGATATACGGCATCCACAGTTATACAATAGATGAGTAACAAGCAGGCTAAACCGTATCTTATCCGAATGTCATATGCGTATCAGTAAACACGTATTGGTCTATGATAATGTTGTAACAACAATGCCCGTCACCTGCCTCGGTAGTTGACAATCGTGATAGTAACATTTGCCAAATGTTAGAAAACACACAGCATCGTTACATAAACACCATAACAAGCTCGCGTGTACTGTTTGTTTGTTTGTGTGTTTGTGTGTTTGTGTGTTTGTGTGTTTGTTTGTGTGTTTGTTCGCTTGTTTGTTCGTTTGTTTGATTGTTTGTTTGTTTGTTTATTCAAAATTATGAAGGTCGGAGAGAATGTGAAGTTTACATCACGTTTTTGCTGATGGCACGTTGCTCCTGCGATTGTTAGGTTACGTTTTATGTATTACGCGCACATTACATATTACATTTTACGTGTTACGTTCCGCACAATTGATTTACCCAAGAAAAGGAATCTTGACATATATGGGGTATTTTGAAAAGACATAGGTCGTACGTCGTATTTTTGATGTCGTAGATTAATCCCTGAAAGTTTGGTGCTCGAAGTTCAAGCCATCTAAGAGGAAAACGATAACCTACCCGCATATGTACATACGTACATACGTACATACGTACATACGTACATACGTACATACGTACATACGCAAGCTCAATTATAAGTATATGATTAAAGCTATTTGAAAATAACCATGTATAAGTATGACATTATGATGCTTTGGTGATGGAGACCGTGTCATCATATGTCATCATACGTCATCCTATGTGCAGTGGTTTCGGTGTAGTCCAATGTCAAACAATAAAAAAAATTATTTGGAGCACATTTCTCTGTTTCTTGAAGGTAAAATGCAGATGATCTGTCACATAAGACACATGGGAAGTGGCACGCTGTGGCAGTCGTAGCCGAGTTGATACACGGGAAGTGGCACGCTGTGGCAGTCGTAGCCGAGTTGACATACGGGAAGTGGCACGCTGTGGCAGTCGTAGCCGAGTTGACATACGGGAAGTGGCACGCTGTGGCAGTCGTAGCCGAGTTGACACATGGGAAGTGGCACGCTGTGGCAGTCGTAGCCGAGTTGACACACGGGAAGTGGCACGCTGTGGCAGTCGTAGCCGAGTTGACATACGGGAAGTGGCACGCTGTGGCAGTCGTAGCCGAGTTGACACACGGGAAGTGGCACGCTGTGGCAGTCGTAGCCGAGTTGACACACGGGAAGTGGCACGCTATGGCAGTCGTAGCCGAGTTGACACACGGGAAGTGGCACGCTGTGGCAGTCGTAGCCGAGTTGACACACGGGAAGTGGCACGCTGTGGCAGTCGTAGCCGAGTTGACACACGGGAAGTGGCACGCTGTGGCAGTCGTAACCGAGTTGACACACGGGAAGTGGCACGCTGTGGCAGTCGTAGCCGAGTTGACACACGGGAAGTGGCACGCTGTGGCAGTCGTAACCGAGTTGACACACGGGAAGTGGCACGCTGTGGCAGTCGTAGCCGAGTTGACATACGGGAAGTGGCACGCTGTGGCAGTCGTAGCCGAGTTGACACACGGGAAGTGGCACGCTGTGGCAGTCGTAGCCGAGTTGCAAAGGCGAAAGTAGTAGGTCGAATTTAGATACGCGCAGCCGACGCCTCTACTGGGACGTTGATCTTCTCCCAGTGGCCGGCGTGTTGTTAGGTCGCAAAGGAAGCGTTCTAATCAGGGACATTCTTCCGAAAACTGAACCAATCTCCCAACTTATCTATGTAGAACAATCACATTCAATACTATTTTTTTCGATTCTTCTTACATAATCATGTATATAGGCCAATCTACATTGACGTTACCTATTGATTCTTGTATGATATCATTATTGGGAATGACTACAGTATGACACATATTATACTAACTAAACGAAAATTGCCTTTTTTGTAATTTACCATATTATGTCTTGATCAACGCAATATTATACAATAAATAGTCAGTTACTTATTTCTACATTACTTCATTACTACATTACTATATTTCTACATTACTATATTACTACATTACTATATTACTATATTATTACATAACTATATTACTACATTACTATATTGAAATGTACTGTAGAGAGAAAAAATTATCTCATACTCCGCTAGGGGTCGTCGTCATTGTCACTGCATGACCCAAATAAATTCCATTCAATGACGTAAATTGTATTGTGACTTGGGTGACGTCATACCGCATGTACATATTATAATTGCGTTCCGTTGTCACAATGTCGAGATGTCGTTGACCGCAAGACGCGGCTCTTTAGCGAGGACGTCCAGTTTCTTACTAAATTGGATGAAGGCGAAGATGAACTGGTTAACAACCAGCTGATTGTTCCTAACGAATACCGACTGTGTATTTACAACAACAGTTGGCATAGAAACTGCGGCGTCAAACAGCTCATCAGCCCCTTGCCATTATAAACTGCTAAAGGTGCCGCGTTTTGTTAAATGGATCATGAAGCACTGTAGATAGAACCATTATTAGTTTTAAAATATATTATATAAGAGAAAATTACAATTGTTTTACAATTATAGACGCCGTCTTCACATCTATTGCATTAATTAATACAAACATGTATATCAAGGATGGTGCATATTGTTGACCTATTGCGAATTGATTGCGATCTGGACGAGACCATTAATATCTACTCTATAATATAATATATAAACTCCACATTTGTCGATCTTAAATACTGGCTAAACGAGACACGTTGCTGTACGATCACATCAGACGAGGGTCAATAACACTCAGACCGGCTAAACGAGACACGTTGCTGTACGATCACATCAGACGAGGGTCAATAACACTCAGACCGGCTAAACGAGACACGTTGCTGTACGATCACATCAGACGAGGGTCAATAACACTCAGACCGGCTAAACGAGACACGTTGCTGTACGATCACATCAGACGAGGGTCAATAACACTCAGCCCGGCGGGTAATTGTCGTGAAACCGTTACTTGGCGACATTGGTCCGTCTTTATGTGAGTACATAAGTTATTGTGTGGCTGTAAATGTCTCTCACTCGAATCTTCTCCTTACGGTCATTGAACAGTAATAACGGCTAGCCAGTGACGCAGTTCGATCGTGTTATCTAAACAGGGTCGCCGTTTTATTACAAACAGTGTGAACGTGGCTGGCGGAAGGATATAAACAGTGCCGACAGTCTGTTGGTCTCGTGACGTAGCTGTGTCTATGCGGCTGCAGCGAGACGGGGGTAATGGGAAAGCACTGAAAGTTAAAGGCAGTTATTACCATCATTAGCATATACCCACCCATGGAGCAATTCACCAGGGATATTAGTTCTCACCTTGCCAGAATTGTGATATCACAGTCATTTTCAGTGGCGTTCTCTCTGGAGTGACTCACCACTCTATGGTTTCGCATACTTCTCCGATAGATAGAGACGCAAACGAACGTACAAAGGCGTTTCAAACAGACACGCAATATATAGGGAATGTCCTTAACTGTTGCCAAAAACAATCCGGGTTATCAGTCGTGCGTGCAAGGATGATGTAGTTAAGTCAAATGTCATGCATAAGTGTTGTCACTTTCAATCATGTCATTTACCTTCCGTATATCACCACACTAATTTCACGATGATAGATAGATACATATATATATATATATATATATATATATATATATATATATATATATATATATATATATATATATATCACCAAACTAACTTATGAAAACTGCCAGTATTTTATTAGTCTACAAATAGTACAACAGTGAAATATTGACCCATCAAAAAGACGGATATTAGATCAGCGATATGTCGACGGACGGACAGATAATTCGAGCGAAGATTGACGTCGTACCGTGGTGAGATGACGATCTGTTTCTCCTTTCGTCCACTTATCTCCCCACCGCTCCGTCAGTCAACCTGTTTGCGCGTCCATTCATTTCAACAATCAATTCTTCTCTTCGTATCTCAAGAATGTTCCAGTTAGGACCCTTCAAGCGACGTCTGTGATTCTAAAGTGACATCATTGCTATTGGAAACCTGATCGCATTCCAATGTGTCCGCTATGTAAGGCGCGCGTGCTAAACAAGCCGATCTTGTTTTCATTGATTTACTTAAGTGTGAAAGCCGTATCGACAGCATCTCTCGGCCGGGATCGACATTGGCAGTCGTGATGGCGTGATCGTTGTCGACGGCATAGATGAGTCGTCCCATCCGTCGCCTCGCGTGAGTTATTCCGCCCTCATTGCCGCCTTCAACGAAGAAGAACATTCATCGACGTCACATCCGATATGCAGGCGAGGCCACTCCAGCGCTGCATCGCTCGGTCGACGTCAGATCGAGTTGTGTCGCGCAGTCCATCGAGCCAGTCAAACACGATTTGGGCCAGTATATATGTACCACCTGCAGCGACGACGTGGTTCCCGGTGTGAAGGTTTAGTGTCCATAGTAGATCTTCTCAACACGGCCATCTCTCGGAATCGGCCATCACTCGAAAGTGTTCTACTGAAGCCGATGTTAAACCAATCAATTTTATAAAGCAGCCACCCATCGACTCCGCAATACGGCCGGTTATAGCAGTCAAAATCGGCCAAAATATCCTTCAGCATCGGTCACTGACTTAGAGAGAAGCACGAATAATTAACTAGCACATTCGCGGGAAAGTAGTTCGAATCGAATGTCAAAATATATTATATATATTTTCATATACTGAAACAAACATGTTTTAAATGATAATAGCACTAAATACATTTGCACATTATACGCAAGTACCTGTATTACACAGTTTTGTCAGGACTGCTCGTCTGTATACCTGGCCAGCCTCTCTAATCAGGACACCAACTAAATCAGGCCAGTCAGTTGGATGGTCTGCTGTACCTACACACTATACAGTCGGTGTAGTTTGGACGTCGTTAGTTCAATGGCCTGTGTCCAGTGTCATTCCGCGAGGACCGTCTGCATCAATTCACGTCATTTACTTCCGTCCAACCGCAAGAACCAGACGTCTCTCGGGTGCGCTGGCATCGGAGGCTTCCTCCCGCGGCGTGCGGCGTGTGTTGCCAGAGACACTGATGACTTCCGTCCACCTTTTCCAGCTGCGAGATCACGGGCAGGTGGGGCCATAAACACCCGTGATTGTTCCTGGTCGGAAGCGAATGCCCTTTCCAGAAGTCCACCCCGTTGTCCAGTCAACGGAAGAAGCGTTCAATTAGAATGACAGTAATGATGGAGGAACGGATGTAGGGAAAACGGAAGAATAGAAAGGGTTGGAAACGAAATAACAGCAAGGCTTGCTTTTAGCAGCAGGTCGTCCAAAGTGTCACGCAATCGGCGACGGTTGTTTCAGCAGATCAGGAAGTGTGGGGAGAAACTAGTGATGGTCAGAAGGACATTTATAGAATAGCAACAGCTAGGGACCGTCCAGGAAAGGACATAGGCCAGACACATACAGTCAAACGTGCAACGGGAGCAGTATTGATGAAAGACGATGACATCAAAGAGAGATGGGACCAATACTTTAACTGCTAACGAGGAAAATCCGAGAGTAGAAACCGAGGAGAGGGATGTGAATCAACGAATGGTATCGAGTATCAGTGACGAAGAAACAGAGAAAGCACTCGGAGGGATGAAAAGTGGGAAGACTGTGGGAGCAGATGAAATACCAGTTGAAGCTTGGAAATGTATGGGCAACTTTGGTCTAAAGTTACTATGCAGACTATTCAACCGTGTCATGACTTCAGAACACATGCCATCGGCTTGGCGACAGAGCATAATGTCCCAATCCTCAAGGGGAAAGGTGACATCCAGGAGTGTAAGAACTACCGAGGGATCAAACTCCTGACGCACACCTTTAAGATATGGGAGAGAGTCATAGATAAGAGGATGAGAGAATACACAGACATACATGAAAGTCAGTTTGGGTTTATGGCAGGCAGGAGAACCACAGATGCGCTTTTCATTCTCCAACAAAAAATAGAGAAACACAGGGAGGGACAGAAGGACATCAGAGTGGTATTTGTCGACTTTTAAAAAGCATACGACCGGGTACCAACGGAGGGGATGTGGAGATGTGCGAGAGAAAGGAATGTACCGGAAAATACACCAGACTGATACATGAGATGTACCGGGGGTGTTAGACAAAGGTACGCAGTGTGGCTGGTGAAAGCAGCAACTTTAGCGTAGAGGTTGGGTTGCAGCAAGGATCTGCATTGAGTCCATTCCTGTTCCTCATATTGATGGACGTCTTGATGGAGAAGGTGAGAAAAGTTACACCAGAATCAATGATGTTTGCAGATGACATTGTGCTGTGTAGAGGAAAGGAGGTAGACATGACAGAGTTATTGGAGACGTGGAGGAAGGCACTGGAAGAGAGAGGAATGAGGGTTAGTCGACCGAAAACCCAATTCATGGACTTCAGGTTCGAGATAGACAGACCAACTGTAACGATACTGGAAGACGAGCTGAACAAGTGACACACTTCAAATAGCTAGGTTCAGTCGTGGAAGAGACAGGAGGCATGGAAACGGAGATCAAACATAGAGTGAGTGAAGCTTGGAGAAATTGGAAGAAATGGAGTGTTGTGCGACAGGACGATGCCAGTGAAGTTGAAGGGGAAGACCTATAAAACAGTAGTCAGGCCAGCAATGATGTACGGTGCAGAAACCTGGGCAACAACGAAAGGACAAGAAGCAAGGATAGAGATGAATGCGATGAGTATGCTGAGGTGGATGTGTGGAGTAACAAAGAAAGATAAGATCCGAAACGAATATATTAGAGGAGCAACAAGAGTGACACAAGCATCCAAAAAGATAACAGAGAAACGATTGAAATGGTATGGACATGTGATGAGAAGAGAGCTAAATGCAGAGATACCAGGAAGAAGAAGGAGAGGACGACCGAAGACCAGATGGAAAGACACATGCAGAAGAGACATGGAAATCGTGGGTCTGAGTGCAGATGTGGTGATGGACAGGGTGACATGGAGAAAGAAAATGACCAGCCATACCGACGACCCCAGATGACGGAAAAGTCAGAGAAGACGAAGAAGAAGTTGTGCGTTGATCCATATTTCAGTGTGACGTATTTTACTGCAATGCGTCCTTGACCAATCTAATTATGAAATAATTGACGCACGCACGCACGCACGCATGCTCACAAGCATACACGCGAACGCACACACACACACACACACACACACACACACACACACACACACACACACACACACACACACACACACACTCTAGCAAGCGCATAATTTTAGGAAAAGTCCACCGAACAACCCTAATTTGTCGTTGGCGAATGGTTAGTTTCTGGCAGGGAAATGTCCCTTGCCTTTATATTAAATGTTCAGTAATGGTTCGATGCATCGAAGTGTCCAAAGAACTGTCCATTCGTCAGATACCTATTGAACATAACATGTTTTGATACTTGTCGGTTTACGCGGGCACAGCATCAACTCGGCCTGCACCAAGCGTCTTAGGGACCATTCGCCAGTTTGCAATGGACTGATGCTGTTCTCCTTACGCGTTAGTCACTGGTCATTATAGGTTTAAGATTACGTTTGCCCGCTGCAATAGAATCCTACACGGCCGCTACGCCGGTTGTCCTGTTATCTTCCTTGTTTAGTCTCCCGTGCACTGCACACATCTGGAAGCTGCCTCATTATCCTTCCGGAATAGTTACCTGCCAACACATCCATGGCTCTTATCTCAGAATGATGGCAACTCTCCGTGACGTGCTGGATCCGATCCAGGGTAGAGGGTCTGTGCTAGACACCATCGTGGTGATTCCCGTGTAAAATATATATAATTCCCATGTAGGATAGTCACATCCAGGTCACTTATCAGTATTGCACTTTGAACTGTTAGACGTCGCTGCATCAATATATACGGATGACATTGCAACTAGAGCTAACCTTATTATACCAAGTTTAAATTTTGACAAGAAGAATATGCTACGTTGAGAATGTGATGCCCTTTGATAGCTAATTAATTCATCAATAGCCACCGCTTGGGTGTGTATTTTCAAGTTTCCATGTATACCACAGAAAACAACAGGAAACATTTCTTACATTTCATCCACAGACTCACAACAGAATCAGATCAGAATCCACTTCAACTACATCATTGTCCTCTGCAAATCGTTCTATTCTGTTCACGTCATCCTCGATTCGCTTCAGAATAATACCATTTCATTCTTCTATTACTGTTTACGAGTGCTAGTGAGATCATCCTTTTGGGATGCTGAACGCAAACTGATGCTTACTTCGTTAACGCTTGTACTCAGTCTGTCCTGTACAATAATCCTAGCAGACATTCCAAGACGACCATTACGCTGTGCCGTCTTCCACTGCTGCCATAAAAACACGGAGTCGACGTGTGGAATATTTACGGGCATCCTCGTGTCGTGCGTACAAAACGCGACAGCTCATTAAATGCCAACCGGGAACTATGGTAATGTAGTACTGGTACGTTCGACAGGAGCCGCCACCTAGCAAATATAATTGCGATTTTCGCCGCGCGGGGTAGCACTGGTACGTCCGTAAGGCAACATTAATTTTAGCTGGTGGTATCGTATGTTGACGCTTGACGGACTTTTGCGATGTACCGCATTTTTTCGTGTGTTGTTATTGATCACACGTATCGCTGTATGTGACAGTGCTTAGTTCAGTGACTGGTATGCCGACAAACAAATTTCAAATTTATTTGTTGACCAAAATGTGTCCGTGTGTGTGCTACTTTTTCTAAAACTGGTCTTGTGAATATTTGTAAATGTGTAGCATATATACGCGGCATATACAAACTGACACACGCACATACGCATGCACGCACGCACGCACGCACTCGTTTGCGTGCTCACAACATACGCAACAACACACACACGCACGTACACACACACACACACACACACGCACACGCACACGCACACGCACACGCACACGCACACGCACACACACACACACGCACACGCCATGGTTAACAGCTGATATTGATTCCCGAACTGGGATTATTTCAAATGTTTAATACGTGTTTATACACTATACGATCACATTTTGTACGTGACTTTTCAGCCACTATGTGAGACAGATGCAGATGGACTGATTTTTATTATGGTCAAAACATCATCACACATAACTACATACATTCACAAACTAAACTACGGTCTTCACTCACGACACAATAACAGGGAAGTTGAACTAAAAACGTATTAAGAATGTTAATATGTCTTTGATTGAACAAAGACAAACCTGAAAACGTGGACAACTCACACATTGCATACACGAGGGGCAGATCTTCCCTCGCAAACTTCGAAATAAACACAATATATAAACGTAATGGTCCGCAGTGAAGGCGTGGTCTTGACAGAACCTGTCGCATCCACAAAGCTCTCATCGTCCGAGTGTTAGATTTGGTGAAGCGACACGAGGAGCTATGTACGACAGCGACGTCTTTAGTTATGACGCTGTAATTAAACCGCGCTGGCCACCATCCAACTGCAGGTGCTGTTTTTCAGTAACATTATGCACGATGGTGTTGAGCATGACAGACCGCAATAATATCACCACAATGTCCGACTGAATTATTCACGACGTGATCAGTGAATGTACATATCGTTTTTTCTTCTCTGTGGTCCAACGAGCGCGGTCGACGCGATGGCGTGCATTGACCGCCCGCGACGGCTCAGTGGTCGGGGGAGTCTAACTAATTCATGTTGATTTCCCCAAACCATTGTTCAATGCAGACAGGACCAGTCGGTGAACACTGGCCCGCACTTCCTACCCTACCCTGGCGCGCCAAGTTGCACCATACCCTCCACGTGGCAGCGGTGCGGATTTCGTTCACTAAATGAGACAATGGCATAACATTTTGAACGGCGTAATCGTATGGCACAATGTTAAATCTAGGGTTCGAGGTAGAGAGAAACAGGGAAGGAACCCTGTCGCTGTCATTTTGAAATTACGCCAGTTCCATTCATTCCTCGTTGTTTCATTCCGTTGTGTTAATGATCCCAGAAACCCGAGGTGGTGTTCGAATGCAGTGTTTTTGGTCTGTTGACATAAAATATAAACAACATTTGCATTGTCAGTTTTTGAAGTACGAATTTCAACATTTTGGTGAAAAGACGAAGACAACTTTTTGAGAGTTTCCATCCCGACCTAACAGTTGACAGCCTCTGGACTCGTGATGACTGGATACCGATCACACCGCGTCCGTCGTAAAAGAACTTACCTTTTTAGATATCTATCATTAAATTATATTATTTCTTTAGTGAGGGAACCGTGTGTGCTCTATTATAAAGCTGTACAGTCTTTACGTTGAATCAAACAAAATATATACCTAATGAACACGCATAGAGAAGCTTGTCGAACAACTCAGCTGACAAAACATCAAAACAATCAGTCAAACTGTACGCGTACGTGTTACAAAAATATTTAAATTTATTTATTCCACACACCTGTGTCACGAGACCAATGTTTGTGTGATGCATTACTTTGAAAATAACAATTGCATCAGAATTTAGCCGTAAAAACTAAAAAGTTATAAATGAACCGCAACATATTCTGGATGTGACGCGCGATACATCTCAATTTGAATATTTCGAGAGATATGGCAGTCACCAAATGATGACGCATTCGACTTTGACGAGAAATATCGCGTTAAATGCTGCGTATCATAACTAATAAACATATTCATGTATTCTACGCGCGTTGTTACGTCAAAACGTGTGTCATTTAGTGCGCACTTGGCCCTACACCTTCCAGATCGCTGTGGATCATTTATGGCCTTCTCGGTCGTTGTGGATCAGCTAAGGCCTTTTTGGTCTATGTGGATCAGCTATGGCCTTGTTGGTCGCTGTGGATCAGCTATGGCCTTCTTGGTCGCTTTGGATCAACTAGGGTCTTCTTGGTCGCTGTGGATTAGCTAGGGCCTTCTTGGTCGCTGTGGATCAGATAGGGCCTTCTTGGTCGCTGTGGATCAGTTATAGTCTTCTTGGTTGCTGAAGATCAGCTAGGGTCTTATTGGTCGCTGAGTATCAGCTAATGCCTTCTTGGCCACTGTGGATCAGCTAGGGCCTTCTTGGTCGCTGTGGATCAGTTATAGTCTTCTTGGTCGCCGAGGATCAGCTAAGATCTTTTTGTTCGCTGTGGATCAGCTAGGGCCTTCTTAGTCGCTGTGGATCAGTTATAGTCTTCTTGTTCGCTGTGGATCAGCTAGGGTCTTCTTGGTCGCGGTGGATCAGTTATAGTCTTCTTCGTCGCTGAGGATCAGCTAGGGTCTTCTTGTTCGCTGTGAATAAGCTATGGCCTTCTTGTTCGCTGTGGATCAGCTAGGGTCTTCTTAGTCGCTGTGGATCAGTTATAGTCTTCTTGTTCGCTGTGGATCAGCTAGGGTCTTCTTGTTCGCTATGGATCAGCTAAGGTCTTCTTGGTCGTTTGGGCTCATTCAGGACCTACTTGGCGGTCACCTAGGCCTTACTGGGCTGGTGTGGTCTGTTGGAACCAAAAAGGTTGTTGTGTGTCATTTAGGACCTTGTTGTTTGATATGGATCGGTTGGGCCTGCTTGGTTGATGTTATCCGACAACTTTTCTCCATTCTTTGGAGAAGCATTGGAGATTCTTCTAGATACACTCATCCAGACGTGCAGGATTAGAGTTCGCGTGGCTCGCGTTTGATCGGAGAAAGACGAGTTTAAAAGTCATTCATATTCCACGGTGTGGAAAGCTACCAGCATGGTGAACGATTTATAGATCCGGAATAACGAACCTACCTCCTTTGATTTCCCCGCTGGCTCTAGTATCGTTTGATTCGTTCTATAAATCACTCGTTAGGACATCGCTTCAGTCGTTTGCGTAACAGATTTACTGTAATAAATGAATCGGTGTTGTGCATTACGGCTGTTTGAACTCGCGAAAAACAAATTTATACGTCTAGGATATTAAGAAACTAACTATAAAACATATGCTTGATAGCCCACGGCAAGGCGGCAAAAACTAAATTCAATCTCACTAAATTAAAGCATGTAGGTTTTTATCAACTGGATATCTCGTCTTGCGCAATGCGGTAGTGCTTTAAATTGTATCCGTAATAATAAGCATACGGTCAACTAGTTAAGCGTTGTATAACTGTGCCATATTCTTATTAACACCGAACAACATTACGTGTGTCTAGTATATAGACGGGATGATACTTCGATGGAGAATCTGGTTAATGCACCAATATTCACCTGACATATCGATCTATCAAAAGGTATATATGTCAGTTAATGCGTTAACCGATCATATTGCGCGCATTTAGCTGTGTAGGTTTTGTTTGTGTGACAGACGCAGTACCATCGCCAGCTCGGTAGGACGGTCTGACAGGTATATAACGAATGAGATTTCCTAGAATCGCTCCTTGATGTTTAGCGCGCGGCTGGTTTTCGGAAACCAGACCAACGAAGACAGCATGTGTGGCGAAGTACACCATATGTCAGGTATATTGTAGCATTGAGAGACGGACAGGGTGTGGATGTTGAGTGGCGAACGAAGGCAGTTGTTGGTTCCAAGAAAACGCTGATTGTGCTGCAGTCACGTAGACGCACATACGACATTGACTGATCAGTGACGGAAACAACAATGCACTAATGTGTATAAAAAACACGAAGCGATTCCAGCAAGAATGACGCACTAACTCGTGGACTTTGCCGAGTCTGTAATCGGCGTCTCATTCGGTTACGTAATTTTCCTGCGGTTTTCCAACAACTCCCGTTCACCATCACCGCGCGTGATTTTACGTGATTTGATGTAAATTTATAAGTGTATCGTTTAAGTGGCGATATATTCAAGGACACATGCAAACTGTCCAACAAAAAAGCCTATGAATTGGATTAGTTAGCCGGAAGCCGTGATCCGTCCGTCGCAGCGATGGGATCCGGCCTGATCCTTCCGTTGCAGTGGTTAGATCCAGCGTGATCCTGCGATTGCAGCGATTAGCGTAGGCGTGATTCTTCCGTTGCAGCGATTGGATAAGCGTGATCCTGCCATTGCAGCGATCAGAATCGGCGTGATCCATCCGTTGCAGCGGTTAGAGTAGGCGTGATCATTCCGTTGCAACGGGTAGAGTCGGCGTGATCCTTCCGTTGTATCGATTAAAGTTGCTAATCGGTGTCGTTCGGTGGTAGGTCTCTGACGCCCCTCTACGGTCGTATGTGCATAGATTTGAAATTTCCCAGCTAATGACAACGACACGACGAGAATAACTTGAGAGAATATAGTCGCAAACAGAACACTTCCCAACCTATGTGTTTCTGTGGAGCATTATGCAGTGTCTAAGGGTTTGCCACTGGTCATTTAAGCATATAGATATGCAACTGAAGGTGGTTAAAAATGCAATATAATACACACTGTATGCTTATTCCGGTGTTCCAGAGCACGGTGTTTTGATTTGACGCAAAAAGTGACACCTCTCATTTGTGATTGTGTCGCCCCCGCAAAGTCACCGTGACGTCCCAACATAGTAATGTCAACACATATGTCGTCAATGTCAACCGTTGCTGTGGCCTGTCCCGTAATTAGGGATGTTATCACCATAGGAGCATCCAGAAATACACTCTGAGCAACGGGTGAAAGATGTTGAATGCTAGAACTACGTGCTTTCAATGAACAACGCTGATACCATTCACTCACCGCTCACACTTGGTCATTGATCTGCCAGATATGAGGTAATAAGTACGGAAAGTATGATAATTTTCTAAACGATTAACGCTATATATATAGTATCGACAAAATAGACCACAACCGTTTTTTTAGAAGTGGTTTTGTGTCCGTCCGTTTCACATAAATTTCCCGCACTACACGCATACGATATATAAACTACATATAATCTACCACACCTTACTTATTTACGTTACTTACTTATATCAGTCACTTAACCTGGTCACATGATGAGTTACTTCCACTGGTTTTGTCTGACATTGTGGCATCCAGACATTATGGACACACACACATGCACGTACGCACGCACGCACGCACGCACACACACACACACACACACACATACACACACACACACACACACACACATACACACACACACACACACACACACGTACGCACGCACACACACACACACACACATACACACACACACACACACACACACACATACACACACACATTATGTACACGCACACGCACACACACACACACCACACACGCACGCACACATGCACACACACACACACTCACACGCACATACACACACACGCACACACGCACACACGCACACACGCACACACGCACACACGCACACACGCACACACGCACACACGCACACACGCACACACGCACACACGCACACACGCACACACGCACACACGCACACACGCACACACACATCACACACACACACACATTGGCTATATATGAAACAACTTTATACTTGAACCTGACAAAGAACGACCCTCCAAATATACCGTGACCTTAATCTTCCGAAGTAGTCCATTTACAACAGTACATACTACACACGCACACGTAGAGTTCGTCATCTAACAGAAGTTCCAAATGTTATTGTCGCATCGAAGAAAGACGCATAACTCTAGATTCTGATGCACTTTGCGGCTGCAACATAATAAAGTATGTCCATAGCGAGGCCGGTGTCTCCTGCTGCTTTAGCGAGTTCGATTGTCATTCCGCCGGTCGTGTGTTTTCCGAATATGTTCGCCGATGTATGGTCCCAGATAACTCTCTAGACTCACCCCTTGTTTTAGTGGTTCACCGATATTGCTCATCGCTGTTGCTAACCAATATATTTCATCATCAGTTTTCGTTAATATTGAGTAATGATGTTGATAATTCGCAAGCGAACTGTCTCCTAATTTGACAAAATAACAATTTGTATTTATTTAAAATATGTTATGATAAAGCAGGAATTGCTAAAAAAAACGGAGGGTTGAAACTACGGGTATGCAATTAAATGACAACTTGTGTAGCCCGTGTGAGCTTCTTATTACCTCTTCGTTAACATTCAATTGCCAAAACATATTTATATTAAGATATTCCCTAGTCATATAGGTTACTTATTAAAACTAATTAAATGCCTGAATTGTATGACATAAAAAGTATTCGTCTGTAACAACCATCGTGACACTTCCTTCAAACGAGGCCATCCGGAGCGCATGCGCAGTGTTCGCAAGCGTTGAACGCAGTTTCGACATATTTATCCGTGTCACAGACGACGATAAGTAAATGAAACACTTATCTGCTGATGATGTCGCTGCTAACAGTGTGATTACGTTTAAACTTATGATTCGGAAATATATCGTAAGGGAGGGATACACTTAGTTGAATAATCGTCGTGCACTCGATAAGCCAATGCCTTCTTTGTCCATTCGTTATCTGTGCATATTGCCTTGGATGACATCATGTTAAGTATGGTTAAACATTGTACTAGACTGATACTGTTACGTAACAAATTTTGTGTTGAGATTCATAAACCTTGGACTAGTTTGGTACGCCAGTAATGCCAGCGTACACAAAACTCCGCCGACTCCATGTAGAATACGTTATATCATTGTGGATACACTGCAGGAGTGACGCGTCGTATTTGGAAGAGACTGCCAACTATTGCTCAAAGTAGCAAACTGACCAAAGCGCCGCGCATTATAACTATCAGTAGAGGGTCCTAGGCCCTGTTGTCGTTAACCCTTTCTTCGACACGACTTAGTAGGCCCTGCTATCATTAATCCTATCTTTCATTATGCGTTTCAATTAACACATAACTCAACCTTTAGGTATCGCTCATAAGAGTACTCTTGTTTGAAGCATCAAACATAAACACGGTCCGTAATTAGTGCACACTATAATGTAGATGCATCGACGGTAGTTGACCTTTTGGCAAACATATCTGTCCCTTGTGAGATGGACAGTTTCCCCGGTGCTTGTGAATGTTATTTAAAGGATTAAAATAAGCAACGTTTGTGTTTTATCGGTCTCGTTTTGTTTTTCTGAATTCATCTCAATAGCGCGTCGGTTGCAATGAATGTTTTCATTATAAAAAAAACTATTATATTATGATTTAAATAAAGCAGTTATCGATTATTACCTTACGTGCGACGTTCCGTATACCCACAGTTGCACTTTTCTCACGCGAAGTTAGATAGAGAACAAATATAACATTTTGTTAAACCAAAACAGAAGAAGAACTGACATTGATTGATATCCCTGTGAATACCCTTGTGAATACCCTTGTGAATACCCTTGTGAATACCCTTGTGAATACCCTTGTGAATACCCCTGTGAATACCCTTGTGAATACCCTTGTGAATACCCTTGTGAATACCCTTGTGAATACCCTTGTGAATACCCTTGTGAATACTCTTGTGAATACCCCTGTGAATACCCTTGTGAATACCCCTGTGAATACCCTTGTGAATACCCTTGTGAATACCCTTGTGAATACCCTTGTGAATACCCTTGTGAATACCCTTGTGAATACCCCTGTGAATACCCCTGTGAATACCCTTGTGAATACCCTTGTGAATACCCTTGTGAATACCCCTGTGAATACCCCTGTGAATACCCCTGTGAATACCCCTGTGAATACCCCTGTGAATACCCTTGTGAATACCCTTGTGAATACCCTTGTGAATACCCTTGTGAATACCCCTGTGAATACCCCTGTGAATACCCTTGTGAATACCCTTGTGAATACCCTTGTGAATACCCCTGTGAATACCCCTGTGAATACCCCTGTGAATACCCTTGTGAATACCCTTGTGAATACCCTTGTGAATACCCTTGTGAATACCCTTGTGAATACCCCTGTGAATACCCCTGTGAATACCCCTGTGAATACCCTTGTGAATACCCTTGTGAATACCCTTGTGAATACCCTTGTGAATACCCTTGTGAATACCCCTGTGAATACCCCTGTGAATACCCTTGTGAATACCCTTGTGAATACCCTTGTGAATACCCCTGTGAATACCCCTGTGAATACCCCTGTGAATACCCTTGTGAATACCCTTGTGAATACCCTTGTGAATACCCTTGTGAATACCCTTGTGAATACCCTTGTGAATACCCCTGTGAATACCCCTGTGAATACCCCTGTGAATACCCTTGTGAATACCCTTGTGAATACCCTTGTGAATACCCCTGTGAATACCCCTGTGAATACCCTTGTGAATACCCTTGTGAATACCCTTGTGAATACCCTTGTGAATACCCTTGTGAATACCCTTGTGAATACCCATGTGAATACCCTTGTGAATACCCTTGTGAATACCCTTGTGAATATCCTTGTGAATACCCTTGTGAATACCCTTGTGAATACCCCTGTGAATACCCTTGTGAATACCCTTGTGAATACCCTTGTGAATACCCTTGTGAATACCCCTGTGAATACCCTTGTGAATACCCTTGTGAATACCCCTGTGAATACCCTTGTGCTACTTTTACTGCTTCAGGCCGAAAATCGACAGGACCAAGTCAAAAATATATTTTCTTTAAACATATACCGAGAGTGATTCAAGCAAATCGACACTGCGCGACTTGATTTTAATAAAAAGAAAACTCTACATTGTTACTGTTATTTTGTCACCGACACAGAATAAGCATTATTATGCTCTTTGTCATGTGTCACTCAAACTGACCCGCTCCAATCTTCCAACGCCGCGGATACTTATATTACTACTGACAAGTGCACGCCGTCAACCCGCTACCAGACAAACAAACATGTGCGCAGCACAAGTGTGTCAGTGTTCCGTATCAGAACGACTTTTCGATGTGCAAAACAACATTATTTCAAATTCTTTGGCACTTTTATCGTCTACCGCTGAACCGGAAGTGAAATAACCCTCTGTCTTTTGAAGCGGTTAACAAGAGACTGGATCTTGAATAGTCTTTTTCTACATTTGCGTATCACTACATTTCTTGCCGGCTGAAAACATAAAACTATTATTTACGAATCCCAAACCTAAACCAGCCTATTTTTTCCTAATTAATGTAGCTCCTGCGCTCCTTCGTATAAAATCAAAGTTTCAATATCAGGTTATGCGCAGATCGTCCGGCGACCACCGTGGATGGCGTCTGTTGACACTGGTGACACGTGTGACGTTGTTGTTAACGGTGACTGTAGTGACGTTGGTGTCATGCACCGGCTGTTTCATCCGGACAGACATTTAGTGACACTGACATGGCCAATAAACACGGCCGCATTTCCATCTGACATAATATTGTCCTTGTGTGCGTTATTAATATGAAATTACATCCCTAGTTGTGCCGTGGTGGAAAGACGACATTAATAACGACCACAACATGTAGAAATGCTCGATAGTGGTCGGTCTCGCAAAATGTCAAGAGTTTTATTTGTTGGTGTATTGTGTTGGTTATCGTCGTCAAAGTGTTATAGTTATTGTATATTCATGAGCGCTCAGTATTGCGCCGCGAACTCACCGCATCGCGCTAAGCTGTAAAACACGCGCATTGTTAACTGTGCAGTTTGGCGCTAAACTGGTCGTTAAAGGTCCTTACTCAATTTAATTAGTTAACTCGTTTCGTGTCAAGGTCATTCCGCGAAAATCGACCCTATAATTGACCACGACTTGCTGTCAGCTCATGTGTACAAATCTGTTTGAAATCACTGGACACACTATTTGATTAGTATTGACAAGATCTGGTAAACATTCTGTGAAAACGGCAGAGTCTGGATTTATATAGTGTAACACATCCCTCCGAATGTTTTGTACAAGTCTAGCTAGCAAAGTCAGTTCTCTTGACGTTCTAACACAAATTAGCGCTCTGTTACTAAGATTTACTTAAACTCTTCACAACACACACACACACACACAACACACACACACACACACACACACAACACACACACACACACACACACAACACACACACACACACACACACAACACACACACACACACACACACACAACACACACACACACACACACAACACACACACACACACACACACACACACACAACACACACACACACACACACACACACACACACACACACACACACACACACACTACTTCGCCCGTGTATTTCGTATCAGTTATCACACAGTGTAATCGAAAGAACTGTCGTGGGTTCACGGAGGAATGGTCTCGATCTACAACAAAACCCATATTGGGACTGCACTAGTTGCTGGCAACATACTTCGCCAGGAGGTCATCGGCGCGATACGAGACACCACATCCAGTGTTCGGCTGTTGCCTGGAAGGCTGCCATAAAACATAACAATGGCAATGATACGTCCTAGCATTATTAATGCTCTTTTATTCCACGGTGTACTGCGCGCGGAGACTAGAACAGAGTTGCTTCTCACGCCAGTCATGTGACATGATGACCAACCGGGACTAGTCGTCTCCACCATCCGATCACGTGACCACGGTGTGTTACTCAACAGAGACAAAAGTACACATGCGTTACGTCATGCGTCCTTCTCCGTCTGTCCCCCTGGCGCCGAATGCACCGCGTAACCACTGCCGGTGACTGACCCGGTCACGTGTGCGTGACGCCAGACGGCTCCTAGCTGTATGTAATCTACATCAGGGAGTATTGATATCAGGCGGACAGATGCGTTAACATCGTGTGCTGATTTTGCAAAGAAGCATAATCTGCTTCTGTATGTTTGTCGTCGGCTAAATATAGATGTACGTGCGTTCGCGTGGTGTTCGTGGCGTGTACGTGACGTGTTCGTGTTTCCAAAGCCAGGAATTGTGACGAGACACGGTATTTATGTTTGTCAACAGGAGCAACGTTTACGGAGATAAATTACGAAAATAAATGGTGTATTTCCAAGATACATTATCTCACCAACATTGATTATATAACGACATAACAAAAACCTAAATATTAATAAATAAAAAACATTATTAAATATGGTAAACATTGCAATATATACAGTATTGCTGTGGTTGCAGAAAGTTTCATTTTCCGTAAAATGTAAACTGTTAACATTTTGTTTTGCATTCTTGCAGAATGATGAACGACGCCATTCTGACATTCACCGTTGTCAAGCCAAATATATGTGACACTGTTAATCTGGGCCAATCATAAATGACATGTTTATTTCAACCAAACGTCCATACCACGCCACCTTCAAACGGAATCTACACGTCCCCCCCCCCCCCCCAACTGCATCCAGGTCGTCGCCTCAGCATTAGCCACAAAACGTTCACCGACAACGAAATGTCAATTCGAGCCGTTTCGGTCTCTGCGGAACTCTTTGCTCAGTGTAATGTCAGAACATGAAGGGTGGGTCATTGTAATCCTAAATTAAATTCCAACGCCACTACAATTCTATTTTCAAACATAGTACTACGGCGACTGAATGTCAGCGGGTAACAAGTCGCTGGCTCGTAATTTCGTTCTGTGGTTAACCAATCTCTAGTCTTGCTAGGAGAACCATCTGTGAAGATTAGTTGGATATTTAAACCGTGAAGCGAATACGAATACGAATAAATCCTTCGTGCAATATGACATATACGTTCCTGATTATGGGTTATCGATACGAAACACGACATCCATGTGCCACAATTTATATTCTCAACCGTATTATAGCTTTGTAGTTACGCCCTAATTGTATTAGCCTACTATATTAGCAGCATAGACACGGCTCAGCCAATGGATACACGCGATTTTGGGTTGCCTAAAATTAATAACTGCCGTCAGTAATTGCCCAATTATATATACGTAGCCAACCGAAAATGGCTTTAGCTGAATTGACCTAATAATGTTATTGGGAGACAGAACGCGAACAGCCATCTTTTCGTTGGTTCTTCTCCGATTTCATTGACTTTCTTCTGACTCCTATGTCGACTGACTAGGGCCTGTCAAGGACATGACCCCGCCATGCTTGCACAGTAGGACTGGTGTTGCGATGTGTGAAGGAATTTGTTTTTGAGAGTATTTATTCACGAATTGTACACAATAAACCGTGGTACAATTGACAACATAGTTACGAGATTAACGAATCCGTCACTCTGGTGAGCAGCATCCATAAAGGTCGAACGTTCATTAGGGTTGTAGAGTCAACCACGGCAATATCAAGGTTTCCGGAGATCCATCTGTTGAAACTGGTGTTGTTTCCCTCCGTTTGACTTGTCATGAATGGATGTCAGTCATAACACGTTACATTTGAATCGAGTATGGGTGAAGAAATTGGTGTTTTATATACGCTTTGACTGTTTTTGTAATAATAAGTATGCATAGTGTGCCTTAGCCGGTGATGTTTTGACATGCTTCACTGCGGCAAGAGTGCAACTAGGTCATTCTTTGCACAGTGCTGTCGTTTTCAATAACAAGGGTTAAACTGTTCCGAATTATGTTCTTCGTCCGGCTTCCAACAACGTTAACGTTGCCCTTTGCGACCTCGCGACATCGGATGGTCAGAGGAAACAGCCAGTGACAACTCCCTTTTCTTACTCTGTTTAGTGACACTTCAAAGCCATCAAGTCAAATACGTTGACATGAGACAAAGAAATAGTGAAAGTTAACGTACAACGTCAAAGACCCCACGTAATAGTCTAATAGATCAACGGTGCCCCGTTTGTAACCAGCCACGTCTCTTCATCAACCTTCCAGCGCTGTACAGAATAGAAACAGCAGCCAGCAGTTCAATCATTAGCGGAGCGGAGCGCAACACAGAAACCAAGAGATTTTGAAGGGCAAGTTTTTGTTTGGGAGGATTATTTCGTTGGTGTGTGTGTGCGTGCGAGCGTGTGCGTGTGTGTGTATTAGTGTGTGTGCGCGCACGCGTGTGTGTCTTTGAAATATCAATATGCATATATATATATATATATATATATATATATATATATTTATAGTGCTTGTTCGTGCATTTATCATGCGAGAAGGCACTTCACGGTGAACCATGACCTCTAAGCCGTCGTTTCCAAGATTCCTGTCAAACCTATCCCATAATACACGGCAACCTAGTTAGCATCTAGCAAATGGCGCGCAGCATCACTTCGACATGGTTGGCTTTGGTACAGGCGTTATCCAGATAAATACCTTACCGTTGTCTGTCTCCGGTGGTCGCTAATGGGAAATAATTGGGCAGTCTCTAAATTGGGCACATCTGATTTTCCACTGCAGTTGCCAGGCAAACAAATTACTGCTGTCTGCTTTAGAACTTGCGAGCACCGTCGTAGCGGGAAGGCGCGATCACAGCGTGAAGACGCCAGGACACGAGAACACGTTCGGGAACTCGTCCTTATTTAGCGTCTCAGCAGGAGAAATAAGAACTTGTCGAACTCGTATTAACGTCACTTATGGTGATCAATTAAGGTCACGGTGGGTCCGAAAACGTAAACCATTATAATTATGTATTGAATTATATATAATGGCATATTATTTTGTTGAAAGTTGAAGCTAAGCTCAGCTTTTTGGTGCGTTAACATATTGTTTTGTTTATGATGCAGTTGCATTTACACTGATAGGCCCTAATCATTTTTTTAAACAAACCATAGAAAATCAGCTTCTAAGTGCAGTAAGATTTTTTTTCAAATGTCAATTGGCATAAACTTTTCGTTGACACCTCAATAATACACTGCTAATAGAGTATTGCACATTTGTATTGTTGGTGTTTTCAATTGTTTTCGTTTCATTATAATACAAGAGAACATCGCATATTTCTTATTTCAAAATGTAATGTGGCATATGTTGCTACTAACTATTAGAAACATATACCAGTTGACTGGCACTGAACTAATGACGCACTAAAATCTGTCTCTAGGATACGTTAATGGGAACTTCTGCAGCTACTATCTGTTAAGATTAATTCGAAAATAAATAGTAGAATCCTAAACAGCACTACAGGTAAAAGCGTAACTGGGCTGTATTCATGTTTCCAATAGTTGCCAAAGTGGCTTGTGTAATTATCAGGTATCAAGTTTCGACCTTTCAAGCGGTTGGAGACTGGCCGGTTTGGAGAGGATTGTTGGAAGGACGTCAACATTGGATTGTTTTGATATACGTTAGGATTAGAGCAGACAGTCAAATAACGTCTTGGAACTAATTCACCCCTTCCACACATTGGCCAGGCAGAAACGTATGGAATGGAATATATTTGTGTGGACAACGTCAAAGCTAGTTTGCGCCTACTGGCCAGATCTGTATAGCAGAAACGTCCATGGAACCATTTAGTTCTTGTAGAACTTTCTCATGTTTCATACAAAATATAATTATATTATGATAGTACTTTCCGATATCATAATTTGTTAAAGTCATTCATAAAATTATAATTGTTCTAATATACACAACACATACACACATTCGCACGCACACACACGCGCGCGCGCACACGCACACGCACACGCGCACACACATTCAAGCGCTCACACACACATAAACACGCACTTTACACACACACACACACACACACACACACACACACACACACACACACACACACACACACACACACACACACACACACACACACACACACACACACGCATAAACACGCATAAACACACTCACAAAACACACATCTCTCTCTCTCTCTCTCTTCTCTCTCCCCCCCCCCCTCTTTCTCTCTCTCTCTTTCTCTTTCACACACACACACACACACACACACACACACACACACACACACACACACACACACACACACACACACACACACACACACACACACACACACACACACACACACACACACACACACACACACACACACACACACACACACACACACACACACACACACACACACACACTAGTTGCACTCTTGCCGCAGTGAAGCATGTCAAAACATCACCGGCTAAGGCACACTATGCATACTTATTATTACAAAAGCAGTCAAAGCGTATATAAAACACCAATTTCTTCACCCATACTCGATTCAAATGTAACGTGTTATGACTGACACCCATTCATGACAAGTCAAACGGAGGGAAACAACACCAGTTTCAACAGATGGATCTCCGGAAACCTTGATATTGCCGTGGTTGACTCTACAACCCTAATGAACGTTCGACCTTTATGGATGCTGCTCACCAGAGTGACGGATTCGTTAATCTCGTAACTATGTTGTCAATTGTACCACGGTTTATTGTGTACAATTCATGAATCAATACTCTCAAAAACAAATTCCTTCACACACACACACACACACACACACACACACACACACACACACACACACACACACACACACACACACACACACACACACACACACACACACACACACACACACACACACACACACACACACACACACACACACACACACACACACACACACACACACACACACACACACACACACACACACACACACACACAAACACATATTTGAGATTTTCACATTAAACATAGGTTTTGTCGCACTACAACGTTATTTCTGAATGCATGTACGATATTGCCCATCGTGTGTCGTTTGTCATTCTGTGGAGTAGTAGTTCCCCATTGCAGCATGGCTACATTAGTTTAGTTGTTATACGATACTAGTTTGAACAGCTGTTCTTCACTAGCACGAAATACTACTTCACTAAAACCTGATATGTAATATTTCCCGAAGCACCTAGATTCACTACTTTACATTGTCCGAGAATCCTTATAAATGCTTGTCGACAACATCACCCAAGAGGCACAAATAGCGCATCACAGAGCGAGCATAAATGTCCGATTTCTTGGAATTAACGATGACTTCTAAGTGCATCTTTCAGGGTTTCTTTCCCGGTTTGCGACGTAGTTGTAGTGGCGAGTTGGAAAATATGTCAGAAAGATGCACTTTCACTATAAAAACCTAACCAATGACAGTGCATAATTGTTTTATGAGTATCTTGTGTGCAAATACTGATTATGTCACAGTCATGGCCGTCGTTCTACACCGGAAAGTTTATCAAATCAACGGCAGCGCTGTGGTTGCAGCGTCGGATTCTAAATCGAGTTAATCTTCCTACTGTTTCGCACGTTGCGCAATTTCACTCCACGTTGCTTCAGTTCACTTCGCTGCATAAACGAGTATGTTTCTACGAATATACTGTGATGGATTTGTGTGAACGGTAATTCTTCGCGCAGTAGTTTACCGTGGCGGTATGCTTTCCAGCGAAGTTGAGATTGTGTTCAAATGTAAAAGGGGTGAAGTGTAAAGCGCACTGAGCAGTCCCAAAGACGCGCCATGTAAGAACTTGTTACGTTTTACCGTTACCTAGCCTCGCCGTCAGTGGCGTTGGACACCTCACCGCGCGCATTCCTTCTCCCCGGCTACAACTGTTCGCTGCGGCAATTAAATATTTCATAAAAAGGGGGTTATACGTCTCGGGTGTAACGAATTCGAAATTAATTCCTAGACACACATCTCAATGTTGTTTCAACGGAATTACCCTAAGCCGCGTGTGCTGCCGTTCGAATCGATTGGCAATTTGGATCACTCCGATGCTGGAGTATGCCGCCGATTTGTATGCATTGCGCAGTGGTAATGTTAGGCGGAGACATGGGTGTCATGATGGCAACGCACCGCCGTGGCCTCAGGGCTGACGATGACGGACGAGGGACAGACCCGCCTGTCCTAGCGGGGGGTGTAGAGGAAGGTGTATGAGAATGGGTATCGTGTGAGATAGAATATATTAGGAAATAGGCAAAGGGATACACATAGACATGCTATTTGAGAAGATATACAAAACATCATTGCGACTTGTACTGAATTTCACGGGGGGGGGATATCCCCGATTCCCGATTCCTATTTGTCATAATCAACACTCTGTAAATCAGTGTTTTTAAGTGAATAATGTCGTTAAAACTAAGGACGCCATTTTTCGTCTTCAATTCAGCTGACGAACACAAATTTGAAAAAGTTCACTTTGCGACCCTACCTCAGTAGGCTGCACTTTTCCAGCGTTGGATAAAGCCTTTGGGTGTTTTGATCCCAGCTCGCTGCGTGATTACGAACAGCTGAATTTGGATTCAATAAATAATTATTGTCTCTCTTTACGAAATTGACCGTTTTTGCCATGAAAAGCCTTTTTGGTACTTTGGACCTTGTCCATTTTTGGAACAATTTTCCCCTTTTTACAGCGGATGATACCTTTCTGGGTGGAACTTATTTGCTACCAGATAAATGTATTTGTATGCTACGTTTGCCAAATGTAGCCTATTAATGCGATTACCACCGCCTTGTTATGACAAATGTCGACTCTTTATTCCACTGAGATACCAAAGTTGACCTTTATTAAATACACTGAAACAGAGACCATAAAACGTACAACGGACTGGTAAGACAAGACTGTGGAGACATTGGCTTCACAAACCAGGGCTCAGCAATTGATATCTATGACGTCACGTACTGAGTATATCATTGCGTCCGACCTTTCATGTAACGAGCAAAAAAGCACAAACGAGCGAAACAGACCAACCGCGTAGGTCACCCGACGAGACTTTGGACTGGATGATGCGGGAATATATCCCATTGGCGTCGAGCCTAAAGAACGTACATCACGTAGAGCGATTGACTGAGACGACGAACCATACTAGTACGCGACTATCGCGGCACTAATGCCTTCTTAAAGATGGTGTACGGCGGCACACACCGGCCGACACCTGATCGCTGATCGCAGACGCTTATTATACTGTAATATATATATATATATATATATATATATATATATACTACATATGTATGTATATATATATATATATATATATATACATATATATATATACTACATATGTATGTATATATATATATATATACAGTGTATATATATACAGTGTATATATATATATATATACAGTGTATATATATACATATATATATATATATATACACTGTATATACTTGTTCCTGTATATGTTCATTCGCTTCCTTGAACCATTTACTTCAAATCTATTATTAATTATTGATTATGTATTTATGAAAACACAACACTAGATATTTAAGATTATACACATCATGTTTTCGATATGCATGGCATATCTGGAGAGCCTTTATCCTACTACCTCAGGCAATAGTATAATGATAATTTCATCGTACGGCGCTAGTGAAAATACATGAGGTGTTTGTCCTTCCAAGAACCGGTGTCAACTATGTAGTATTACATTACCCATACACACAAGGGTTGCGGGACATTGCGGGCAGGTAATCGTGACCGATTTACACTCCGGCGTGTGACGACGGCGCATGCGCGCGGTAGCCGGGCGTAACCTCGCTGATACTGGAGCGCAGCTCAGTCGATAGTTCGATAAATGAACCGGCGACTTGCGGCCGACGTCTGGCTGGGATGTGAATCGACGCGTCTCATCGCGCTGCTCGCTAGGTCGTTGGAGACCGAGTGTATATAACGGACGCCGGAGCGAGCGACCCAGTCGTGCGTGGATCGAGCGACGAAGTCCAATCGTGGATCGAGGGTCGTATATGACCACCACGACGTCAATGACGGTGTCACTGCCCGACTATCGGGGTTCTTGCTGCTACTGCTGGACCGGCGCGCCGGGACAGGACAACACGAGAGACGGGCGTCTATAACACCACCATGAGGGGACTATTGTACGTTATGTCGCTACTCGGACTAAGATGGCAGTTGATCGGCGCCGAACGTGTCACCGATCCCGGTAAGTTCGCTTTGGCGGTCGCGTGCCGCAAGGCGTCGAGCATCGCAATAGTCGCTCCGATATGCGATGCTCATGCGTACAGGTCGTAACGTGATCCATGTCATTGACAACCAGGAGGATATTGCCGACGCGACCACCCGATATGGTTTCACAATCCGAAGATATCGCAATAATAATAGTAACTATTCCTCTTTGATTGTTACCCTTACCGACAACTATCTTGTGCCTGTGATGAGTACTACTTCGTATTTTATAGTTACTCGTGTACAATACGCACTGACACGCCTAATTCGTGTTAGTGAATGCATCCTTGGATGTAGTAAATGTCATTGCTTTATCTCGTCGCCCGAGTTGAGTCGAGAAAGGCGTCTTGATTGAGCCTTGCGACGCGCGGGTCGAGGCACTAGATTGCTTCAATTGTGTTCCGCAGAGATTTTTATCCGGCATAACAAACAAATTCATCACGTCGCCTGAAAATAACCGGCGCGGTCGGCGGAATCCTAATAAGACAGTCGAACGGTACATATAATGTATATTGCGCAATTCCGCGTTGATGCCCGCATTTTGTATTCACTTCGCACGCTCTGGCAATCTGTATGTTGTTAGAACAGTGACTTGATATAAATAATAATAATCCATCTGAACGTCTGCTGTACCCAGCCCAGATGGTGTGTGACTTTATTTCTAGGGACACCGTTAACAGTTGCAGTTCTGGGAAGCGCTGGGTTTCGGGTTTTAGATTGTACATCAGTTGTCAACGTGTATTTGCTGCAATGATGCGAGACGAGATTATCTCCGGATAGATCGCACAGATGGAAGGAGTGTATAGCCCTGTCACATGTTGTAGTGCATCGTTTCTGACATCATCACCAATACCATCATCATCATCATCAACAACAATAACACGATGGTAAACATACGCATCATCATCATCATAATCAGCGGCATCACCGTCGTCGTTGTTGTCATCATATTCGTCATCATAATCGTCGTCGCCGTCATTAGTGTATTCGTTAATACCATCAACATATTTGTCATCAAGTAACAACAACAAAACAACACGACTACTACAGTTGTCTCACACAAAGGTTAGTTGCAGATAAATTTGCCTCTGGCGGGTTCGTCTCCTTTCGTCTGTTCGTTGAACCCCCGATTTCTCGCAGGCGACGAGAAGGCTCAAGGACAGTGTCGCAGTCACATCTTGCACGCATTCCTGCGTTGTCGTCTTGACCTCAGGGCGCATGTCAAACATCGCTGTGTCGTCTAGCGCGAAATCACCGCGCACAGTAATCTTCTTCCGCTGACACGCATCATCTAATGCAACGAGCATTCGAATTCGATTGTGTGCGCGCACGTGCGTGCTCGCAGTACGTGCGCGTGGCCGTCGTTGTACTCAATGGCGTGGCTCGTACGCACCGAGGTATTCAACGCCGTCGTTTCCGCCGACACGACGGAGGAGCGCGTGTAAACGTACTAGTGATCTCGGCACCTCGCGTCGTCGCCGCTTCCTGTGCGAGATGTAATGTATGGCTGGCTTACGCAGCGAGCAAGTTCGGTCATTTGTTACTTGCAGCGGCTGTCAAGGCGTGCGAACAGGCTTCGATATCCGTAGCTGAACCGCAAGAATGACATACTCACTAGGTAGACGTGTCTCCAGACAATTTGCCAGTGCGAATGGTCAATGCCATGGTATTGTGAATCTCCCTTGAAAACATCCTTGTATCTCAATATGGCCAAATATCATGCGCAAGCAACGGGGTTGAAAGATGCTGAGTTTCCGTTCCTGTTTGAAGCACGTTGTCCAGATGTCTGCACCATACACTAGCATGCTAACAACACACGCAAGACACGCATACATCATCCATCTCTCACTCTTTGTAATCTTCTCTCCATTGTTCTCTTCTCCCCCCCCCCTCTCTCTCTCTCTCTCTCTCTCTCATCTTTCGTTTCTCCTTGTTCTCCCTCTCTCTGTCTCTCTTGTGTTATCATCCGCACTGTATTTTATACCCGCACGCTAAATATTAATTTTAGTTGACCATTTATTGTGTAGTGGCGCAATTGATCCGGCGACCACACGACGTTCACTATTGTTTCTACACTAATGAGTAAGCGGTGAGTCGATATTCGGCCCGCCTGTGGGCTCGGACCGGTTGTGTGTGGTGTCTACAACAACGCTGCCGATTCGCTCCGAGCATCGGTTGTGTGTGGTGTCTACAACAACGCTGCCGACTGGCTTCGACACCTTTTTATGAGTCTTCTATCAGAGAACATTTGCGTCGCCCCACTTGAATGTAGTCGATCGCCCGTAGCATTTTCAACTGAACAACTCAGTACTTAGGATGTCACCCACAGGACGTTTTATATAGAATTTGTCTCGACTGTTTTTGTTGAGTTTGATTGTTTTCAATGTCGCGTGATTTATAGAACATCATTCATATCAATGACGTTAGTGCAGTCTTACTATTCTTGTTCACATCGGTTTACTGAAATCGTTGACGTCGTGTGTGTCTGGGTGTTCGTGTGTTTGTGTGCTTGTGTAATTTTTTTGGTTTGTTTGTTTGTTTGTTTGCTTGCTTGCTTGTTTGCTTGTTTGTTTGTTTGTTTGTTTGTTTGTTTGTGTGTTTGTTTGTTTGCTTGTTTAAAGAACACTGTAAATATCACATTGATAGAATATCATCGACATCACGTTCTTCAGTTGTAACATATCGTTGTTGATACCTATCTTGCGTTTACGAATACTTATTGTCGATGACATATACTGTTTTCTAAAAGCCTAATATCATTGTCACTATACCATTTTAAAGCTTAACCGATGTCACTCAAAAGGCATACGTTTTAATTCCTAGTTATTCGATTCTGGCCACGCTCTGTCTGTACGTGTGTACCGGAAAACTTGGTGCGGTTACGTGGGTGTAATTGTCCCCAATGTATCGGGGTCGACATGAGTCCGGTAGCATAGTGAGGGGAAAGGATGGCGTCACGCTACGCGAGGTCAACGACTCGGCAAACAGCGAGGACGATCACTCGTATGACATGCCAAGTTAATTCACCAACAGCGCAATCGATTAAAATATTAATTTGTAGTTAACAACATCTCGTATCCACGGTTGATACAACTCCGAGTGTCACATGGCGACGTATGCCATGGCAAGCACGCCACATCTTCTTGGTTGAAATCCGCACTTTTGACTTCAAGATATGTGTTACGTTTCTAATTGGTTAACGAAACTAGTACATTCCTAGGCTTAACGAGTGGCGCCATCTATCGGTATGCAACATATGTCTACATAAAAAACAATCCACTGCGGTTTTTTTTTTACAAAAAACAGCCTTCAGTCAAAGGTAAAATATTTGCTCTTGGACTGCTTTATAGAAATTAAGTTTGTCATACGAATTTATACTTGTGTAACGAATATAACAAAATGCATACGTTTTGTTATATTCGTTACATATAACAAAATGCACACGGTTTACATTTGAAGGAAATCCATACTAAAACGGATACGGACATAGTCTTTAAGGAAACATCGCAAAACTACTTATTTCATACAATAAATCCATGTTTACGATGTGGCGTTTTTACATGGCGCCGTACATGCAGCAACTATGAAAGGCTATATACTGGTACTTGCATTAAAGGTTCTCGGCCAAGTGACAAGCTTATATATGACAAAAACGTAAATTCATATCCGGATAATCAGTTTATAATAATTTACCATAAACGTCAAAATTGTCTGCCGGAGAGAGTCACACAATGCCGACGTTCCACCAGGAGCTTTAAGACGGCAACCGACTTGTCGGCTGTCACTGGCGGGTTTCTGTGACATCCCTACAGATAGGCGAGGGAAGTTCATCTAATGATTGACGTCAATCGATCGGCACACAGTGGCCGGGCGGTTCGACTGTTAGTGTCTCGGAGCCCGACTTACGAGCGTTGCCGCTCCAGGGACTTAATCGGAGGCGGACCCATTGAGACATCCCTCCCGTGTCGATGACGTCAACAGTCGCAACATTTACCCACTGCGTCATCTCTGAGTATCGCTCTGTTTTCGAGTCAAAGGTCTTCGAATAGTATTTTGATTTGTTGAGTGCGTACTTTATTAATTCCGTTCTTGAGTAATCTGATAACGGTCTATCTGTAATTACATATTCTCTCACGAAATTTTGAGTGCAGATTGGTCGCGCGTATAAGTGATTCCCATGGGGCAGTGCGCGAGGCGGGATCGTACGCTATGTCTAACGTGGCATTTGCAGTCATTAGGTGACATACATGTTGAAACTGCGACAGTTGTTACTATACTCTCAGAATAAATCAGCGCTGCCGAGCTCGGTTCATCAATCATTGCCCTTGTCACTGCCCGAGTCGTGTGTTCAATGGTTGTCCGCCCCTACAAAGCGAATACATCTTTACTTGATACACTTCTTTTATACTCTTGCTACACGTAGTGCGCCGGTTTCTCGCGCGTATGTACTGACGAAGCCAAATGTCTTCTCTTGCGTTGTTGTCATTGTAAGTACATGTCCAGGGTTGACGAAGGAAATGTGTTTAACATTCACGCGGTATTCCGTTTGTAAATCTTGGCTCCCGACGCTTTGTTTCTAAAGTCTGTAGTTTATTATATACCTAGTTAAACATCTAGCGACTGGTTGTGACACATAACAAAAGATGTCATATGCATGTATACGATGTCATCCAACAGCGTCAAGAAAGAATACACGTAATTTGTCTGACTTTCTATTATTTCAAAATAAAAATGTGTTTGCAACATTGCAAATCCTATTACTGTTGCCGTCAGGTGTTAACTCAATGGCGCGTCATACCGCATCAATGGATGTTTTGAAACTGGCCGGGCGTTTAATTTGTCAACTGTAGACGTGGGAGGTAAGGTTGTGGATTGTGTTTTCCTTCCGATTGTTGTGGGCTAGCAGTTCTGTGTTTTGTACCAACCCAAGCGACAGCGGATATGTAAGACGAACTAGTGTCATCCTTGAGAATAAAATACTCTCACAAGAAAACAAAGCACTGCGTATGGCACCACCTCGCACCGATTTGTCTGTTTGCTAATGTTATCTTACGACTGCTCAATAACTCACCCGATACTAGATTTCACACTCAATGAATACCGTTCGTTTAGTACAACTGCGCAAAAGCGGTTTGCCGCTTTCCCTTCTGGTAGAACGAACCGTTGACGTCGTACAAACAATGGCGTAATGCAATAGTGACGCAGTTTAGCAATGTCGTAATATGATACTGTTCTTTTTCCTGGTTGCATTGTACAGGGGTGATGTCTACTCCCTCTACTGCTGCACGCCTGTTGGTGTTGATGCTTTCCATTACCCCCAATCAGTTGCCCCACTCTACACTTTTCAACTTCATCCGAATGTCTAAAATCCATCTTCGCGTCGTCCTCCCACCAGGATATATCGTTAAAACGACCACCAATTTGAATGAGACCGTGTTTGTCGTTTTGCTGCGCTGACAGGCTTTATGAGCTGCTACACAGGGTATGGTTCTCCATTAATCGTCAACATAAATATCGTATCAGATCGCGCATCGGGGAGCAATTTCATAAGAAATGTCAACCGCGGATAAGGTGAACGCTGAACGATAGGTTTCATTGGGATGGCTTGTCCAATTGTTTTACTGAAGTGGATTAGAACATGTGACATTTCTTCGGAAGGACATTGTTAATGGCGTCCCGTGTTTGTTTCAACGTAATCCAGCAGCTTGACAGTTTGTACAATGGGAGTGTATTTGCCTCCCCTGGGATACTCTACCCGTAGTTCGCACTGATCGAGCGGGGACAACAGAGGGAACACGACGTCCGTGCCACTTCTTCTTTCTCTTTATCCGACTAGAACAATGACTGGCGCTTTGTTGTCGTGTTAACATAGATGTAGATGTATTGCATTTCACAGTATCCTTAGCAGGCACGAGTAATGTATACAGCTACGTAACATTTCACAGTATCCTCAGAAGGCACGAGTAACGTATACAGCTACGTAACATTTCACAGTATCCTCAGCAGGCACGAGTAACGTATACAGCTACGTAACATTTCACACTATCCTCAGCAGGCACGAGTAACGTATACAGCTACGTAACATTTCACAGTATCCTCAGCAGGCACGAGTAATGTATACAGCTACGCAACATTTCACAGTATCCTTAGCAGGCACGAGTAATGTATACAGCTACGTAACATTTCACAGTATCCTTAGCAGGCACGAGTAATGTATACAGCTACGTAACATTTCACAGTATCCTTAGCAGGCACGAGTAATGTATACAGCTACGTAACATTTCACAGTATCCTCAGCAGGCACGAGTAACGTATACAGCTACGTAACATTTCACAGTATCCTTAGCAGGCACGAGTAATGTATACAGCTAAGTAACATTTCACAGTATCCTTAGCAGGCACGAGTAATGTATACAGCTACGTAACATTTCACAGTATCCTCAGAAGGCACGAGTAATGTATACAGCTACGTAACATTTCACAGTATCCTTAGCAGGCACGAGTAATGTATACAGCTACGTAACATTTCACAGTATCCTCAGCAGGCACGAGTAATGTATACAGCTACGTAACATTTCACAGTATCCTTAGCAGGCACGAGTAATGTATACAGCTACGTAACATTTCACAGTATCCTTAGCAGGCACGAGTAATGCATACAGCTACGTAACAGTTCACAGTATCCTTAGCAGGCACGAGTAATGTATACAGCTACGTAACATTTCACAGTATCCTCAGCAGGCACGAGTAACGTATACAGCTACGTAACATTTCACAGTATCCTCAGCAGGCACGAGTAATGTATACAGCTACGTAACATTTCACAGTATCCTTAGCAGGCACGAGTAATGTATACAGCTACGTAACATTTCACAGTATCCTTAGCAGGCACGAGTAAAGTATACAACTACGTAACATAGATTCGTTCTTAAACTGTTCCACGTTTAACGACAATGTAGTCGTGTTGTTCACACGCACGTCTTACATAGGTGTGTGATTCTCATGCTTAAAGGAACTAAAAACAAGGCACCAGCTAAACTCCATGTTCCACGTGTACACAAAGTAAAGCATTGTATGTCAGATTTGGCAACATGAAGAAATACAGAAAATGCACTGATAGTTTAAATCAGATTTTAAACCCATCTGTATCGTGATTCCCGCAGAAAATTTATAGTTAATGAGTTGAGCGATCACGTGGTATTCTGACGTAAGAGGCGCGAAGGGTCTGCAACAAGCCAGCACTTTCAATACATTCAGAGCATGTTTACAACGACAGATGTTGGGTCGAAATGTTAGAATGAGTTATTGTACGATATTCCGATGTAATACAAACACTAGTCATAATAGAGGAACAAGCATTTATTTTACGGTTCCACACGAATCCAACTTTGTTGAAACAAATGAAACGATAGAACCTCCAGTCAACCTGGCAACATTCGTCAACAAGACAAGTCGACGGCGAAAACCTTCGCCGCCTCTGCTCATTTTGAGAAAAATGGTTTCGTTTGCACCCCAGGAAAACTAATTTACATCGATAAACACACACACACACACACACACACACACACACACACACACACACACACACACACACACACACACACACACACACACACACACACACACACACACACACACACACACACACACACACACACACACACACACACACACACACGCACACGCACGCACGCACGCGCAAGCACACGCACACGCACACACCACACACACACACAAACACACAAACACACACACACAAACACACCACACACACACACACACACACACACACACACACACACACACACACACACACACACACACACACACACACACACACACACACACACACACACACACACACACACACACAAACACACACCACACACACACACACACACACACACACACACACACACACAGGCGTGCGCGCGCGAAAACATTGTATCCAAATAGAGAAAGTAACGTTATATTATTATGATAACATCGTATAAAGGAAGATCTGTACAATTTAGCATAACCCTGGATTCGGTTAGCTATGTTTCCGTCAATCCCCTGTGGCCGAGGGTTTACGTGCGTTAGCTCAGCGCATCTGGTTTTACTATCGATACGATACTTACAGCAATTTACGTAATAAAAACGTTATGAATCAAAAATCTACCAAAAGAAGTTGCAACGATTTTAAGGATGCAGACTGTCTATTTTTTTAACACAAATGTCCGGGTTCAAGTCTAACAACTTGTTTATCTTTAAACAAAAACACACTTTAAAAAGTTTGCTCTTAGGCTTTTGAACCCGGATCTCCCGCACATTGTTGGTCATGCATGCGAAGATATGTTCAATAAACGTGCGACACTTGCAGTGATCGCACGATGCTATGTCACAATTCCTCCACCTCGGTGATGTAGAGGCGATACCAGAGTCATGTACATTGATCGGCACACAGCTAATCACAGCTAATCACAGCTAATCACAGCTAATCACAGCTAATCACAGCATAGCGACATAGCCATCTCTGTTGGTTTGCACGCATGTATTAATAGTGTAGCGAGAAAAGAATCTATCCAGGCTTATGAAATAAAATTAGAAAGAGAAGCAGATTGCGAAGAAGCTGTTTGGTGTAACATAGTTACAGGAAACTCAACGTTAACAGTTGGGTTAGTTTATCGAAGTCCAAACATAAGCATAGAAGAGAATGAAAAAATACAAAACGCTATAAGGGAAGTAAGCAAACGGAACTGTATTATTATGGGGGACTTTAACCATGGGCATATACAATGGAAATCTCTACAGAGTATGGGGAGTGAGGACCACAAGTTTTTAGTTTTAGTACAAGATAGTTTCCTTTCTCAACATGTGCTAGAACCAACCAGGGGAGAGAATGTGTTAGACTTAGTTTTGTCCTCACAGAAAGAATTAGTTGACAATGTCAAGATATGTGAGCCACTGGGGAGTAGTGATCACAACCAGATACATTTTACCATCAAAGTAAAATCAGAAAGGAATAGTAAAAAGCAGTATAGGAGAAATTTCCACAAAGGAAGGTATAAGGACATGAGGAAATATTTAGCAAAGATAGACTGGAATAACACACTGAAGAATAAGACAGCAACCGAATGCTGGAATATCTTAAATAGTTAAATTAAGTGCATAGTCGATAAATTTGTACCTTTCAAAAAACAAGGGAAACGGTCTAAAAAGAAACACTTATCGAAAGAAGCCATTAGAAAAATTAAGTATAAACAAATGATGTGGAAGTCATATAGATGTACTGGAAATGATGAAGACTACAACATTTATAAAGAAGCACTTAATCAAGCTACAGCTGAAATTAGAAATTCAAAGAGAAGCTATAAAAAAAAATTAGCTAGTAATATAAAACATGACAGTAAGAGTTTTTATGCGTATATTCGAAGCAAACAGAAAGTTCAGGATAAGGTCGGTCCTCTAGAAGATAGTGCTGGAAATACAATATCAGAGGGATTCTTAATGGCAGAAGACCTGAATGAGTATTTTAGTTCAGTGTTTACCAGGGAAGATATTAGTTCACTGCCAGTACCAGAGGCTAAGTTCAAGGGGGCAGATTCAGACTATTTAGGACAGTTAGTTGTAACCTCGGAAATGGTAGCTAAGAAAATAAGGGCTATGAAGGATAATAAATCACCTGGTGTGGACGGGATTCCGCCCAAACTACTATTGGAAATTGTAGAACAAATTAGCGCACCGCTTGCAACAGTTTTCAATTTGTCATTAGAAGAGGGAGTGGTTCCTTTAGAATGGAAAGAGGCAAACATTATACCGTTATTTAAAAAAGGTTCGAGAAACAAGTCAGAGAACTATAGACCAGTGAGTTTAACATCAGTGATTTGCAAATTATTAGAAAGACTAATTAAAGATCACATGGTGGATTTTCTTGTTAAACATAACTTGATAAACCCATCTCAACATGGGTTTTTAAAAGCGAGGTCATGCTTAACAAATATGTTATGTTTTTTGGAAGACATCACTAGGTGGGTAGATGAGGGATCACCAGTAGATATCATCTATTTAGATTTTCAAAAAGCTTTCGACAAAGTACCACATCAAAGATTACTTCTTAAGCTAAAGGCCCATGGCATAGGAAATGGTATAATAAACTGGATAGAAAAATGGCTGAATGACAGAAGACAACGTGTAGTAGTTGATGGGGAGGCTTCAAACTGGAAATCGGTATTGAGTGGGGTACCACAGGGATCAGTACTAGGACCTATATTATTCTTAATATATATCAACGATTTGGACGATGATATAACAAGCAAAGTGTTAAAATTTGCGGATGATACAAAAGTGTTTAGAAGGATTAAAAGTGATGGAGACAGACAGCACTTACAAGATGATCTTGATAGGTTGATCAAATGGTCTGAAAAGTGGCAAATGCTGTTCAATTTTTGGAAATGTAAATGCCTCCACACAGGTCATGGGAATGAAGAGGTAAAATATAAAATGGGGGGTACTGTTCTAAGTACTACTGTAAAAGAAAAGGACTTAGGGTTAACCATTAGTGCTGATATGAATGTTTCAGAGCAGTGCGGAATTGCAGCGTCAAAGGGAAATCAAATTCTTGGATTAATTAGGCGAAATATAGCGTATAAGAAAAACGAATTCGTAGTACCGCTGTACAAAACAATAGTGAGGCCTCATTTAGAATATTGTATACAAGCATGGAGGCCATATCGCAAGAAGGACATAGATATGCTAGAAAGAGTACAGAGGAGAGCGACTAAAATGATACCAAATCTGAGGGATCTTAGTTACGAAATACGCCTAAAAGAATGTGGTTTAACAACACTAGAGACCAGGAGATTGAGAGGAGATCACATAGAAGTGTTTAAAATATTGAATGGTTATGAAAATATTGATAGAAACATTTTTTTCTCAGTTAAGAAAGATAGAAGGACCAGAGGACATGAAGCTACATTAGTAAAGGAGCAGTGCAGATTAGATATAAGAAAGTTCTCATTCTCACAAAGGACTGTAAATGAATGGAACAGATTATCTCCTGATTGTGTTGGTGCTAGTAGCGTGAATATGTTTAAAAATAAAATCGACACACACCTTAAAAAGGCGGGATACATGTAGATAAAAAGTATTGGACTCTCGATAAGCCAAAAGGCTTCCTTGTCCAACTGCCATCCAGAGTAATTTTCTGGTTGGCAATCTTGTTAAATAACCATCTCTGTTGGTTTGCACGCATGCATTAATGGTGTAGCGACATAGTCATATCTGTTGGTTTGCACGCATGTATTAATGGTGTAGCGACATAGTCATATATGTTGGTTTGCACGCATGTATTAATGGTGTAGCGACATAGTCATCTCTGTTGGTTTCCACGCATGTATTAATGGCGTAGCGACACAGTCATCTCTGTTGGTTTCCACGCATGTATTAATGGTGTAGCGACATAGTCATCTCTGTTGGTTTGCACGCATGTATTAATGGCGTAGCGACATAGTCATCTCTGTTGGTTTGCACGCAGGTATTAATGGTGTAGCGACATAGTCATCTCTGTTGGTTTGCACGCATGTATTAATGGTGTAGCGACATAGTCATCTCTGTTGGTTTGCACGCAGGTATTAATGGTGTAGCGACATAGCCATCTCTGTTGGTTTGCATGCAAGTATTAATGGTGTAGCGACATAGTCATCTCTGTTGGTTTGCAAGCAAGTATTAATGGTGTAGCGACATAGCCATCTCTGTTGGTTTGCACGCATGTATTAATGGTGTAGCGACATAGTCATCTCTGTTGGTTTGCACGCATGTATTAATGGTGTATCAACATAGTCATCTCTGTTGGTTTGCACGCAGGTATTAATGGTGTAGCAACATAGTCATCTCTGTTGTGTATTAATGGTGTAGCAACATAGTCGTCTATGTTGGTTTGCACGCAGGTATTAATGGTGTAGCAACATAGTCATCTCTGTTGGTTTGCACGCTGGTATTTATGGCGTAGCGACGTAATCATCTCCATATTTTTGCACGCAGGTATTAATGGCGTAGCGACATAGTCATCTATGTTGGTTTGCACGCAGGTATTAATGGTGTAGCGACATAGTCATATCTGTTTCTTTGCACACAGGTATTTATGGCGTAGTGACATAGTCATCTCCATTGGTTTGCACGCAGGTATATATGGCGTAGCGACATAATCGTCTCCATTGGTTTGCACGCAGGTATTTATGGTATAGTGACATAGTCGTCTCCATTGGTTTGTACGCAGCTATTTATGATGTAGCGACATAGTCGTCTCTGTTGGTTTGCACACAGCAGATTGCGACGCGTTACAGAGTCGTGATGTTGGTTTGCATACAAGACACTAATCACGACGCACGGCGAGATCAGTTGGCGCTACACAGCGGCGATACGGCGCGATCGTGCGTCGCTATACGACCCTACTACTGTTGAGCATTTAGCGAGCATTTAGCGTCGGCTGTAAACGGCGCAATCGTTGTGTTGATGTTGCATCGTGCGCGTCCTGCCCTTAGTGTACGCTTGGCGCGCACTTGCTATGTCTAGGATCCAACGAAAACAGTGCGCGAGATTCCCGCGGGATGTCAGGTTGCCGCCTCGGAGAAGCGGGCCGGTGCATCTCAGCCGAGCCACTGAGACGAATAGCCCATGGCGCCACACAGCGCTCGGCTCGAGGAGTCGGTTCCTGATCCGTCATTACGACTGTCGGATGCACACGACATGTCCGATACAGGCCGAGGTGAGACTTACGAAATTGGCCGTGATCCGACATCACGGAAATAGGATGTCCGCCAGTCGATCAATAGCGACACACATAAAAATAGTCGCCTTCCGCTAACGATATAATACCATAATCCCGGTCCAGGCCTTGTAAATATTTCGACCATCTGGACAGAGGAGAAAACCACTGCAGAGCGTTGTGCGATCGCCGGTGTATGGTCTGTATGCGTTGATCGTGCTCCGCCCGCGACTATAGCAAGGCTGCAGCGACAATTCCCGGTCGATGCGTTGGTGAGTGCACGGACCAGGGTTATCTTGGGTATTGCAGGGTCCGTTGTGACTGCGATGCTGCGTCAATGATTATCTCTAGAATATCCGCGTGGGAGGAAACGTGAGGCCATGGTCTTTCGTGGGAATAGACGTTTGTATTTCTGCAAAGACGGCCCCAATAAATGAGGGTTTTCAGTAGGATTTGTCGTCAGTGTCTCTGTGCTGATGGACATGCAAGATGACATCAGAGCTTGGTCGTCCACTTTGACGGGCTGGACTTGGGCTTCAGTCTGAAATGTCGCATGATCAGGGACGATTGCAATTAAAAATCATACTTTTTTTCTGGCAGTTCCTTTTCACCCCCTTGATCCCCGGTGGGCGTAGTCCCCATGACCCGGCCAGTTCAGACCTCTCTACGATTCTGCACCATCTTTCTTTGCATTCTGCAACGTTCTTCAATCCTTGCTCTTTAGATATTTCTATTCACGCAGTCTTTCCTTTTTATATAGGTATTTTTCTTTTCATTTTACCACCCTCTTCTCTGTTTGTCATGCTCTCTGGCGAACCTGTCCCCACTCGTTCTCAATACGCGTACACCTGTCTCAGTCTGCTACAAATCGCAGCTACCACATTCGACCATCGTGACAGACGTAATACCGTTTGCCCGAACTGAGTGACAGACGTGTCGATGCACCAGTCCCCAGCGTATGTCATCATGTTGAACCATCAGGCTTCGATCCTGGTGTCCAGCCGTTGGTCGACGGCTACTTGCATTGAGCCACGTCAACTCGGCAGACAATCCGGCGCAGTTGATATGAGAAAGTTCCGTCGTTGTTGCGAGCGCACGCGTCGTGCGTGATGGATGATGCAGAGATTAGACCGAGGTATCGCCCGGGCAGTAGCCCATTGAGTGGGTTCCTCTCAGCAGCCGAGTTGCCCGTGCTTTGATCAGCTCATTGCGTCTTTTGATGTACAAATTGGACCAGTGGTTGTCAGCGCTGTCCGATCTAGTCGCTAGTACACTGATTCGATTAGACAATTCGTTCCTGGTGCTTCTTGTGCGGGGCAGAAGCTTCGTCGTTATAGCGCTGGACATTAAGAACCTTTTGGCGAAGCGTTGGGGTAGCGATTGATGCAATGCTGGGAAAACCGAATACAATACTTCGTCTTCTGTTGATGGTTGTGGGGAGTCCACGTCACCCGCTCCATTCTGTATTCGTGTCCGTCTCTCACCGTCTTCTGTTTCCCGTAGATGGTTGCGGGGAGTCCACGTCACCCGCTCCATTGTGTATTCGGATCCATCTCTCACCATCTTCTGTTTCCCGTTGATGGTTGTGGGGAGTCCACGTCACCCGCTCCATTGTGTATTCGGATCCATCTCTCACCATCTTCTGTTTCCCGTTGATGGTTGTGGGGAGTCCACGTCACCCGCTCCATTCTGTATTCGTGTCCATCTCTCACCATCTTCTGTTTCCCGTTGATGATGGTTGTGGGGAGTCCACGTCACCCGCTCCATTCTGTATTCGGATCCATCTCTCACCATCTTCTGTTTCCCGTTGATGGTTGTGGGGAGTCCACGTCACCCACTCCATTCTGTATTCGTGTCCATCTCTCACCATCTTTTGTTTCCCGTTGATGGTTGTGGGGAGTCCACGTCACCCGCTCCATTCTGTATTCGTGTCCATCTCTCACCGTCTTCTGTTTCCCGTTGATGGTTGCGGGGAGTCCACGTCACCCGCTCCATTCTGTATTCGTGTCCATCTCTCACCGTCTTCTGTTTCCCGTTGATGGTTGCGGGGAGTCCACGTCACCCATTCCATTCTGTATTCGTGTCCATCGCTCACCATCTTCTGTTTCCCGTTGATGGTTGTGGGGAGTCCATGTCACCCACTCCATTCTGTATTCGTGTCCATCGCTCACCATCTTCTGTTTCCCGTTGATGGTTGCGGGGAGTCCACGTCACCCGCTCCATTCTGTATTCGTATCCATCTCTCACCGTCTTCTGTGTCCCGTTGATGGTTGCGGGGAGTCCACGTCACCCACTCCATTCTGTATTCGTATCCATCTCTCACCGTCTTCTGTGTCCCGTTGATGGTTGTGGGGAATCCACGTCACCCACTCCATTCTGTATTCGTGTCCATCGCTCACCATCTTCTGTTTCCCGTTGATGGTTGTGGGGAGTCCACGTCACCCATTCCATTCTGTATTCGTGTCCATCGCTCACCATCTTCTGTTTTCCGTTGATGGTTGTGGGGAATCCACGTCACCCACTCCATTCTGTATCCGTGTCCATCGCTCACCATCTTCTGTTTCCCGTTGATGGTTGTGGGGAGTCCATGTCACCCACTCCATTCTGTATTCGTGTCCATCGCTCACCATCTTCTGTTTCCCGTTGATGGTTGCGGGGAGTCCACGTCACCCGCTCCATTCTGTATTCGTATCCATCTCTCACCGTCTTCTGTGTCCCGTTGATGGTTGCGGGGAGTCCACGTCACCCACTCCATTCTGTATTCGTGTCCATCGCTCACCATCTTCTGTTTCCCGTTGATGGTTGTGGGGAGTCCACGTCACCCGCTCCATTCTGTATTCGTGTCCATCTCTCAACGTTTTCTGCGATGTTGTTCTACACGCGGCTGTTCTAACCTGCCTTCCTGTGATTTCGGTGTAAATTGGCTTTCTATCTTACTATTCGATTCCGTTCCTCCTTCTGTTTTCCATTATTTATCTCTCAACTCTCCTCGTCCATTGCCTGTACATGTCCTGCCCATTTCATTCCGTTCCTAACCACTTTCATTTTCACGTGTTTCTTTTTCTCAATATCTTCCACAATTCCTCCACCATCCTTCCATCTTGTCGTGTCACGTGGATTCTTCGGAGCCAATTCAGTGCAACATTAATGAGTTGAATTATGCGTGAAAGGCGGGAATATTGCCAGACGTCAAACATCAGCAAACGGTATTTAAATGACTATAGTTAGGGTTCTGGCCTCGGTTCACCCATAAAGTTATCCTGATATAGTTTAAGGTATTGATCTTAACAAATGTGTTAAAACAAAGTTCAATACCATTATCTAGCAATCTTAGCTAATACTGATAATTTGTTTAATTGTAATCAGCTGTAAACGGAGAAACTGTAATCATGATAGGTACTGCACGGACAGTTGTCCTACACTTGCCAGTAAGAACAAACGCAAGAGGAATGACAAGAGTTCGTGATGTAGATGATCAGGCATTGCCTTGCGTCCAATGGCGTTCTGTGGCCTAGGTATGCCAGCGCGGCCAAGGGGAATCGGTGCCGGAAACAATTATTTCCGTGGAATTACGTCACTTCCTAATTAACCAGGACACGTCCTGTTTAATTTGACAATAACAACGGTGTTGGCGCTCGATCCGGAGTCTCTTCAGATAATTAGTCCGCGCCAACAATAATATCAATTAGACGGGCCAAGGAACGTATGTTGCGGATTTCGTGTTTTGGGCTTATAGTTGGAATAATAACGCGTAAATTGACATAAGATTACCTCCTAACAGCCGTCCTGTTGTCATTAATTTGGTAAATATCGTGCAAATGACCAGGAAAACGAATGTCTTCGTGGTGTAGTATTTCAAATAATTACTACATATACATTAAATGAGTTGTTTTCCCAGAATGTTTGTCCGTGTAATTAGTATTTGTCATTAACTATGGTCACATACGGTATGTGCGTGCGTGTGCGTGTGCGTGCGCATGTGCGTGTGTGAGTGTGCGCGTGTGCATTCATACATCCGTGCGTGCGTATGCACATGTTCATGGGTTGAGGATATGTTTTTTTCTCTCAAAAGGAGTGCTCTATAAAGGCACAATACCCTAACGCTACATATAAGCAACAGCATGCTACAACCAGTATATTATGCTATTTAGTTTAGAGTTCACGGACTTGAAACATGTCATTGTTTAATTAGCAGACACTATAACCAATCCATCCAGAACATGACCGCATCCTATTCACCACACGATTAATTAACACGTGCGCATATCTTCTGTTAGGCCGGTTTCTATATCGCTGCGGCTGCTTCATAATTCTAACATCATCCTCTTGAATAACACGCAACACGCAGTCGCCGTGTTAGATGCAAGTCCCAGTGCGCGTTAGATCAAACCATCGGCTCATATCAACATCGCTATTGAATATTTCGTGCTATTATTTTTAGTTGACGCTCCCATGCTCCATGAAATATTTATGTTTTAATCAAACCGCCTACCAGCAGCGTCAACATACATTTGATGGGTGCGCATGCAATCGCTGGCCGCTGAGAACAGTCACCTATAACCCCACCAGCCGGCGTGTGGTACATCGCCAACAGCGTCATAATACAATGGAGGACAGAAACATTTTAATCAGCATATTCAGGGAGTTCGTCGTTGGACATTCTGGATATCTTCGATATTGTCTGTATTTGTCTTACTCCACATTCACGTCTCCTGCGGCAACTTAAAATTTGTGTTGTTTCGTGCGTTAATCGGTGTTCTTCCTTTGCCTTTGAAATCTTTGTTTCGTCGTGACCTTGCGTTGCGTCTATTTTGAGGTCATTGTCCTTCTATTGTACTCTGGTAATTTAGTCTAACTTTCTTCTACAAATGACCTGTCACTCTGTCCTCTTGAACTCTTGCACATACATTCTATATGTTTAAGCTTTGCATGACCTCTCGCTGAGTATATCTTCGGGTCATTGCTCCTTCTGTTGAACTCTTGAACTTGTATTATATATTTTTTCTTCACTTGACCTCTCGGTGTGTGTACATTGACGTTACTGTTCATTCCCTTGACCTCTCGGTGTGTGTACATTGACGTTACTGTTCATTTCCTTGACCTCTCCGTGTGTGTACATTGACGTTACTGTTCATTCCCTTGACCTCTCGGTTTGTGTAGATTGACGTTACTGTTCATTCCCTTGACCTCTCGGTGTGTGTACATTGACGTTACTGTTCATTCCCTTGACCTCTCGGTGTGTGTACATTGACGTTACTGTTCATTCCCTTGACCTATCGGTGTGTGTAGATTGACGTTACTGTTCATTTCCTTGACCTCTCCGTGTGTGTACATTGACGTTACTGTTCATTCCCTTGACCTCTCGGTGTGTGTACATTGACGTTACTGTTCATTCCCTTGACCTCTCCGTGTGTGTACATTGACGTTACTGTTCATTCCCTTGACCTCTCGGTGTGTGTAGATTGACGTTACTGTTCATTCCCTTGACCTCTCGGTGTGTGTAGATTGACGTTACTGTTCATTTCCTTGATCTCTCCGTGTGTGTACATTGACGTTACTGTTCATTCCCTTGACCTCTCGGTATGTGTACGTTGACGATACTATTCATTCCCTTGACCTCTCGGTGTGTGTACGTAGATGTTACTGTTCATTCCCTTGACCTTTCTCGGTGTGTGTACGTAGACGTTACTATTCATTCCCTTGACCTCTCGGTGTGTGTACATTGACGTTACTATTCATTCCCTTGACCTCTCGGTGTGTGTACATTGGCGTTACTATTCATTCCCTTGACCTCTCGGTGTGTGTACATTGATGTTACTGTTAATTCCTTTGACCTCTCGGTGTATCTACATTGACGTTACTGTTCATCCCCTTGACCGCTCGCTACTCGATTTGTATTATTTTTCTTAACATATTGTTGCATTTATGTTAAGGCTCGTACTCTTGAACGTGTCACCGTCGTATTCAGTTTCCTCTTGACAACCTGTTATATACATAATACACCTACAGCTTCGTCTGTTTGGTTCCAGACACATTCTGTCTCGTGATGGAAACACATTGTGTGCACATTTTTTTCAATAGCAACATGTTATTCTTATTGACTCAACCTCTAGTAGCAAAACCAAAACTACGCAGCATTTAACTGTTAATGACAGTTAGCTCTTGTTATTTTTCTAGCAATTTTGTTGAGTTAGGGAAGTCGATACAGCTTCCGAGAAATGTTGCTCAACATCCCAGTCATTCTCCAGCATTCAGCATTATTGGTCGGAAATACTTGGAATTTGTGAACGTTTGTCCTTTTTCTGGTACTGCAAACAGCAGAACCTTATTTCTGTTGGTCGTCCCTTGGGTACATCCTGGCATTACGGCTGTAATGGTTGGCTCCTGGCCACATTTCCCTGTTTAACTCCAATGTTCTATATTGAGGGCTGAGCATACCCAATAACATGTCTTCTACTTGGTCCTCCGTACTCCAGTGTGGGGACAGCGCCACAGCTCTCGGACTGATCCGACCTGATGACGATAGTTGCCCAACTACGACGTTCATCGACCGCTGTCTCTCCATTGTTCACTAACCCTCTTTCGACGTCTCTTAACATTGTCTCTCCATCTTCCTATTGGTCTCTTCCTCGTCTACTTCTACCACACTCTTCTGTTTCCAAGCTCTTCCATCGCAGCTAATTGTTTAGTTAATAGAACATGTGTTGTACATCATAGAAATGTGTCAACACTTATCGTACATTTACACCCACAATTAGTGGATTGTACCGTTATACATACCAGCTAGTCACCAACTAGATACTAGATATGACCGAATAATTCGTTGATGTTATGATCTCTCTCTCTCTCTCTCTCTCTCTCTCTCTCTCTCTCTCTCTCTCTCTCTCTCTCTCTCTCTCTCTCTCTCTCTCTCTCTCTCTCTCTCTCTCTCTCTCTCTCTCTCTCTCTCTCTCTCTCTCTCTCTCTCTCTCTCTCTCTCTCTCTCTCTCTCTCTCTCTCTCTCTCTCTCTCTCTCTCTCTCTCTCTCTCTCCCTCCCTCCCTCCCTCCCTCCCTCCCTCTCTCTGCGTTGAAAAAAAAGCCAGTTGTGAGGAATGAAATAACCACGAGGAAAATCATTTATACGAGTAACCCGTTTCTTCTTTATTTGCAAGCATCGCTTTTTGCAGAACACACGGCCTGACGAATGTCTTCTCCTAGGAGGCTAGGACCCGTCTTCCATGCATGTCCTCATTGCATACATTTGTTTTTTTAGCACCAACAACTATATCTGCGCCTTGGCCTGCAGGTTGCGGTGCGCTGTGCCAGCAGTCCCTCGTGCGGGGTCAGTGGTTTGGTGCAACGAAAAGGAATAACAAATTATGTACAACAATTTGCATTGGTTAGCCGATACATTGCTAGTATAGGGTGTTTCGTGGTATTACAATTCCCAAAGGCTGTTACCCAAATGCTAGTTATTTAAAAGCGTCGTACTCCGTGGCTTAATCTTCAGTGTTGTATTATATTTGCAGAATGATACGTCACCCGGATAACGACGTCGTTAAAATCGCATATTGTAACTGCCAAATTGTGGATTTCCGAAACTATTAAGAAATTAAAGAGTACGATTGTATCACGTGTTGTGTGTTTATTATTTTCGATCAACCGATGTGTTATAAATTCTTACACATTCAGAGTTGCGATGTCTGCAGTTTCCCGTAAAATAGTTGTGCGATTAATCATATCTTTGTTGGGCTTCCTGTCGTTTTGAATATATTGGCAATTGTTGTCATTCACGCCGTCTTAGTTCAGTGACCTACATCTAGATGACTATCACACCGCAGAACTGTTGTTGTCATTCCACGCCGTCTTAGTTCAGTGACTTACATCTAGATGACTATCACACCGCAGAACTGCTGTTGTCATTCCTCGCCGTCTTAGTTCAATGACCTATATCTAGATGACTACCACATCGCAGAACTGCTGTTGTCATTCCACGCCGTCTTAGATCAGTGACCTACATCTAGATGACTATCACACCGGAGAACTGTTGTTGTCATTCCACGCCGTCTTAGATCAGTGACCTACATCTAGATGACTATCACACCGGAGAACTGTTGTTGTCATTCCACGCCGTCTTAGATCAGTGACCTACATCTAGATGGCTATCACACCGCAGAACTGTTGTTGTCATTCCACGCCGTCTTAGTTAAGTGACTTACATCTAGATGACTATCACACCGCAGAACTGCTGTTGTCATTCCTCGCCGTCTTAGTTCAATGACCTATATCTAGATGACTACCACATCGCAGAACTGCTGTTGTCATTCCACGCCGTCTTAGATCAGTGACCTACATCTAGATGACTATCACACCGCAGAACTGCTGTTGTCATTCCACGCCGTCTTAGTTCAGTGACTTACATCTAGATGACTACCACACCGCAGAACTGCTGTTGTCATTTCTCGCCGTCTTAGATCAGTGACCTACATCTAGATGACTATCACACCGCAGAACTGTTGTTGTCATTCCACGCCGTCTTAGTTCAGTGACTTACATCTAGATGACTACCACACTGCAGAACTGCGTTGCATCTGTTCGAATGGGTAGTTTTTGCTCAGGGATTAATGGTTGCATTCTGGCCTCAGACGAAGATTGGTGAGTCGGTCGAACAAAAGCGAATGTCTGTGCAGCGCATTGGGACGAGATACGAACGACCCGCTTGACTTGATGGCCGTAACGTCCTGTCGTATGGTATGGACGTTATCTGTTCCAACTTATCGACCGCTCGTCTATGTGTTTTACTGAAGAGCAATATTTTACAAGACCTGCTTTTACCTAGTAATGTTGCGCGTATGATCTATGCATCATGTTAAATACAAAACAAAACAAACATTTGAACGCTAATAAAGGAAAGCTTTATTAAAGAAACCACATTATACTCCAAATAAATTATATCCTCCAGAAAGTGACGACATGACACGCAATTGCACATGCATTAATATGGGCCCCCGCCTGATGTTAAACAACGTTTGGTTCATGGTATAAATTCAGCATTCAAAATACTAAAACGGCTGTCATGGGAATCGTTCGCTCAAGCGTCGCGCTCCAATATCTGCGGATAATGAATAACAGTCAACCAGTAGCGAGCACATCATTCACTGCGATGCGCTCTCGAGCGCGCCAAGTTTTTTTCCGCCGAAAGGCGTAACGAAGCCGGTGATATTTCAATCAGTGAATTCCGTGTGACATTTTAACAGCGAGAAATAAAGCACGGTCCAGAGCACTTATAAACGCACTGATTTGAAAATAACTTGCTACACGGATTATATTCGGCAGGGAGTCGGCCAAGTGGAAACGGTTGATTTGTGTCTTTACTCGGTGACCGACTGTGAATGGCCGGCCCTGTCTCATCGCCGGGCTAGTGGAGCGCGCCACACCGCCAGGCGCATTGATTTCTTAATTATAATGTCCCTTTATCTTAAATCAAAGACGCAGAAGTATTAGAGGCGGAAATTTGTACGATATTTGGCTGGATGTTGGCGCTTTCATCTGTATGCTCGGGTGTAATTATAACAACTATCGCGATCGGGAAACTTTACAACTAAAGCGCGCGAGTCATTTCCAACATGACGTCTGCTAATTTACGCGGCGTTTGCCCGTCAGCGTTAGTAAAAATAACCCATCCGATTTGTCGCGAGTTGGCGTCCAATTACTGCTGATTGCAAGCATTCATAATGGCCACGTGACCGGCGAAATGTAATCATCTCCCATCAATCATAGCTGTGACGAGAAGTGTAGGACTAATTAGCAGACCCATAACAATTAAGCGTGCATAGAGAAGTGACTATGTCGTGTTGTGTTTTGGTTAAGGAAGTATTACTTGGAGTGCAGGGCTCTGACGAGTGTTCGTGGGTGGATGTCATCAAACCTGCGTTCCTCGTCATTAAGCATGTAGCCCTGATACATCCGGGAGTGCTTAATATGGGACCACATGATGCAGTGATCAATATTTAATGTGGATGCAAACGGTTTACGCGTTGTGTAATTTGCTTATGTAGGGAACACGCTTGTTTGTAAATATTTGTGTTGGTGGTGATTTAAAATCGTAAACCCTAAACAGAGAAGTGCCAATTAGGAGTACGTTTCATTAATGGCATATCAGAATTATATGGTGACAGTGTATGCAGTATGCACAGTCCGTTATAACCATTATACGTGGGTACATGTTTAGATGACCGACTTCGTGCGTTCTTCCCTTGGCACCTTTATAAAGAGATAAGGCTAGTTCTTGTTCTGCTGCCCCGGCTGTTATCCCTTTTCAGGTCTCCCTATTGTCAGCCTTTTTGTCGTCTCCCTCCGCCTTTCTGAAATATCGTTTTACAGTCCTCTCTACTAAACTGTGGTCTGCCCATCTGTCTGCGGACTAGCTGTTTCACGCTGTTTCCTCTTCACCATTCGCCCCGCCTCCATCCACACCACGTAACCTGACTATTTTGTGTAGTACATCGAATAGCGGGAACATTCTTAAAATAAGCAAAACGCGTACTATTAAAGGCAATATAAAATTGTTTAAAGCTGCTTCCTCGACTGGATTAACCCGTCACGAATCGACGGATTAACCCGTCATTAATCCACGGATTAACCCATCACGAATCGACGGATTAACCCGTCACTAATCCGATCCGTTGATGTTTAAATGTATTATGTGTGAACAGTTTAAACAATCCCCGCAATAGACAACGACGATGGTGATCAGAATGATAATTTGTCAATATTTTATCCATAAATTTGATATATAAATATAGTTACAAAACTGGCCAAATATTGTGTTTCACGATAACCTTATTGCTTCCAAATTTACGGCACATCTTATGATTTGGCAAATAAAATAACAGCAGATGTAGACAAACAAAAGGTGTGGATATTCGTCTTTGCTATATGCTGTTACACAATATCGTATATTCCTGCGAACAAAGTGCAACACATTTCGTGTGTGCTGTCCTTCACAGCTGACAAACTCGCTCCCTTGAATAATTAATTGAATATGTACAAATCAGGGCAAATTGTAATGCGATTGCACCACAGGGACAGTCGGCGACAACACATTTCCTATGCATCCGTCTAATAGAGTGCGCAGATTGCGTTAGCACGACGCGATATGTGCACAATAGCAACACTCTTAAATATGCGCCAGCAGATCCGGGCGATAATTTAGTTTATTCATCACATAAACAACGGCACTTAGTGCTTTCAGGGCCTGTAAGCGTATTAGTGCTTTCAGGGCCTGTAAGCGTATTAGCGAAGAAGCCCATACTTTGAAGAATTGCGATGCTACGCTTTCATGTGTAGACCTGCAACAAGGCGCAGGTATTCATACTTGTTGAAATGTTATCGTGTACGGTTTACGTTTAGCTAAACTATCATACCACGTACGCTTGCTGCGCTCTGCGTTGCCGTAGCAGATGCAGCCGCAGCGCAGTCCACGTTAAAAGCGACCACACCAGAAGTTATCCTTTGAATAATACATGGCAGCGAACACTTTACGTTTAATTACAGCAGGAATACAGTTACGAGTCACGTCTCGGTGTGTGGTGCGTATCCATGCACGTGACTGCGTGTTTTACGAAAATGCAGATTTGTCCCGCAATTATGTGCGTAAGAGGATACGCATCTATAGGTGCATGCTTGACTGCTTGGTAGCCTTCATGTAAGTGTGAAGAGCCAGGACGAACACCAACGCGCAAGCACACACACACACACATGAGCACGCGCTAACAAACCCACGCATATATATAAGAATGCACACGCACACATACACGCACAAACACGCACACACAGACGCGCGCACATACATACATCCATCATGGCACTTTCAGTATATTTCCGGTAGATTATAGAACAGTAGCAGGGAAAGAGTGTGTGTGTGTGTGTGAGAGAGAGAGAGAGAGAGAGAGAGAGAGAGAGAGAGAAGAGAGAGAGAGAGAGAGAGAGAGAGAGAGAGAGAGAGAGAGAGAGAGAGAGAGAGAAGAGAGAGAGAGAGGAGAGAGAGAGAGAGAGAGAGAGAGAGAGAGAGAGAGAGAGAGAGAGAAGAGAGAGAGAGAGAGAGAGAGAGAGAGAGAGAGAGAGAGAGAGAAGAGAGAGAGAGAGAGAGAGAGAGAGAGAGAGAGAGAGTGAATGCGTTCGTGCGTTTGTGCGTGCGCACGCGCGTGCGTGAGTGAGAGAGAGAGAGAGAAGAGAGAGAGAGAGAGAGAGAGAGAGAGAGAGAGAGAGAGAGAGAGAGAGAGAGAGAGAGAGAGAGAGAGAGAGAGAGAGAGAGAGAGAGAGAGAGAGAGAGAGAGAGAGGAGAGAGAGAGGAAGAGAGAGAGAGAGAGAGAGAGAGGGGGAGAGAGAGGCGCATATATATATATACACTACTCTTTTGAATACAGTAAAGCACATGGTCACATGACATTGTGTATCCCATTCACATTCGGCAACAAATGCAGCCGATTGAGGGTGTGTTCCCATAACATTGTTTTGTTGCTGTCCGACCGCGCCTCTATGGCCCGCCCCTCTCGGAGCTCTCCCTTGTGCCTCGCTGAAGATTCAATTGAGCACGCCAGTTATCTGTCTGGATACGGCTCAACCCAGTCGCAGCCCAATCGTCGCATCGATCCGCGGGTGTATAACGGGCAAATGAGCAGATTCGTTCGATTGCGTCTTGCGCATGAAAACTCTCATTCGTTACTTGGCTATTAAACACTGAATAGGTTCAGCGAATATCTAATTATATGCGTTGATTGCTGAGCAGTGCCACGGGCCGTGACTATCGTTGAGGGACAATCCTTATATCACGTTTTTTTGCAATGTCTTGTTTGATTATAATTAACAGTAACGTTGACTGGAAGTCTCGCGGCGTGGGTGGGAAGACTAGAAAGGGGAATTCTTGCAACACCGAGTATTCGATGTTTATCCAATATGACGTTCGGTCCTGATCCAGAAGAGGCCCTGTTCATATCCGCTGCTGCGCAACTTTTGTCTTCCGGTTTTAATACAATAGGATGACATGACACCACTATAGGATATTTGCTAAAATGAACAAAGACATTTTAGACACGCATATACGCTGTGTGAGAGTTATGAACCTGTATAAACCATAATTTATATTACCTGTGTTGACACATACCTACATGAACTACAGCATTATATCTCTTTCTATTGGGCGTTTTGATTATTTGTTTTGAGAGAACGTCAATACCAATCTTTTCCGTGAATTCCGGGTTTTGTGGTTTCGCTGAGCATTTATTCAATAAAAAGATACGACATCCGTTGAGTCAGGTCAACTGTAGTTAAATCCCGGTGAGATGAAGAGCTTCTGAACACTTGAACCGCCACAATCGGTCGTCGAACGGAGATAGTCGGCCACTCTTGCACCAAGTGCGTGGCGTGTCAATCCGGCAAGCTCCACTCACTGCGGGCTCTTTAGAGAAACCTAATCTTTATTAAAGCTGCTTCCTCAACTAGTTAAGCCGATCGCCAATCCGTTTCTTCGATGTACAAACATATACTGTATAAACAGTTTAAGTAACACCCGGGTCGGTTTAATAAACAGTTTAAGTAACACCCGAGTCGGTTTAATAAAGACGTTAAGTGTTGTGTGATCGGTCGAAAGAACTTAGTTTGGTCGCTACATTTGGTTATTTGCTCAAATAAATTGCTGAGCCGAGAATTAGCGTTCAAATCACTGAACTTGTCAGCCACATGATTTTCGAGAGAGCTAGTACAGTTGACAGTATCAATTTAGACACACATACATAATCTTATCTTGCATTTACGTAGACGGTCCGATTTTAAGAATCACTGTAATACATTTTGGGAAAACATTAAACAAGTTCATAATTTGTCTAATGGTTTCATCAAAACTGCATAGAAAATATTGCACTGACGAACTGACATGTCGTAGTGGATGATATATAGGTTTGCTTTAAAATGAGGCATGCGAAAATATCGCATTAGAAGAAGCACCTGTAATTGACTCTTCTCAAAGACGTCATGACTGACACGGTGAAGAAAATTAAGTTCAGTTTTTGCTGAGCCACTTGTCATATGCTATCATCTCAGTGGTTCGTTTTAATATATTGTCATGTTGAACGAGCGCACGTCATCCAATCGTTTAATGGCAGTCTTCAGTTGCCAGTTCGGCATGTCTTGTCTGTTTATGCTGCCGGTTTTGCTGTCAGTTTCTGGTCTATTTGTGTTTATACGATTAAAACCGCCGCGTTGTCCTGAAATATGACAACACGATGTGTTTTTAATAGATGATATCAATCACGCGATAATTCTAAAGTTGTCGTTAGCCGACTCACATGTTCGGTTCACACAGGCGACATGACGGCGACATGACGGCGACATGACGGCGACATGACGGCGACATGACGGCGACATGACGGCGACATGACGGCGACATTGTTAATCCCCTGTTGTATCAATTTAACCGCGCGTACTGGCTAGTTGAGAACAAATTGGATGCCTTTTGAAGGACATAATGAACACGTTGAAGATCACCCACCAGAAAACGACTCGTATTTGGTGAACAAGCGGGTTTGGTAGATAACAGGTCATTAACGAGAATACAACGTGAGTGGCACGTGAATGGAGCTACGTGATGAGAGGACAGAACGTCTGTCGCAACACTGAGGACAGGTGACAGTGGAAGGACTTGCAACGTTTGATATTGGAAAGCAGTGAGCGATCCAGATGTCGGCAAGACTAGACAAGACAGGACAGGGCACGATTTGACAGAACTGAATAGAACAGGACAAGACAGGACAGGGCACGATATGACAGAACTTAATAGGACAGGACAGGACAGGACAGGACAGGACAGGACAGGACAGGACAGGACAGGACAGGACAGGACAGGACAGGACAGGACAGGACAGGACAGGACAGGACAGGACAGGACAGGACAGGACAGGGCACGATATGACAGAACTGAATAGAACAGGACAAGACAGGACAGGGCACGATATGACAGAACTGAATAGAACAGGACAGGACAGGGCACGATATGACAGAACTGAATAGAACAGGATAAGACAGGACAGGGCACGATATGACAGAACTGAATAGAATAGGACAAGACAGGACAGGGCACGATATGACAGAACTGAATAGAATAGGACAAGACAGGACAGGGCACGATATGACAGAACTGAATAGAATAGGACAAGACAGGACAGGGCACGATATGACAGAACTGAATAGAACAGGACAAGACAGGACAGGGCACGATATGACAGAACTGAATAGAATAGGAGAAGACAGGACAGGGCACGATATGACAGAACTGAATAGAACAGGACAGGACAGGACAGGACTGGACAGGACAGGACAGGGTACGATATGACAGAACTGAATAGAACAGGACAGGACAGGACAGGGCACGATATGACAGAACTGAATAGAACAGGACAAGACAGGACAGGGCACGATATGACAGAACTGAATAGAACAGGACAGGACAGGGCACGATATGACAGAACTGAATAGAACAGGACAAGACAGGACAGGGCACGATATGACAGAACTGAATAGAACAGAACAGGACAGGGCACGATATGATAGAACTGAATAGAACAGGACAAGACAGGACAGGGCACGATATGACAGAACTGAATAGAACAGGACAAGACAGGACAGGGCACGATATGACAGAACTGAATAGAATAGGAGAAGACAGAACAGGGCACGATATGACAGAACTGAATAGAACAGGACAAGACAAGACAGGGCACGCTATGACAGAACTGAATATAACAGGACAGGGCAGAACAGAACATTTCAGGAGGACATACAAATATAAACAAGAAAAACTGACGTGTTGAATGGATAAGATAATTGTAGAGCAAAAAACTAAACAAAACATCCTTAGATGTGAATGTTGATGGTCCGCTGGTGGAATGAAGTTATCGTCAGCCGTGTGAAGAGCCTAGAAAAGAATGTTGAGATGTCGGGAGCATAAAAACAACTTTGACAACGTGACCATCAGCTTAATATATTCAAATTAGGATTGTAACGCCAATAGTTAGAATGCATTGAGAGCAGCTCTTGCTGAGTCCGCTTATGGTACTCCGTCGAATGTTGGATGGACAAACGTTGCTGTGAATGTAATGGGGCGTATTATATTTGTCCTGCCAATGTTTCGACGTTACCGCATCGGAATTTTATTGCGTTTAATGCAACTTCTGGTCCGATTATCCTCTCGACGTTGTACTTTTAGCAGGCAGCACGATTTCAACATATGAACCAGTGCTCAGGTAAGCGCTCGTTGTGTTCGCGGACTCGATTGGGCCAATTTAAAGGTATAGGGGCCCGGGATTATAAGATCGGATCGATCGTATCGATTGAATCGAGGAACGCGACTTGGCGGTCGATACCATTTTAATGATGCTGAATTATTAGTGGCGTTTCTCTGCTGCTTTATTTACTTGCAGAAGCTGCACAGAATATATATTCTCAAATGACGTTTCATTGTTAGAGTGTTAATTGTTTGATTGCCAATTTGGCGCAAACCGGAATCTCACAATTCCTAAATATGTCACATTGTGACGATGACTTTTTACTAATTATGTTGTTATGATTATACTTACAAACATCCTACAAATGTTTTTCGCTTGTGTGAGTGGTTTACAAAGTACGTTTTTGTGAAAGTAATCGGATTTACAAAATACTGAAGCTCTGCCTTCAGGGCGTAGTTCACGACCGACACACCACTAACGTGGACGAACAATATTCTCACTAGGTGGCGCACACGTTCTCAAAAACTTTCCACACAACTCATTTTACGGTGCCAAACTTTAAAAAATGCCGCACAATTTCATAATATTTAATTACCATCGTTGATCTAACGATACACATGTCATATCAGATTCAGTGTGAACACCCCCCCCCCAGAATTTCGTTGCCTTGTGTGTGGTAATTGGGGAGAACTCGGCGCGTCACCTAACGAGTGTATTCACGCCACCTAGCGGGTGTGTGTTGGTCATACACGTGTTTGGCGGTGGTCGTCTTGTTCCTACCGTCCTGGCGTAGACCCACCAGGCAGGCGTAATGAGGTCCTAGCAGCCTATCGATTTACAGTTAGACGTGGATTGAGCAGTAGTGCCTTTATATTATGGAAACGATTGTTGCTTGATTGCAGCTCAGATAAGAACCAGCTCCTCTTAGAGTACCCCGCCCATATGTAGTTGTAGTGGCTCTTGTTTGTACATCCTCACAAACCATTGTCACCATATCTTGCATCGCGCGCCCTCCAACTAAATTCCAGCGTCGTGGTGTATTGGTAAGCCATGCTCGCTCGTAAACATTATTTACGTCATGTCCGTCTCAGGGGATTTCGGGAACCTTTCACAGTTTTATTTGAAATATTCACAAACATCTTGTGTCGGTTAAATTTAAGGCACGTCGTTAACTGACTCACTATACGTCTCGTCCGTAGAAGTATTTGGCTAGTATAAATTCCCGTGGTCGTTGTGTTCATCGCTATCGGCTTGAAGCAAGTAACTGGCCTCGCTGTTATCGATCTCTGGCGGACGGGAAGCTAGCAGTAGTCGCGGAGACAGCTGATAAGTGTCTCCGACGTGTTCAACGAAAACGTTTCGCTAATAACACAATGATTTATTATAAAACACGTGTTCCGTGTAAATAATGCGTGCCCTGTCCGAGCACTAGCTAATTGTGTTTGCATTGTAATGTAGGCCGGTGTGTCTTGCTGGGGTAATGTATTATTTAGGTTTGACTATAAATTGGGGTTTGTTCTAACTGCGCAGTTTTCACAATGGTCCACTATTTAGTGATGTCAACGTTGGTCCACCATTTGGGGATGTCCACGTTAGTAGTTACTGTGTCAATGATTGATTGACCCAATAAGTACTCACGTCCCTCTATTTGGTGATGTCCATGCTGTCCCCGCAGTGGGTTATCATTCTTATCTAAGATGAATGTAAAACTATGTTACCGGTTAACCGGTACGCAGATAGTTGGGAGTTTCGTATAATTAAAACGGCCAAACATTCTAAATAGTTGGTCAAAAATACGTATTAATTAAAAACACTACTTCATGTTTTAGTCTGCTTTGTCACATCATTCGCTTACTATTTGAAAATGCACTTGAAACACCAATACATATCTGATTACAAAAAGATGTAGATTAATTAACCATCAGGTGTTAAGGTGTATGTCTTCCATAAAATGGTCTTTACGTGTATCGTAAAATTAGCATGTTTTAATACATAGTCACATCCTGTACGTAAATAAATACTAAGTGGTGATAGGTAGCAATAGTGACGCGTTTCGTATGGATATTTGTTAACCTATATATGCTATAACGACTGATACATTCAGTGTTGCGGTGTCTGCTGTTTTCGTAAAACAGTCGTTCAGTGAATCAATGAAAGTCGTTATTCATGCTCTTTAGCCTGTCGGTCGTATGGACGTTTCTTACAATAGCACTTTTAATCGCATCTGGTTTATTGAGTCGAAGACGGTCACATCAAACGTATTTTATTAGCTGCCGTGAAAACGTAAGCCGCAGTGCACTACGGAGTGTGCGTGGACTGTTAATCACTGACGTCACGGCAGTAGGTCATCGGTCGGACCTTATCTGTGTGTGGATGCGTCGTGTAGTTTAGGACCATACGATAGCGTACTAATGTGTCGATATCATTTAACGATGTAGTATCGAGCGAATAGACTTGACGTCATTTACGACGCGGTGTGTCAGGGTGATCCATGACATTGCAAACGTTGGCTTGCCGGACGCCGGGCGGACGTCGGACCGACCAATCAATCAGCATCGGGTGTTCTTAGGACTCGAGGCCGCACAGCAGAAAAACTGCAGCTAGAGACGCCAAATCTGATGTAGCAGACAATCCTTCTCGTAGTGACGGCGAATTCAACCTAAGAGTCACCCAACAGACAAAGGAAGCCTTTGTGTGTTCAGTGGTCACTGTTCTCACGAGTAACCACCGAAGCTTCTGTCGACTTCCTCTGGCTCAATCCGTCGACCGGATTCGAAATCGATTTCGACCGCCTTCTCCCTGCGACGTCAGTGATCACGGCTCTTACGTCACAGGCTGGACGCTGTCCAGCAATCCGAAAAAGGCATTGATTTGGCGTAGTCCCTCGACGGTACGACTCGACGGCGTTACTATCGCGCTATCCAAATCCCAACGACAGGGTCGACGGATGTCGGTATTTATTGGCCAGTACACATGTCCGTGTAGAGGTAGATGGTTAGTGCTTGTGGACCTTACTGCTGAATCCACTCGACCAGGTGCGAGGTAACTGTTAAGTAGATAGGTAAATTTATGATAATGATAATGATAATAATAATAATAATATAAATTATAAATTATATATATATATATATATATAAATTCTCCTCCGTCTTTGTCTTGTATCTTCCCGCGCTCTTCAGCTTCCTCCTTACCAACCCATCTCCCTAATTTCCCAGGTTCATCCAATAACCCCTCATTTAGCAACTGTACCACTTTCTCCATCCATACCCACCAAATGCACCTGTCTCTCCATACATGCCCACCAACTATACCACCCTTTCCATCCATACCCACCAACTGTACCACTCTCTCCATCCGTACCCACCAACTGTACCACTTTCTCCATCCGTGCCCACCAACTGTACCACTCTCTCCATCCATACCCACCAACTGTACCACTCTCTCAATCAATACCCACCAACTGTACCACTCTCTCCATCCATACCCTACCATTGTACCACTCTTTCTAACTATACCCACCAACTGTATCACTCTCTCCATCCGTACCCACCAACTGTACCACTCTCTCCATCCATACCCAACAACTGTATCACTCTCTCCATCCGTACCCACCAACTGTACCACTTTCTCCATCCGTGCCCACCAACTGTACCACTCTCTCCATCCATACCCAACAACTGTACCACTCTCTCCATCCATACCCACCAACTGTACCACTTTCTCCATACGTGCCCACCAACTGTACCACTCTCTCCACCCATACCCACCAACTGTACCACTCTCTCCATCCGTACCCACCAACTGTACCACTTTCTCCATCCGTGCCCACCAACTGTACCACTCTCTCCATCCATACCCAACAACTGTACCACTCTCTCCATCCATACCCACCAACTGTATCACTCTCTCCATCCGTGCCCACCAACTGTACCACTCTCTCCATCCATACCCAACAACTGTACCACTCTTTCCATCCATACCCACCGACTGTACCACTCTCTCCATCCTTACCCACCAACTGTACCACTTTCTCAATCCGTGCCCATCAACTGTACCACTCTCTCCATCCGTACCCACCAACTGTACCACTTTCTACATCCGTGCCCACCAACTGTACCACTCTCTCCATCCATACCCAACAACTGTACCACTCTTTCCATCCAGTGGGTATCACCGACTGTACCACTCTCTCCATCCGTACCCACCAACTGTACCACTTTCTCCATCCGTGCCCATCAACTGTACCACTCTCTCCATCCGTACCCACCAACTGTACCACTTTCTCCATCCGTGCCCATCAACTGTACCACTCTCTCCATCCGTACCCACCAACTGTACCACTTTCTCCAACCGTGCCCACCAACTGTACCACTCTCTCCATCCATACCCAACAACTGTACCACTCTCTCCATCCATACCCACCAACTGTACCACTTTCTCCATCCGTACCCACCAACTGTACCACTTTCTCAATCCGTGCCCATCAACTGTACCACTCTCTCCATCCGTACCCACCAACTGTACCACTTTCTACATCCGTGCCCACCAACTGTACCACTCTCTCCATCCATACCCAACAACTGTACCACTCTTTCCATCCAGTGGCTATCACCGACTGTACCACTCTCTCCATCCGTACCCACCAACTGTACCACTCTCTCCATCCATACCCAACAACTGTACCACTCTCTCCATCCATACCCACCAACTGTATCACTCTCTCCATCCGTGCCCACCAACTGTACCACTCTCTCCATCCATACCCAACAACTGTACCACTCTTTCCATCCATACCCACCGACTGTACCACTCTCTCCATCCTTACCCACCAACTGTACCACTTTCTCAATCCGTGCCCATCAACTGTACCACTCTCTCCATCCGTACCCACCAACTGTACCACTTTCTACATCCGTGCCCACCAACTGTACCACTCTCTCCATCCATACCCAACAACTGTACCACTCTTTCCATCCAGTGGGTATCACCGACTGTACCACTCTCTCCATCCGTACCCACCAACTGTACCACTTTCTCCATCCGTGCCCATCAACTGTACCACTCTCTCCATCCGTACCCACCAACTGTACCACTTTCTCCATCCGTGCCCATCAACTGTACCACTCTCTCCATCCGTACCCACCAACTGTACCACTTTCTCCAACCGTGCCCACCAACTGTACCACTCTCTCCATCCATACCCAACAACTGTACCACTCTCTCCATATATACCCACCAACTGTACCACTTTCTCCATCCGTACCCACTAACTGTACCACTCTCTCCATGCGTGTCCACCAATTGTACCACTCTCTCCACCTGTACCCACCAATTCTACCACTCTCCACGTCCGTATGCCCCAGATGGCGGCACCATACACGAATGCCCGTTAAGCCGATGTAACTGTCTATACATTTATACATTGCGGGACGATGAACCGGCTTCTACCGTTTCTCCAGCCAGTCGGCTGTGTCTTATCAGGGAACATTTCGTTATCTTACTTCCTGGTTCATAATGGTCGAAACAAGTTCCAGTAATATTTAGATGGTCCTCCTTTCGAAGTTTTCTTACACCCTGTAAAACTTTGGTTACGCACTGGGAAAAAGCACAAACTAAACAGTCTAATTGTCGGTTGGCAGCATTTCCACGCGTAGGTAACAGAAGAATCCCACGCGTTCGGCAACACAGTAAGTTCGGTTAGAGTAGGTAACAGTTGACGAGGGTGTGACAGTTAAACATTCATTGTGTAACTTTTAGGGAGTGTTAGTAAATTCGTGCTTGTTATTGCAAATTCGTGTGCATGCATGTGTGCGTGCAAGCGTGCGTGTGTGCGTGTGCGCGTGTGCGCGTGTGCGCGTGTGCGCGTGTGCGTGCGCGCGTGCGCGTGTGTGCGCGTGAATCAAAATGAAAGACGTTTACTTGCGTCTGTTTCGGGTAGAATATTTATGATGTGACCCGGCCGTCTGGGTGCTAGCTGCACAGCCGATTTTCTTGCCAACCTGCCTAGCACCACATTTGCATAAGAAAGATATCCACCTACGGATACTACACTAGCAGCAACAACAACTGTATAGACATACATGCGCACTGAGCATAGATTGCAACGATATAAGAACACAATGACATGTTTACTATATTCTATTGCATGTTTGAACTTAGGCTGGTGCTAATATTAACAATGCGATGAAACTATCTAAATTTCTGAAGGAATAATTTCCTTTCGTCATCCGGAGTTACAATTTGAGCAACAGTTAAGATGACAACCACCAACTAAACCCTTTTCGTTAGCCCAGGTCCTCTACATCAATGAAATAACATACAGATGAACGTTTAACGAAAACAAGATTACGACCTATATAACGACGTGGTGGGTGACCTACAACAACATGCGGGAACAGGAATTATTCACACGGTATATAGGGGTAAGACCACATTTAATTTTTACGTAGGCGGCCATTATAACGTTTCCTTCAATTCCTACAAAATTTGCGTTATGATTTTCTTGACAATTTCACAACATATTTAACCTCCATTGACACAAGTGCTGTGGAAAACTCGTGAAATTGTCATACCTCATTTTTCAGAAAAATCCACCCAAATCTGACACCCCTCAATTTCGCCCCAATCTGGTGACGGATTTTAAAATATTGGTGCGTTCTACAAAATAGCCACTGTGCGAATACTCGTGAAAGATCTAATGCAGTAGTACATTCAGTATTCACTGGACTGACATGTGCCATCCCAAAGTGCTCGAACAAAATTCACACATCACACCAAAACAGTATTTTCAAGGGCACTCTTTCGGTCGGTAATGGCGGACGAATCCTTAATGTGGTCTTACCCCTATATCATGCATGGTTATACTGCTCGTGGATGAAGCTGAAAAAGACGGTTCAATAATAGACCCTGTAGTCTGTGGAAACGCTGTGGACGCTAGCGCCCCCTAGCGTATTACACAATACTACATTAGACGTTCATCACTTGTGCTGATGTAGTGTAACAAAGTGACTCGTATCTGATTCCATATCTTAACAGTTATATGCCGATAAATTGCCTTCGGCTCACTTAAAGTATGGTTATGTATATTTTATCAGTACATTTGATTACTGATCTTTATGTGTTTGGAATTGTTTCATATACATTTTCTTTGAAGTGTTCAAAACTGAAAAGCCAATAGCAAAATTTGGGAATCGGATGCCAATATGATGTTTGTACACATTTGTATAGTGAAACATTTCCCAAGATTAAATCGCATAATTGAATTATGATTTCGCATTTCTTCGAAATGTTAATGTTTGCACATCCTTTTTTCGCATTCAACATATAAATATTAAATCAACCTCGTTTGTTAATCCTTTTTAAACTAATGTGTACTTGTAGAATAAACACGTTGACAGTAGGCCTGTAATGTCCGCCAACTTACGTTTAATCAGCCCGACACTTTGTACGCAGTATGAATGTTGAGATCGCGACACGTCTACAAAAGATTCAAATTGTAAATATATACTGGCGACGTTTACCGCATTTTGCTGGAATTTTGGCACGACCGGTCCGGTTTCCGCGATATTCAACGAAGTTCGGCGAAGTGTTCCGGGAAGTTGAACTGATTGAGCGAACTTCCTGCTAATGATTACCAGCTTTAGCGTGATATGGTAACGGAACAACAGACTCTGTCGATGAAGTGGATTGTTGTTTAGAAGAAATATAAAGTTATTGTTTTGATCGGTTATTAATAGCTCAGATATGTTTCGTTCACTGTATCCTTATCTTTGAACATATGTATGTGGGTGCACCTGCGTATGTGGGCGGGTGTCCGTGCGTGCGTACGTACGTGCGTAGGCCTACATAGTGAATGTGAAATTCTTTCATTCCTGACGAAGCCAGCCGCATTGCTGTAGGCAGCAGATGAACATCGCGTCTTTATCTTAAATAGATGGATTGCACAATAGCTGATCATCAAACAACAGTTAGCAGGTTTGAAGTAAGATCTGCAGGCCAGTCTTCCAGGGCGGTTCCCTTCCCTCCGTGTGTCTCCCGGAGTCTACGCCACCAACCTCCCGGGCGATTCCTTAGGTGCGCGTCTCGCTTCAGTAAATAAACAACTAATTAGCAGATTAGCCCAGTCCACGCGGGGTCGAGATGTGATTATGTGTTCGTCACTGACGCTGGAACATACGGCTGCAGGACGCGAGCGCAAGGGTTTTGACGCGCAACTTTGATAAATATTAATGTTTGACCTGCACTATTTAGTAGATCCGACAAAATATCGGGTTAACCTTGTCATCGTAAAGATGCGGTGATGAGTCGGTGCTGGTCGGGTTATCCTCCGACTGTCTGGTACATCTTATCGACTGCCAGCACAGGTTGACGTACGACGCCTCTTTGGCCAGATAGTAGCCTATGATGAATGACATGTTGATAGCTCCTTTCATTCGTGCTGTAACAACATGATCAAAGGCAGGAGGAACGTGTGCGTGGTGTGTGTGTTCGCGCGCGCGCGTGCGAGCTACCGTGCGTTCGGTTGTACGTGTGTGCATTTAAATATATATTTTTTAACATAAAGTTCTTTAATATGCGCTACAAAGTCAAAGTTCTTCATCCACAAAATAAAGTCACCATAACACTGACAACAGTGTTGCACGTGTAGGGCGGCATGAGGAGATATTTATATATTCGGTGGCAGGAAGTTCCATACACAAGACCTGTTGTTTTGATTACTTTTATAATGCAATTCTGACAACAGATGGCCATTCCGCAGCAGATTGGACGATGTCCGATGTTTGTCAGTCGTCGACCGTCTGTGTAGTCGAGAGGTTATCCAGTACCCCACACTCAGTCTCCGCCCTACGGGACGTCGTTCCCGAGAGAGCCCGATAGCCTATCTTCAAGTGCGATCTGTTTCCAAAGATTCAACGCGCAGCGCTTGCGAATTTTCGAGAAAAAGCGTCGGGTTGAAGCAGTGCTCGGAGAAGTCCTTTCCCAACAATAAGGCCGCAAACGGACGATGCTTAATCTCGCGTAAAACATGCCATGACAGGCCACAGTTGCAAAATGTCGGTGGCCGAACTATCTGTGGCGTTAGTGGTTAGGTAGTCGGACGAGTTGAACCAGCTTGAACGCGCTGCGCTAGATATGCGCAATTCACATGTGTATGAGATTATCTCATCGCAGAAAACGAAAGCATTTTAAACCATCTTAGAAAGTCGGACTCTCCTGAAACTAATGTTCGAATCTTCTTGCTGCCGCCTGGCATACGTCCTTCCCGTTGTCTCATTTATCTCGGCTGTGTCCACCTTACGGCTGTGTCCACCTTGCGGCTGTGTCCACCTTACGGCTGTGTCCACCTTACGACTGTGTCCACCTTACGGCTGTGTCCACCTTGCGGCTGTGTCCACCTTACGGCTGTGTCCACCTTACGGCTGTGTCCACCTTGCGGCTGTGTCCACCTTGCGGCTGTGTCCATCTTACGGCTGTGTCCATCTTGCGGCTGTGTCCACCTTATGGCTGTGTCCACCTTGCGGCAGTGTCCACCTTGCGGCTGTGTCCACATTGCGGCTGTGTCCACCTTACGGCTGTATCCACCTTACGGCTGTGTCCACCTTACGGCTGTGTCCACCTTGCTGCTGTGTCCACCTTGCTGCTGTGTCCACCTTGCTGCTGTGTCCACCTTGTGCTGTGTCCACCTTACGGCTGTGTCCACCTTACGGCTGTGTCCACCTTACGGCTGTGTCCACCTTGCTGTTGTGTCCACCTTGCTGCTGGGTCCACCTTGCGGCTGTTTCCACCTTGTGGCTGTGTCCACCTTGCGGCAGTGTCCACCTTACGGCTGTGTCCACCTTACGGCTGTGTCCACCTTACGGCTGTGTCCACCTTGCGGCTCTGTCCACCTTACGGCTGTGTCCACCTTGCTGCTGTGTCCACCTTACGGCTGTGTCCACCTTACGGCTGTGTCCACCTTACGGCTGTGTCCACCTTGCTGCTGTGTCCACCTTGCTGCTGTGTCCACCTTGCGGCTGTTTCCACCTTGCGGCTGTGTCCACCTTGCGGCTGTGTCCACCTTACGGCTGTGTCCACCTTACGGCTGTGTCCACCTTACGGCTGTGTCCACCTTGCTGTTGTGTCCACCTTGCTGCTGGGTCCACCTTGCGGCTGTTTCCACCTTGTGGCTGTGTCCACCTTGCGGCAGTGTCCACCTTACGGCTGTGTCCACCTTACGGCTGTGTCCACCTTACGGCTGTGTCCACCTTACGGCTGTGTCCACCTTGCGGCTCTGTCCACCTTACGGCTGTGTCCACCTTGCTGCTGTGTCCACCTTACGGCTGTGTCCACCTTACGGCTGTGTCCACCTTACGGCTGTGTCCACCTTGCTGCTGTGTCCACCTTGCTGCTGTGTCCACCTTGCGGCTGTTTCCACCTTGCGGCTGTGTCCACCTTGCGGCTGTGTCCACCTTACGGCTGTGTCCACCTTACGGCTGTGTCCACCTTACGGCTGTGTCCACCTTGCTGTTGTGTCCACCTTGCTGCTGGGTCCACCTTGCGGCTGTTTCCACCTTGTGGCTGTGTCCACCTTGCGGCAGTGTCCACCTTACGGCTGTGTCCACCTTACGGCTGTGTCCACCTTACGGATGTGTCCACCTTGCGGCTCTGTCCACCTTACGGATGTGTCCACCTTGCTGCTGTGTCCACCTTACGGCTGTGTCCACCTTACGGCTGTGTCCACCTTACGGCTGTGTCCACCTTACGGCTGTGTCCACCTTGCGGCTGTGTCCACCTTGCTGCTGTGTCCACCTTGCGGCTGTTTCCACCTTACGGCTGTGTCCACCTTACGGTTGTGTCCACCTTACGGCTGTGTCCACCTTGCGGCTGTGTCCACCTTGCGGCTGTGTCCACCTTGCGGCTGTGTCAACCTTGCGGCTGTGTCCACCTTGCGGCTGTGTCCACCTTGCGGCTGTGTCCACCTTACGGCTGTGTCCACCTTACGGCTGTGTCCACCTTACGGCTGTGTTCACCTTACGGCTGTGTCCACCTTGCGGCATACGTGGACTTAGTGGATACAAATACCTTTCGCGTAGTTACATCTTGCACATTGGCTTAATTCTTTGTAGAGACGTTGACTACAATATGGACAGTGCGCGGTCTCGAGGACCTGTTACTGCTCGTGGATGAAGCTGAAAAAGACGGTTCATTAATAGACCCTGTAATCTGTTAAAACGCTGTGGACGCTAGCGCCCCCTAGCGTATTACACAATACTACATTAGACGTTCATCACTCGTGTTGATGTAGTGTAGTAAAGTGACTCGTATCTGATTCCATATCTTAACAGTTATATGCCGATAAATTCCCTTCGGCTCACTTAAAGTAATGTTATGTATATTTTATCAGTACATTTGATTACTGATCCTTATATGTTTGGAATAGTTTCATATACATTTTCTTTGAAGTGTTCAAAACTGAAAAGCCAATAGCAAAATTTGGGAATCGGATGTCAATGTATTGTTTGTACACTTTTGAATAGTGAAACATTTTCCAAGATTAAATCGCATAATTGAATTATGATTTCGCATTTCTTCGAAATTTTAAAGTTTGCACATCCTTTTTTGGATTCAACATATAAATATTACACCAGCCTCGTTTGTTAATCCTTTTTAAACTAATGTGTACTTATAGAATAAACACGTTGACAGTAGGCCTGCACTGTCCACCAACTTACGTTTAATCAGCCCGATACCGGCGTAGGATCAACCCGTAGATTTATCCTACGCCGCCCACGGAGTGACAGCGCCATGCCTCTGTTGTGCATTCTTCACTGGCTGCCTGTAGCACACAGAATCGACTTTAAGCTATTAGTGTTTACATATAAAGCTGTGCATGGCGATGCCCCGAAATATTTATGCGACCTTGTATGCCCATACAAACCTACAAGAGCCTGCGCTCTACCAACAATAACATGTTAACTGTCTTGCGGACTCATGTCAAAGCTGGGGACAGTTCGTTTGCGGTCGCCGCGGCGACTTTGTGGAACACTTTGCCTAATGACATTAAAACGTCTGATTGTCTCTCTACTTTCAAGGCACGCTTAAAGATTCATTTTTTATTTTATACCTACATGTACATTAGTTCAGTTAAATGAATTGGCAATGACTTATTTCTACATAGAACTGTAGCTATGATCATTATTTTAGTATATTTGTTTAATTACTGTATTTATTTGTATTTTAATAATATTAATTTTATAAGAATTTCTTTTAGAAAATGCATGTTTATTTACTCATCATTATTACCTCTATCTGGGTTCTCCATGTTATAAAGCGCCACGAACAAATTACAATTGGATCTGGCGCTATATTAAATAAAATATATTATTATTATTACTTTGTACGCAGTATGAATGTTGAGATCGCGACACGTCTACAAAAGATTCAAATTGTAAATATATACTGGCGACGTTTACCGCATTTTGCTGAAATTTTGGCACGACCGGTCCGGTTTCCGCGATATTCAACGAAGTTCGGCGAAGTGTTCCGGGAAGTTGAACTGATTGAGCGAACTTCCTGCTAATGATTACCAGCTTTAGCGTGATATGGTAACGGAACAACAGACTCTATCGATGAAGTGGATTGTTGTTTAGAAGAAATATAAAGTTATTGTTGTGATCGGTTATTAACAGCTCAGACATGTTTCGTTCACTGTATCCTTATCTTTGAACATATGTATGTGGGTGCACCTGCGTATGTGGGCGGGTGTCCGTGCGTGCGTACGTACGTGCGTAGGCCTACATAGTGAATGTGAAATTCTTTCATTCCTGACGAAGCCAGCCGCATTGCTGTAGGCAGCAGATGAACATCGCGTCTTTATCTTAAATAGATGGATTGCACAATAGCTGATCATCAAACAACAGTTAGCAGGTTTGAAGTAAGATCTGCAGGCCAGTCTTCCAGGGCGGTTCCCTTCCCTCCGTGTGTCTCCCGGAGTCTACGCCACCGACCTCCCGGGCGATGCCTTAGGCGCGCGTCTCACATCAATAAATAAACAACTAATTAGCAGATTAGCCCAGTCCACGCGGGGTCGAGATGTGATTATGTGTTCGTCACTGACGCTGGAACATACGGCTGCAGGACGCGAGCGCAAGGGTTTTGACGCGCAACTTTGATAAATATTAATGTTTGACCTGCACTATTTAGCAGATCCGACAAAATATCGGGTTAACCTTGTCATCGTAAAGATGCGGTGATGAGTCGGTGCTGGTCGGGTTATCCTCCGACTGTCTGGTACATCTTATCGACTGCCAGCACAGGTTGACGTACGACGCCTCTTTGGCCACATAGTAGCCTATGATGAATGACATGTTGATAGCTCCTTTCATTCGTGCTGTAACAACATGATAAAAGGCAGGAGGAATGTGTGCGTGTGCGTGTGCGTGTGCGTGTGCGTGTGCGTGTGCGTGTGCGTGTGCGTGTGCGTGTGCGTGTGCGTGTGCGTGTGCGTGTGCGTGTGCGTGTGCGTGTGCGTGTGCGTGTGCGTGTGCGTGTGCGTGTGCGTGTGCGTGTGCGTGTGCGTGTGCGTGTGCGTGTGCGTGTGTGTTCGCGCGCGCGCGTGCGAGTTAGCGTGCGTTCGGTTGTATGTATGTGCATTTAAATATGTATTTGTTATCGTAAAGTTCTTTAATATGCGCTACAAAGTCAAAGGTGGGGGTTCTTCATCCATTCAGTAAAGTCACCATAACACTGACAACAGTATTGCACGTGTAGGGCGGCATGAGGAGATATTCATATATTCGGCGGCAGGAAGTTCCATACACAAGACCTGTTGTTTTGATTAATTTTATAATGCAATTCTGACAACAGATGGCCATTCCGCAGCAGATTGGACAATGTCCGATGTTTGTCAGTCGTCGACAGTGTGTGTAGTCGAGAGGTTACCCAGTACCCCACACTCAGTCTCCGCGCTACGGGACGTCGTTCCCGAGAGAGAGCGGCCTATTTTCAAGTGCGATCTGTTTCCAAAGATTCAACGTGCAGCGCTTGCGAATTATCGAGAAAAAGCGTCGGGGTGAAACAGTGCTCGGAGAAGTCCTTTCCCAACAATAAGGCCGCAAACGGACGATGCTTAATCTCGCGTAAAACATGCCATGACAGGCCACAGTTGCGAAATGTCGGTGGCCGAAATATCTGTGGCGTTAGTGGTTAGGTAGTCGGACGAGTTGAACCAGCTTGAACGCGCTGGCGCTAGATTTGTACGATTCACATGTACACGTATATGAGATTATCTCATCACAGAAAACGAAAGCATTGTAAACCATCTTAGAAAGTCGGACTCTCCTGAAACTAATGTTCGAATCTTCTTGCTGCCGCCTGGCATACGTCCTTCCCGTTGTCTCATTTATCTCGGCTGTGTCCACCTTACGGCTGTGTCCACCTTACGGCTGTGTCCACCTTACGGCTGTGTCCACCTTGCGGCTGTGTCCACCTTACGGCTGTGTCCACCTTGCGGCTGTGTCCATCTTACGGCTGTGTCCATCTTACGGCTGTGTCCATCTTGCGGCTGTGTCCACTTTGCGGCTGTGTCCACCTTACGGCTGTGTCCACCTTGCGGCAGTGTCCACCTTGCGGCTGTGTCCATCTTACGGCTGTGTCCACCTTGCGGCTGTGTCCACCTTGCGGCTGTGTCCACCTTACGGCTGTGTCCACCTTGCGGCTGTTTCCACCTTGCGGCTGTGTCCACCTTGCGGCTGTGTCCACCTTGCGGCTGTGTCCACCTTACGGCTGTGTCCACCTTGCGGCTGTGTCCACCTTGCGGCTGTGTCCACCTTGCGGCTGTGTCCACCTTGCGGCTGTGTCCACCTTACGGCTGTGTCCACCTTGCGGCTGTGTCCACCTTGCGGCTGTGTCCACCTTGCGGCTGTGTCCACCTTGCGGTTGTGTCCACCTTGCGGCTGTGTCCACCTTACGGCTGTGTCCACCTTGCTGCTGTGTCCACCTTGCTGCTGTGTCCACCTTACGGCTGTGTCCACCTTACGGCTGTGTCCACCTAGCGGCATACGTGGACTTAGTGGATGCAAATAGCTTTCGCGTAGTTACATCTTGCACACTGGCTTAATTCTTTGTAGAGACGTTGACTATAATATGCACAGTGCGCGGTCTCGAGGACCAGTTACCGTGCTATAGAGGAAACAAAGCTTTCTACAAATGCTGACAACGTTGCTTCTGGTCATATTTATTATATTAATTCAACTCTATTGTTTTATGTTAATGTAAAAACAATCTTGTGTTTATAATACCGAGGAAAATTAAGCAAATCATATCGAAATGCTTAAGTTATAGGAGTATATACTATGCACGGAGTTGATAGTCTTTAGCAACGGTAAACAACGCATTTATTTCAACAAATGCATATTAACAAAACATCCAAAGCGACTTATTCAAAACGAAGGCGCCAAAACACGAAATCATTGCACGTAGAACTAGTAATCTTCGTTTGCACTTATGGTAAACGTCCACGGTAACAGACTGCCTGATCGTTGTATTACTTTCGACGTCTCCTTCCGCAGAAACGCACTTTTTATTAGAGGTTCTGCTTTAGATACTCATCATTCTTCGCAGCACTCGCCCGTGACAGGTCTCCGTGATATTCTAGTTTGACTGAGAGAAATGGGATCGATCCCTGTGCATCGCGTTAGCTGTAGTTATAAGATATAGGCCTAATACTGATGCTTCCGATAATGTTCCGAAAATAGAAATCATGAATAGCTGAATCGACTTCTTTCCAACCAACGGAATTTAGTCACATCATTGTGTATACTCTGACACGTCATCAAAACGTTAACATTGTCGCTAACAATAAAACAGACAGTTATCCTACCCCATAGCAAATAGTAGTTATTTGTTAACACATGATAACAAATACCAGCAATATCGTTTTGTCTTCCGAATTCTACAAAATACGTCCTAATGCAGTGCATCAGCGCTACAACGGACAAAAATCGCAACAAAACTAGCGGGTAATGGTGTCATTCCGCCAAGATGCCACACCCCGTCAAACGGCGATCATCCATTTAGTTTGCGCTTGACGCGGTAGAAATAACGAGATGTGGATGCCGTCTCGGTGATTCAGGACCGAGTTCGCCACAGAGGCCCAGCGGGTAGTGTGTTGCGGGGGTTGGCAGCATGGCGGGGAACGATACACCTAGTCTAATGGGCTTAGATTCACCGTGGGATGTCAATTGCTCGGAAAACTGTTTTCTTCCGGTAATAAAAGAGCGTGTTGTCACGGCAAATAACTTAAACTGACGTAAAGATAATCCAGATCGTTCAAAGTGCCGTATATGCTACGGTCAGGCGTTGTGAGACTATTTAAAGATGCCGTTTAATTTGAAACGAAGCGTAATCCTGTGTTAGTCCAGCAGTAATTCAGATCGCTTGGTGTATAGCAATAACACATAATTATAATCAACAAATCCAAAACCGACCCGAACTTCTATTCTTTGTTGAAAGTTGCCATTAACGAGTTTATTAGGTCGATATATGCATCAAAACTCACTTTCTTTTGTTCTTCTGTTAAGAAGAGGTTAATTTTTTAAAGATGTACCGTAGAGGCCGACACTGTGTTACAGTAAACAGCACAGCAAAGACAGCATTATAATTTTGCAAGAATAAAAACGATGGCTGACACGATACCAATTTTCAAATGTATAATGCATGGGCATGGTATATATATATATATATATATATATATATATATATATATATATATATATATATATATATGTTATAATAAAATAATTACACAGTTATATTTAATATATATATATATATTAAATATAACTGTGTAACTATTTTATTATAACACTTTGGCAGTTCAACTGTGGTTTAAATATTCACAATATCTTAATATTATCATTATGTTACCGTTATTTGTTTAATTTAATGTATCGGCTCAAATATTATGTATATATCTTAAACGTAGTAGTAGGTAATTTTACCGGCTTAAATGATATGCCTATATGATACGTGGGCATTCCAACCCGGTTAAATTAAATAAACAACCATTATACAGATATTATAATATAATCTATGCATTTGTATCTTTAATTCGATTACACACCTCCACGTTAGCGCCCATTGACGGCCATGGACCATTACGTATTTATTCAACACCCACGCACAGACTGAACAATTCTCCTAACCTCCTACGCGTGTTCCTTGAATACCCGTGGACAAAACTGAGTAGTTATTTAAAGTGTGCAAATTGAAATCGAGTGTACCTCCCGTGGTACTTTTATTCCATAGCGGCCTATTTCGACGATGCCACGATGAGCAGAATACGCAAGGAAAATTCAGTACTGCAGCGTGTAATTTCAGGAGATGGCACTGGGCCGCGGCCTCCGTTGGTTTTGGGATACAACACACACGTGAATAACCCGTTGGACAATTACACGGTGGGATGATAACATAATGGGTGACTAAGCTTCAACGATCGCATTTTCACTTATATCCACTTATATTTAAAATGAGTTTCGAGTAAAAGTTGGCATCAGCAACTGCACGTGTCGGTAATGTTCAAACGGGCTTTTTGAGTCGGTGGCGTTTCGTTTTCAAAGCGGATCTATTAGACTGTAAAATAGTTGCAAGACGCGGGCTATTAGTAACTGACCCGTTCGTACCAACGCGTAGACCACCTTGGCGTGGCCACCCCGTCATCGCTGTATTACGACATGCCAGTCATCTAGGCACAGAGCATAAGTGGAACATCAGCGCCTTATTTACATTCTCCGTCATTAGTAGTGACTATCCCAAGAGCAGTCGCAGTAGCAGGAATAAAACCTGGACATACCCTAAGATATATAAATAAATAAATCAATCAATCAATCAATCAATTAATTAATCAATCAATCAATTAATCAATCAATCAGTCAATATGTGCTCTCCGCCCAGTCCTTAAAGCCCGGTATGCGGCTAGCCACAATACTGTCTGTCGATATTTGTTCTCCTTCCGTCAAGAGGCCATCCATTTATTTAATCAATGTTTTTTTTATACGTTCTTTAGAATCTCGTTCAGGACCGAAAAGTCAAAAGACGAAAGGTTTGATCGTGACAGATGACCAGAAATGCGTATTTTTAATCACTTTTCAACTACTTTTGTACATGTTTGTCCTCGTTCGTCGACTCCACACAGCGTATGGCCAAAGAGCATTTGAAAGTGGGTAAGTGTGGCATCTTAAAACAGAGCGGTGATGCTTCATCATCGCCTGCAATATCAGGTCTACGTCGCTGCCAGGGCGCCTATCATCGTGAGCGCCTCTCTCTCCTCCGTCCGCCCGTCCCGGCACTCTGGCCGACTCAGCGCCGCTCCTGGGCCGAGCCACCGAATGCGAAGGTCGCCGAATGCGAAGGTCGGCGGAACGGCAATTCTATCAGCGGCCGCCCAGCGAGCCGCTCATGCACCTTTCAGTATCCCGGTGGTGCTGATTAAAGTGGCACATAGTTGTCTGCTGACGCTCTCCGGATTGACTCGCCCGGCTGATGTACCGCCGTCTGCCGTCGTAATTGTCACTCCGTCGCTGCCGGGATCAGACGGACTCTGGTTGCTCCGTGCTCCACGGTGGATGTGTTCCAGAAGACACGCGAGCCAATGTCTGCCCGACTTGTCCACGATGCCCGACGTCATGACCGCTAGCAGTCTCGGATGGCTGGTGTTGTCGCGCTTAAAACTTCCTGGCTTATGATCCTCACCGTGTTAGCACAGATTGGTAGGTGTTTCTCATCATATTGACGATGGGGTTTATACCGAAGACTATTTGGTGATAATTCTAAACGTGGCAACGACATGCAATGCCTGAGTTTGTTAATTACATTTATTATTTGATTTTTCATTCATTATTTTTCGAATTTCCAAAATCCTGCAAAAAGTTTGATGCATCGGGACATGAAGATCACATGTCTATATTCTTGTCAGAACATGTTGATGTGGACCAAAAATCGTCAACCATATACATGATGGACTTGTATTCCGATATCTTTGAATAGTTCACGTATGACTTTAGACGTTTCTAGAAATTTTGATATTTGCATGGCTTCGAGAAATGCGTATTCATGGAAAGACTGCTAACTAACTACGCGAGATACTATACTGAGTAGTGTTCTTGATATGTTATATAGAGTAGTCTTCTTTTTATATTGACATATTCCTTTCATAGCAGAAATCGATGCGCTCAATTTTTTTTGGATATCAATGATACTTCTACAACTTTTTTTAATTGTCTGTGAGATCTGCTACTCTAACATCGTGTAATTGAACGTCCTCAAACGTGTCAAATGCATGTTTCGGTTTCAAAAGTGCCGTATTGTTTTAATATATAGTGTCAGGAGTACACTTGTTGTCGCCTTGTACCAACGCAAGTAAACATGGGTCATTTTTTCAAAAGGGGGAACTCGTCATGAAGTCACATGAATTACCAAACTTCTTCATGAACTATTAAACGTCTAATTTGTTTGCTTTAATCACAGGGTACATTAACAAGAAATCGAAACGAAAGAAATACAATGATCATACAACTGTTATATGATGTTGTGTGATCTATACGTACATTGTACAGTGTAGTTTAGTGCGCAGTTCACCTAGAGTTCTGAGACCCACCGCACAGCCAATGCGTACACCAGTCGCGTTAACGATGATTAACGAAGTAGTAAACGTGGCTAGATCCTTCAAAGCCACAGCCAGTGTGTGAACTTCGGATATTGATAGTTTTAGGAATGCCAGGTATACAATAAACGCATGTATAACTTTTGAGGCAGGCAAATCATTCTTTGTATGTTTACAACTTGCCGTATTCTCGATAAGTCAAAGGCTTCCTTGGCAACTTAATTAGAACGCGGCGTTTTGCTACGGCTGGCCATCTTATTAAATATCTTGTCATGTAAAGTCTTATTAAACTTTGAACAAATTTATCAAGTAGACCCTACACATTTAGCAGCACATAAAACTGGTCTTCGTAAGATGTAATCGTGTGTTATAGTAAGGTAGTCAGCCTGCGCACTTTCCGCGGAATCGGCGTACAACGCTCCCGATTCACATCAATGCAAATTTGGTTAGCAGAAGAAGCGTGCGATGAAAGGTGTCCGACATTGCGGGTGACAGCTGTCAGCTGGTTGTACGCCGTGCACAGACGTAGGGTGTAGGGGGGGGGGGGGGGGCACGCAGCTAATTGGTTGCTCATTCCTTCGTTCACGGTGTGTGGTTATGTGTATGGAGAAATGCAACAGCACGTATTTATAACATGCGATCAAAGTATTACTTAACAAAACAATGTAAATCCAGTCTTATCGTTTCGTTTAAAGCAATACACGTATTGGATATTGCAATATATAATTCGTGCAGAAACACTGTATGATTAACTTTATTTATACTTTTGAACCGTTTATTTACTAATGTATAACAATATTTATGTACGGTGGGTGATTTATTTGCGTGCGTTAATTCTGTCTTCCTATACACACAAAACAATACAAGTTTAGCAATTTATAATAACATATTCTTATTACATGCGGCTCGTGCAAACCGTTCACACACACACACACACACACACACACACACACACACACACACACACACACACACACACACACACACACACACACACACACACACACACACACACACACACACACACACACACACACACACACACACACACACACACACACACACACACACACACACACACACACACACACACACACACACACACACACACACACACACACACACACACACACACACACACACACACACACACAAACACACACACACACACACACACGCAATATAATATGCAAGTAACTGCACAATGATATAGAGAGAATATCGAAAATTAAGGAACAACAACATGGAAGAAATGAAAAAGAGAAATCGGACAGATGTTGTCGGTACAAAGTGGATGCCGAAAGTTCGTTACTTATCTGCCTCGTTATCTCAAACTGGGAGAGCGTCACATAAATTGGGCCAACGTTTCACCGTGAGTTATTTTAGATTCGTTTGCCACCTTAGTGAGAGATAGCGCTGCCGACGAGACGTATCGATCTTACTTACCTAGCTACGTCGTACACGGGACGTCACGGGGGGCAATCAACACCAATGTCATTGACTTCAGTTGTTGATGTTGACAGAACACTCGTTTTGTTTGAGCTCCTCCTGTCGAACGGATTTGTAACATGTCGAGATGTAACACGAATGTTGTCCAGAAAAAATACCCAGATGGCAAAGGGACATTAATGTGTACCCAGTCCTGTCTTGATATGTGCCACTTTTGTATTAATCATGTTCATATTTTTGTATGCGCACAATCTGCATATAATATGTTCCATTCGTTTATAGTTCTGTGGGAGAGTTATGCTAGGCACACACCAACCGACTAACGCCGACTTGCGTTGCCAGTCGGCGTAAAAAGCAGTCGGTGCTAAACGCCAATTAGTTCCGCCGACTAACGCCGACTTCTGCCAGCACACACCAGCCAGCACACACCAGCCAGCACACACCAGCCAGCACACACCAACCGACTCGTGCCGACCGTCGGTGCTCGGCGTGATCCTTGTAGAAAACAAATCCACTATAAATACGCGTGTTTACTACGCAGTTAACAATGTGTTTCGTTACACCTACAATAAACACATGAAACATTTGTAAAAAAATTAGGCCAAAACGGCTATCAGAAAAACGAAACTTGTTATATAGACATAGTAAGTCGGAGCTTCACCGTCAGCCTTCACGACGATACAGTGGCGTAGGCAGGATTTTGTATTGGAGGGGGCCATCCGGCATTCAAGCAAGCAATGAGTAGCGGGATATGACACACGCACGCACGCACGCACACACACACACACACACGTATGTATGTATATATACATGTGTGTTTGTGTGTGTGTGCGTGCGTGCGTATGTGTATGTGATGAGGCGCTGGCATTCAACTTGTGACTTTACAACAAACCCCTAACACGGCGGCGGCGTCGAGTGAGCTTCACAAAAATGTCCATGTCACGTGTAACGTTGTCGCTTATAAAAAAATAATTAATTCACGATACGAAGTTCCGACTACCCAGTGGAAAATCTAGATAAATTGCTTTGGCCGTAATATGCAACTTTATCTTAGTCCAGTAACTAATCATCTTGCCGAGCACCTATCATTTTGCATCCTTATGTTGATATATAAATAGGCATTACCCATCAAGCACATTGTAAATGATGACATTTTCGTTGCGCTGTCACCTCTTGGGCGGCAGCCTGCTGGACGCTTATCACCTACCGCAGAAGCGTCGGATTCCTCCACTTTGGGTAACTCAATCCCATCTGAATTATGACAAATTTCTTTGCCAAAGACTTGGGAGTCCTACACAGGCACCCCTGTAACCTCTGCACCTTGTCACTCTATAAATCAGGCAACTAGTTATATATCTTCAGTCCCCTACCCTCCTAATTTTCCGGGATGGGGGGCATGGCCCCCTTGGCCCCCCTCTGGCTACGCCACTGCGACGATATGGCTTGAACATTTAGCATATCCTCCAACAAAGAAACGCATAGCGTCGTGCTATGTTTTATAACTGTACGCAGATCGTTATATTTAGCCGTTTCAGTTAACAGTTATGTTGAAGTGTTATTAGTCGCACCCAACGAATTCCTCAAAAACGTCTTCCACCGCTAGCGCCGCTTTGCGGATTTTTAAGGCTTAATATATATGCGCCCGGTAGCGGCGCCACCAGAGGTAGTGTTTTCACAAAACAAAATGGCGATTCCCGTCGGAAGCGTGAAACAAACGTACAAAGTCAGGTGGAAATTAGGTTTATTTGTGGCGCCTGTTTTAAGAAAAAGCAAAAAAATGATTATGGTCAATGGCAGTAGGATAACAAATAATCTATCACTTTCTGAAACGTTGGTTACCCGCCAGGTCAGTAAAATATGAAAATAAAAAATGAAAGCATGTGGCCCGAAATGCTTTGAAAACTCAAAAAAAGACGCTGGACTTAGCCTTGACTTGTATAGAGGACTATCGCATGATCGCGCTATGATTTCTTATTGGCCAAGTTACCACCGACCGTCGTGTTATGACAAAAAACCTGCACACACCAGCCGACTCGTCATCGGATATTCGCCGACTTGTCACCGGATACCTCCTTATCTAACGCCGACTGCCGATTAACGCCGACCGCCGATTCAACATTCGAATCGGCGCTAATTGGCGCTATAAGGCCGACCGTTGGGCTTAAATTCGGCACACTCCAACCGACTGCCGTCGGCCGACGGTTTTTACGCCGACTAGTCGGTTGGTGTGTGCCAAAAATCGGCTGGTGTGTGCCTAGCATTAGAACATTTTAATGTCTACTTTACCCCGCTCTTTCACTGCCGTTACTTCGTGTCCCCTACGACTTCGTTCTTAAGTGAGAACCAGCACTTATTTCAATATCTATATAACTATGTAATACTTTGAACAAAGTATCTTACTCTCCTTACTACTAAGGTTTTTAAACTATAAGGCCAGGATTTTCCTACGAAATATCTTACTCTCCTTACTACTAAGGTTCTTAAACTATAAGGCCAGTATTTTCCTACGAAGTATCTTACTCTCCTTACTACTAAGGTTCTTAAACTACAAGGCCAGTAGTTTCCTACGAAGTATCTTACACTCCTTACTACTAAGGTTCTTAAACTATAAGGACAGTAGTTTCCTACAAAGTATCTTACTCTCCTTACTACTAAGGTTCTTAAACTACGAGGCCAGTAGATTCCTAAGAAGCTGAGTTGGAATGTTCCCGTTCTCTGTCGTGCCCGCGTGTTGGTGTGATTGGGTTGATGCCCTTATAACCAAAGGGTGTCAGGGTACAGTCGATTCAGTCGTTGCACTCTGGGATACAACCATAGCGCGCATATAGATCCCTCCAAGTCGTACGAGAACGAACACTTGCCGAATGCTCGAAGCCCATGTACCGCACGCTGCGTCTTCTTATCCGATAAACTCCCTATAAATAAGAACAGCGGCCACTTTGGTATGCACGCGCATAGCCCATGTGTACGCCATACACGTGGACCGAGGCACTCAGCGCGCATAAATATAAATATGTGTGGTACTTTCTGAGATATAAAAGGAAATTGAATCCGAGCCATCGACGGCGTTTATATTGCTATAGTAGTTCTGTAGTATGTGCGATATGTTTTATTCCGTCAGCGAGGCTTGGCTGCATAGTATTTTCTTCACGTCATCTTGCTAAAAAAAAGTCCGATAAGACAATCTGCTAAATAGCCGTTGTTAGCACACTACGTGTTATTGTTGACATGAGCAGGTCAGACGCCTGATAGGTGGTAGGTGGTAGGTGGTAGGTGGTAGGTGGTAGGTGGTAGGTGGTAGGTGGTAGGTGGTACGTGCTGTTGGTTCATCACTGTGGCACAATACAAACCAGACAAGAATACGTCGTTTAATGCGTAATAGAACATCACCGTATTTGTACACAACATTAAAACACAAATAACATTATGTCACTGTGTTTTCTGTGTATACGTTTTAGCTGTTAAGTGGCCGTCTTTCACATGTATATTAATGTTATTGTATTTTTATCATTATTATTTGATCTTGTTTTATTGAAATTGATCTTGTGTGTTTGTGTGAGTGAGCGTGCCTGCGTTTGTGCGTGTGTGTGTGTGTGTGTGAGTGTGTATGTATGTGTGTGTGTGTGTGTGTGCGTGCGTGTGCGTGCGTGTGCGTGTGCGTGTGTGCGTGTGTGCGTGCGTGCGTGCGTGCATGCGTGCGCGTGTGCGTTTGAGAGAGATTAATAATATAACAACAACAAGACCGTAACTATGTCAGTGATGAATGCGTTATTTGTCAATACATGCGTCATGGTTGTATGTTGTAGGGGACATAGCCATGTCAGACGAGAAACGACTGATCAAGCACCTGTTGGACCACTATAAGAAGGTCGGCGTGGTGGGTCGGCCGGTCTACAACACTTCCCAGACCGTCCACGTCTCCTACGGCCTCGCTCTCGTCCAAATCCTCGACTTGGACGAGAAGAACCAGGTCCTCACGACCAACGTCTGGAGTAGATACGTAAGTACACCCTCCCTGAGGACGTCTTAAGGTCGACATGACGACACGGCGAAATTGCTCACAGTTTGCACAGTCTAATGTGGGCAAGAACATCGTAGGTTCACGGAGAGTTCAAACATGTTTCGTCTACGAGTGAAATGCCCTGTCTATCGAACAATAACGTGGAAGAAATGCTATAACAACGTTTTCATAAACATTTTATGTGAAAATGTTGTACGCTTCTAAATCTCCTGGACACCAGTGGAACTCTCTGCAGACGCTAGAGTAACATTAGTTGATGCGTTGCCGCTTTGCAGTTGCGTGTCAAATATTTCATCCCTTCGGTTTACCGTCGATTTAATAGGTGCACCGACGAAACCGGTTTGTTTTTGTTGCCTAATGGATGTACCTGACATTGCCCCTACTTTTTGTGGAAAGGAACAAATATAGATCTTCATTTCTGCTTCCTTCTAGCGTCCAATGTGTTAATGTCGCGCTCGTTCTACCCGCAGCCGTAAGGGCATCTAGTGCGAAACTGCTCTAGGCTTTCCTTTCATATATACATAGCCATCCAGATACAATACTTCTCAGTGAAATGGTAATTAATTTCCGACATCACTATTGCATTGATATATTGACCAACAGCTTTCCACAGTATAACCGTAAGTTAACCTCTTCGTGTGTGAACATGTGTTTAGAAAATGAATATTACAATGCCATTGTTGAATTAACCCCCACACAGATGCAACAACTACGCCCACATAACTAATTCGGAATTGCATTTACTGGTATAATAACTAAGCTCTGTGATTAGACACCAACACATAAAAGCATGTTCTCCTGCGCTTGTTTTTCGCCAAAGAATTGCCGACAGACGCGTTTATCTCCATGTTCAGGAAATGTAGTTGTGCAGACATCGCAGACGAAACGGTTCTAAGCGATTAAGACTTGGCTAGACAGTGGAGGAAAATATCTGCATATGTAAATGGGTTTTATTCATTCCAGTGCTTTGAAAAAACAGTTTTACCAATCGTTACTGCTTTGGCAATGGATTCGTGCTGTGGAGTGCAGAACTGTTTAAATTGCTTGTACCGTTTATATCTCTTTTGCGGGAGGGATGTGTGCGTGCATGAGAGTGATGTTCGTGTCAAGTATGTATGTAGTCACGTCGTTGGCACCAATCCAACACCGGTTTTCTTGATAAACGCGGGTTCCGTTTTATCGGACATTCTTGGACATGCTTTATAAAGCAGGACGGTGCACAAACGTCACCTGCCGTTGTTCCCAGCGTCCAGCAAGATTGACAAGACTGCTTTTCGGAAACGTACGTTTGTGAGCTAAACTTATGCGTTGCTGATTTTGCGTTGCCGACCACAGTTCGAGCATGTGTCAGAGTTGTAGACCAACTGACGTTGCCAAATGATATCAGATACACCGATATTTCCCGCCGACCTACACAAAGGTAAGTCAAACATTCTAATATGTTTGTATAAACAATAATATATCTAAGCAATCTGTCTTCCTAGTTTAAACGTAAAGTAGATCTGACAAATTATAACAACTAGCTGTTTTGGCGCTATCGGTTTTGGTGCATTACAATGTTTGTTTGAACAAACTTTATGTTTGTGTTCAATATTTGTTCAAGTGCAACATAGACCTAATTAGAATCATTATAACATTCACTGTATAAATATAAACCGTCTAGAAGATAACAAAAGATAACGCACTGAAGATTTGCCGTCAAACAAATCGGTCTTGTCACTCCAAGATTGCGATAGTTGACCCTTGAGCATAGAACTCGAAGTGGTCGATACAGATTATCCGTGTGAAGCGTCCTTGTCACTCGGATCGATCCAAATGCGCTCGAGTCTGCGGCATTCACTTAAGTGACCTGTCGGGGAACGTGTTCGCGGTCTTGCACTTCGTGTTCGAAGTCAGACAGTGCTGACGTCCTATCAGTGTTGACGTCCCATCAGTGTTGACGTCCTATCAGAAGTAACACCATTGTTATGGCATTTGAAGCTGTGCCGATTAGAAAGCATACCAGGAGCCGACAGTTTGAAGAGACTTCATCGCAGCCCCTTTGATGCCAGGCCACCAGCCGGTCACTCGTTAGAGCCACACCCTGATATCGACACAGCTTCGTTAGACTTTCCGTTCCCCGGATGATGACGTCAATGCCATCTTCAAAGTATCAACACGTCGGTATAAGCTTTGCGCTTCTTCAACCAGATTAGTTACTTGAGGATTGTGTTATGTTAAGTTATTATAAACATTTCAAATAGGAGCAAGTGTACAAATGTTCAACAATTGTTCAACAATAAAAAATTTCCGTTTTGTCGTAAAGCTGTTATATAATTGTTATTTAACATTACGGCGAATCATTTATCGTCAGGAACGTTTTCAGTTAAAACGAAAACCTGTTCAGTAACGCAAATATAATTAACAGCAAAACAAAGTACTTTTCAGGAAAACCAATTAACTTATCAAAAAAGCATGTGTTATTTTTAATTTGTTATCATATATGCCCATCTGTATATCATGTGGATAAACAAATCTTACTTCCGGTTGACTTATCTGACGTTTTTGTATACACTGGAACATATATGAAAGGTTTTAGTTCCATAAACACAGCTATATAGAACCTAGCCCTCAGATTATTTCCACAAATCAGCTAATGCATCATCTTCAGCCAACGACACCGAGTCACTCCCAGATCGAATCAAATCAAAGGATTTCAACAATTTAGGGCGCTCATTACTCGCCTCGTTTATTACATTAAAGAGAACCGCATGGCAAGTTGTCAGACAATTCGGTCACATGTGGAAACTCTCGGTGCCCGGAAAGCACGTAGAGCGGAGCACAGAGTTGTGGACGAATCACACGGGACGTCGACAAGCTGTGAGCAATATAACATTTGAATCGTGTACGTTTAACGGTGTGTTAAACGTACACGATGCTGTTGATGGAAGTATATTTCTCCGCTAAATCTGCACAGGAGGACACGTTGGACGAATTCTATTTCTAGGATATTAAGCTGTTCACGTACACGGGAATAGAAAGTTGAAGGTGAAAATGGCGTTTGGTATGTGTAGAAGATCCTTCAGCTCGAACGACATCGCCAGGCCAACACGCGGTCTCCAGTCGCCAACACGCGCTCTCCAGTCGCCAACACGCGGCCTCCAGTCGCCAACACGCGGTCTCCAGTCGCCAATTCGAGCAAGTGTCCCGGGAGTGAAGGCGATCACCGTCGTATTTTATGTGGCCGTCGATAGAAGAACAAGAACAGAAAGCCTACACATATTATATATTTTTTATTTAAGGTGATAGAGAGGTAAAGATGATACCGGATGTGTGGAGAGGTGGATGGATGGATGGATGGACGGACGGACGGACGGACGGACGGACGGATGGATGGATGAATTGATGGACGGATAACGAATTGGAAATCAAACATTGTTTGTGTGATGAGACGAGAAATTGTGAAAGTAAAATGTTACTTGCAATTCAGTAACCCGGGTCCACTACTTGAAAACTGTCGCAACGATTCTTGAATTGGTTGGCTTAACAGTAAACATTGATGTCATCATGTCGTTTTACTACGTATAGTCATTCCTACTGATACATTATAGAAACGGCAAAGTTACTCTTTCTTTTTATGGTGTGTTTGTCTTCAAGTGTATCACTAACAATACTATCTGCGTGAGTGACAGGGCTATGTCTCGGACGTACTGTGACTTGACAGAGGTGACAAATAAACCGTTTGACCGACCGACTTATAGGGTATTTTCTGTAATCATATGTACGCAAACAAATTTCAAGTTACGGGGAACTTATTATAAGTACTGAACACAATTAAGATGTTTGTTTACCTCAGAGCGATTGTTCAAAACAGTACCCACAATATGTCACCATATTCTAAATTACAACAATCAAAACATATCTCTCCTACCTAGAAACCATTCTACCAAATACAAATATAATTAAATTTTGAATTGAATGCAACCGCAACTGTTTCTGATCGTTAATTTCGGTTTATTTTTTGGTTGCAGCAGAGTTCGTAATGATGCGAGGTTGAAGACGCAGGCAGCTTATCCTTATTCGACCCGGGAAGGCTTTAAGATGGCGATGACGTCACAGAGAACAAGTTGCTTCAACCTTCAGAATATATCACTAGGCTAGATTAATGGTTTATATGATTAAGTATGACTTAGACCCGGGTATGACAATGACGGCACCTTGACTTGACTTTGACAAGTGACAGTCTGACTTGCATGCAATAAGTTATGTGGAATGCAAAAGTTTAAATGCGTGCGTGTGTGCGTGCATGCGTGCGTGCATGTGTGCATGCGTGCGTGCATGTGTAGACCTCTATATTTGAGGTTCTGAGCATGCATGGGAACCGGGTTTAAAACGGTGGAAACCAACTGCTTCTCGTTACACCAACGTGCCATGTATTCATGTGTCTAGATCGTAAGAGAATCTCACTTATGACTTTACTTGATACCAAAACACCTTTCGTGATACATAATAAAGTTGTTTATGCAATCGGCGTTTTGTCTTCTTTATATCTTAATTATTAAGCAAAACGGTATGGTATCGTTAATTGGAGTTTTATCCGTCTGCTCTTGCATACGACTAATCTCCCTATCACACCAAATATATGCATGCATACTTTTAAGTAAGCCATATGTTGCCAAAATGCGTTGGTATTTGTCATAACTAGTGTTCTTACACACACAAAACACAGAAGATAACACATAACATGCGTATGCATTTAAATCAGCGAAGTGAGACACTAATCACTAAACTAACCGTACAGATACATAGCAGAACATGTCCCAACCAAAAGCAGCGAACTTGTTTTGCACCGTTACCGTTAGCGTACGCTGACCATTCATATTCATCCAGCACCACTGGCAACTTCGTGTCTGTTCATATCAGAATATTTACAAAACGTGATCACTTGTTGCAGTAGATGGACTCTTCCTTTCTACATTTTCAGTGGTGGCGAGATATATTATTGCAATGGAATCCCGAGGATTTTGGCGGAGTGGACCATGTCCGGGTGCCGGCCACACACATCTGGACTCCGGATATTGTACTTTATAACTAGTAAGTAGGAATCCGTAATCGACATCACTATCACTCGATGAATTGCCTTACCAACGTCGTACCAAGCACACATTTGAAATAGGTAGACCAGGCGTCCAAGCAAACTATATGTTTCACGCTGTGTTAGTTGCTGTGAAAGAATGTTGTTTTATGATAATGACAAAACTGAAAGCCGAAATGAGATCAGGATATTATGACGTCACGGTGGTGTATTTCCTTTAGAAATTTAGATCATGTGTACATAATCTAATCTAACTGAAATAAGGCATTTACGAGAATATTGCTTACATTTTGTATATCCCGGAACAATTACCTTTTGACGTAATCAGTATACATAAGACACATGTTAATTAAATATGATATTATTGTATTTTAAATTTCAAACAATTAGCTAGATTTTCTGTACAGTGATCCATATCATTTTGTAATATTTTAAGTGTCCAAATACTATCTTTATTTTTTATATCCTAATCTACAAGCACCCTCCCTCCCCTCCCTCCCCTCCCTCCCCTCCCTCCCCTCCCTCCCCTCCCTCCTCTCCCTCCCCTTCCTCCCCTCCCTCCCCTCCCTCCACTCTCTCCCCTTCCCTCCCCTCCCTCCCCTCCCCTCCCTCCCCTCCCTCCCCTCCCTCCCCTCCCTCTCCTCCCTCCCCTTCCTCCCCTCCCTCCCCTCCCTCCCCTTTCTCCCCTCCCTCCCTTCCCTCCCCTCCCTCCCCTCCTTCCCCTCCCTCCCCTCCCTCCCCTCCCTCCCCTCCCTCCCCTCCTTCCCCTCCATCCTCTCCCTCCCAGAGCAGTGGGTTGTTGCAATAACCGTCTCCTCTTCCTCTACCAGTGCAGACACGCGACTCAAGGAGCACCGTGAGGCGATGGCCGTCGTGTCGTCGGTCGGCGACGTGTTGTGGATCCCCATGGCCATCTTCAAGAGCACGTGCGCCATCGACATACGTCACTTCCCGTTCGACGAACAGACGTGCCACCTCAAATTCGGCTCATGGACGTACGACGGCTTCAAGCTAGACCTTCACTTCTACGAGGGGCTCGAGAAGGTCGACATCACGGACTACGTGAAGAGCAACGAGTGGGGGCTGCTGGAGTACCCGGCCAAGAAGAACATTAAGTTTTACCCGTGCTGCGTGGAGCCGTTCCCAGACCTGACGTTCACGCTCAAACTGAAGCGGATCGCCGCCTTCTACAACTACATCCTCATCCTGCCTTGCGTCCTCCTCTCCTCTCTCACTCTCGTTATATTCTGGCTGCCGCCAGAGTCGCCCGCCAAGATGATGTTAGGTGAGTGACTACGCAATAGTAGCTGTCGGATCTGCGATAAACACTTGTAATAATAATAATAATTATGATGATAATAATAATAATAATAATACTTATAATTATAATTATAATAATTAAAATTATTAATTTTGTCTATGTGTTCCTGTGGTAAACTAAATAAGAGCATCACAAAGATGTTGATTATCGTATGATATAATAAATGTTGTTTAATTTTCACAGCTCGTAATTATATATTTCAAACAAATACATTTGATCGTATTGTGCAATGGCAAACATAGAATGTGTTTTGCGATAACTTTGACACGTGTCCCCACTTTGTACCCCAGTACCTACCCACGTAGATGTGTCCTGTGGCGTCCTCTAGTGTAGTAATCAGTCACTATTGTAGTGTAGCGTAGTAACTGTTTTCAACTTGGTCTCTTATTTTAGACAACCATATTAGTTTTTCTTGCCGCATCTGACCTGATTTTGACTATTACAGTTGCACCAGTTGTAGGACGTTTGTTGATCCACGTGATCTTGTAGAGTGTGTATTGTTCAGTGATAGGATCAATATACTAACGTTGGTCAGCAGACGACTGACGTGTAAATGTGACAGGACGTAGTGGAATTAGTAACACACTGATAGAATCAGATGTCACAGGACGTAGTGGAATTAGTAACACACTGATAGAATCAGATGTCACAGGACGTAGTGGAATTAGTAACACACTGATAGAATCAGATGTCACAAGACGTAGCGGAATTAGTAACACACTGATAGAATCAGATGTGACGGGACGTAGTGGAATTAGTAACACACTGATAGAATCAGATGTCACGGGACGTAGTGGAATTAGAAACACACTGATAGAATCAGATGTCACGGGACTTAGTGGAATTAGTAACACACTGATAGAATCAGATGTCACGGGACGTAGTGGAATTAGAAACACACTGATAGAATCAGATGTCACGGGACGTAGTGGAATTAGTAACACACTGATAGAATCAGATGTCACGGGACGTAGTGGAATTAGTAACACACTGATACAATCAGATGTCAAGGGACGTAGTGGAATTAGTAACACACTGATAGAATCAGATGTCACGGGACGTAGCGAAATTAGTAACACACTGGTATAATCGTGAAGACAAAGACATTCACACAACCAGTTTGCTGGTGGATTAACAAAAACCGATTCCAGAACAAGAAGACACACAGTAGGCCCTAATATGATTGGAAATACTTCATATACCGCTTAAACATTTATAACCTATTTAAAGCGCTATATTACAGATAACATAATATTTCAAAAACACGTTCATAGTATTTTGCCAAACACTGCCTTTCCACTTTACCAAATACTCCCTTCACTTGCGTTAAGACAATTACGCATCGTCTTTATTATCAAAAATATGGTTTATATTATTATATTGACACTTACGTAAGCACATGCAATGTGGTAGTCAAAGGACGCATCTTCAACCTGATTCACAAACCGTCGCCAATGCCGTCGACTGTGCTGCTGTCCGCCTCCATGCGTAGATCTAACCGTGCATGTCCGTCTTCCACACAGGGATGAATATTTTTGTGGCGTTCTTCGTCCTTCTACTCCTTCTCGCCGACTCCACACCGCCCGCAGCCTCGCACATCCCCCTCATAGGTAGGACCCTCCCTCGTCGCTCCTGTCTTCCTGTCGTGACGTCATCGTGTCGCTCGCCGTCAAGTGACGCTGCTTGCGTGCTTTCTGTGTCGTATGCTTCTTGTGCTGCTAGTATCGCTGACCGAGTCCGCCGAAAATCAGGCCGTCGCGTATCGTGTACGTTCCGTCAAACCTGGCGAACGGTTCGAAGATGTGCCTTTCTACTACAGAAAGATGTCCAATTTAAATGTATCGGTGATATGGTTTCTTGGTTATTAATAGTATATATAATTACCTATCAAGAAACTTCTGCAGAAGAAGACCGCCGGATGCGACCGAAAATTAATATGCAAATCGGAATCCAAGTTTCTTGAGAGGTAATTAAGTCTCATAAAGAAGCCCAACTTGACATTGCAAAGTCTGTCATTAAACAGCGTCTTCTGTAAGTGAAGCATTTTCAAACATTTGTTTCGCTTCAGAAAATAACTATTCACCTTTGTTCACTTTTGGCAACGAACTGTGACGTGCCTTCCAGTAATGGTCAGCGGGTCACACATAACATTCGTAAACGGAGTTTGCGGCCTGATTTTCTTACGAGACGTAGGGCGATATAAATGCTGCCACCTATACGACCTCTGACCTGTGCGTACCCTGTCTTAATGACTGCCGTGTGTCTTGCATCCGCAGGTATGAACATATTCGTCGCCTTTTTCTTATTGCTTCTACTGTTGGCCGACTCGACCCCTCCAGCGGCGTCCAGAGTGCCGCTCATAGGTAGGTCTTGACGAGTCACACGCTCTCCGTCTCTCTCACGCGCCGTCGCGTGGCATGTCGTTGTGCTCACGCTTGGCGGATTTACTAAACACCGGTTTACACGAGTGAAATGACGCGTCTGATTGGTCGGGAAACATTGTGTTGCCCGATAATCGGATAATTCATCGCTCGTGTAAACGGGACCTCATACGCTAAATGTACACTATCTTATCTTGTATTGTCAAGTCATGTTATATATTGTACACTATATCTATTCTAACGTCCCAACCGCCCAAATTTTATATAATGAACCACGTTATGTTTAGTACAATTTGCCGTTATCTGTTTCTCCATATCTATGTTACCATTCAATGCATTCACGAAAAACTGTCGACAATTTGTACTTCCTTGTGAAAATATTTATCTGAGTTCCGCTAATGGCCGTGATCATTAGCTCCCATCAAATTACGTAATCCTTTGTATCCAGATGTTAAAAGATAATCGGAACGAAACAATCAAATTGAACATGCAACGGCCACATTGCTGATTAAACAAGTTGCTCATTCAATTATATTTGGGCAGTCAGAATGGCAGAATACGTCCTGATATATCGGGGTTACAATACGATTTTGTTATATAAAAATGTCACTGTGTACAGTTAACCAGGCAGAAAACTATGTAATACTTTTCTGATATTAGTGTAGATATAACGCAAGGCGATTAAAAAACAATCGTACGTTTTGTATTACTTGGGATAAAGCAAAACATGCATAGTAATATATCAATTATGATAGTTATTATGGATAATAGGTTATATTATTTGTACAAGCTTTTCAGAATATTACGGTCGTTTATAAAATTACATGTCGATCTAAGTAGCACTTATTCATTATAATGGTTATTTGGCGAATTCCCTAATTCCTTAAACGTATTAAAGAATTCAGCTTTCCGTGATCGTGCGCATATGACGTCACATGTTGTTACATAGGTTACAGAGGTTATCATTTACATGACCTATCCATCACGTGACCTGTTGCTTAGCAAAAGATCCACGTAGCCATCAAAACTGCATACCGAACACCTGGAGCGTTCGGACATTCCGTCATATAATACATTATGTTGTAAACATTCTGGCCCCTTTAAAGCGACAACTGTATGCAGGAAGGTTTGATCAAGCAGATGTCATGCCATCGCAGTAATGTAGTGCACATTATATTACTGTTATAAACAATATAGGCAAAGTCAGAGTGACGGATTTCACACGCACAATCTTCACTGTGACGTAAAGTAGCGGATCCAGACATTCCAAGTGTTCGGCGTCCAATTTGTATGGCGTGACGGACATATTGCTACACGCAGAGTCACGTGATGGATGGATCAATTCTCCAGTACGATTAGGGTGGCATCTCTCTTGCTATTTAACGACATGCATCATCAATGTCGTTAAATAACAAGGCGTGACCGAGTAATGGCAAGGGTTATATTCAAAGAATGATAAAATGCAATACTTAGGGGAAGTTCAGGCGTTGGAGTTTTATGTAGAGTCAAACAGTGGATGAGGAAAACTATTAAAATTACTTATTTAATGTATAAATATACAGTAGTAGTATTGTATACACACGCACACACGCACACACGCACACACGCACACACGCACACACGCACACACGCACACACGCACACACGCACACACGCACACACGCACACACGCACACGCACATACACGCACATTCACACACGCACGCACACTCACACACATACTCACACACACTCACACACACTCACACACACGCACACACACACTCACGCACACACGCACACACGCACACACGCGCGCGCGCACACACACACTCACACACACACATACACTCACACACCAACACATACACACACACACATTCACATTCACACTCACACTCACACACACACACACACACACACACACACACACACACACACACACACACACACACACACACACACACACACACACACACACACACACACACACACACACACACACACACACATTCTCTCTCTCTTTCTCTCTCTCTCTCTCTCTCTCTCTCTCTCTCTCTCTCTCTCTCTCTCTCTCTCTATATATATATATATATATATATATATATATACAGGTTGCGTATATATATATATATATATATATATCTCTCTCTCTCTCTCTCTCTCTCTCTCTCTCTCACACACACACACACACACATGCACGCACACACACACACACATACGCACGCACGTACATACACGCAGGCACGCACACAGACACAGACACATATATATTCTTATTTGGTTCACGTGTAATTCAATTGTTTCCTTTTAGGTGCATATTTCTGCTTAAATATGATTCTCATCACGTTGTCCACGTTCCTGTCCGTCATTGTGATCAACCTCTACTTCCGCGGTGACAGGAAAAATCAAGTGCCAAGATGGATGAAAACTGTAATTATTATTATTCAACAGTTTCTAAAAGTATAGCAAATTATAAACAGGTGCCTCGAATTGGGTTACCCAGTGGTTATGCATGTGTAATGGTCTTTAACTTAGAACCTGCGTGGACGACAGGATCTCATTAGCATACACTTCGTAATCGTTATGATGGGATGTTTTAGAAGAATTATATTTACGAGCGAGGCTGTTTAGAGTAATTGCACTGAACGTCTAGTGCCGCCAAATGGCGGTCAGGAAGTCCGCAACAGTGTCTGTTACTTGAAAACTGCGCCTGTGAAATGCTCAAATTATATATAAAATGTTCAGGTTACAAACACTTCTGTTGGCAATGATACCGACTGATGGCTGGTCTAACCACAAAGCCCTTTGACGTTCAGTCGCTCTCTTCCCACTTACATGACAAACGATTCATCGAACTTCCTCATAGTCAATATCATCATGGTTTATGCCAGGTGGCGGACAGACAACCTCGTTATAAAACATCGATGACATGCTTACATTTAAAAACAATTAACTTGTCAACATTTTAAATATAAACAGCTACATCAACTTATATGTGAAACCAATAACATTGTAGGATAGGCATAACCTGCGTACATTTGGTGGAGATATTCCCTGCGAATTTCGTAAAACTAATTAATAATAATAATTAAACAGCAATTTTCTGATTCATAAATATGGTAATTATAACAATTCATAGGCGCATTACAGTACTAAAACTTGGAATGCACATATTTAGATTATTAACAACATTAAAATATAATTAGTTATTTAATAATTAATATTCATAAAAAATATTTCAATATTAATAACTGTGCATACACATACGTGCTTTACGAACTGACGCCGTCCCTCTCTGTCCGACAGCTCATAATGAACGGCCTGGCCCGCCTGCTGTGCATGCACGAAGGGCCGCCCATTGACGATACGGCGCAGAAGACGGATGCCCGCTCACCCGTGACTGGCGTCACGGACAATCAGACGTCATCAACGTCTCCACACAGACGCCACAAGGACCGCAAGAAGATCAAGTGTCCTGAGCTCAAGTATAACAAGTTTCAGCCGCCCGTGTACGACTTCCACGACGGAGCAACGACGTCGACGAGAAACCACACCACACCCGACAGGTCGCCGCTGCACAACCAAGTGATAGAGAGCGACGTGAAGGAGATCAAGCGTATTCTACGAACTTACATGAACCGCCTGGAAAACAAAGACGCTCAGGGCAAGATCAACAAAGAATGGCGAATAGTGGCGCGAGTGCTAGACCGGATGTTTTTCTTCCTCTATCTCGCCACGATCATAGTCTCGCTAGCGACGATATTCCCGCGAGGCTAGCCGCTGGGCGACATCGGCGGCGCCGCCATCTTGTATCATGTGATGCCATCTTGCTATGGCTCTGCCATCTCGTCGCTCCTAGCTGTCCGCCATGTTGCCAAGCTGAGACGCAAAACATCGCTGGTTTTTCTAATGCAACTTTTTGGGTGATGTAAATATTGACACTGACCCGCTGGCGTCGTGTGCGTTGTACGCGCAGCGATGGAACACTCTGACTCGTTACCAGATGCTGATGGTTCTAGCTTCCCGTGTGTTGAGAGTTACTCAATTTCATAGCGAGTGGCATAAACTACATCCGTTCCAGAATCTGAACAGCAGCCACATTGTAGCTCTATTTCAGAGAATATTTGCTGCCCCACTGGAACAAATACATAACAATTGCATAGGTTGTGTCATCACAGAATATGATAATCTGGCATGACACCAGACCGTCTTTAGCGAGTCATTACATCACATGAAGCGTGTTCCCTAACATTGTCAACTTCATATATAGCTTAATACTTCCCGGTGGGTCATACCATTTGCATGTAATATAACTAATCCCCACTGAGGAAGGATTGCAACATTATTGGCATTATATAACGTCACGTACCGTACTTTTGCTATCTATTCCCCTCAGATATAAAATTGGTTTATTAAATCGGGAAAAACAGAATTATATTCTTCTCATTAATGGCTTAACGTATCTTGCCTCCTGCAAAGAAAACACAAATATGACACCTTTGAAATTCGTTCGATGTCGTGCGTAATCTTGTATAAAATTATCTAAATAAGCATGACGTCACATTTTTTCTTTTTCAATTTCAGTCAGCGCAATTTGTATCGTCTATTCTACTCACACGGATAATGCCGGATATATATTTATTAAGGATATTTGAACTGTAATCACTGTTTTAAAAGAAACTATTGTTAACGACGTCACCTATGTTCTCCAGAATCACAATGTAATGAAAACAGTTGTAAAGTGCAAATGTATAGTTATTACCTCGATTCACTGGACGTCACACGAGATGTGAAGGCCCCTACGTTAACACTGACGATGTAGTGAAGCTTTTAATTCAAACCTCATGTCAGCAAGAAAGACTGAGCACGCACCCTAGGTTGTGATAGAAGACCCGCCCATTGAGACGAGATCAGGCTGGGGTGAACCCTGTCGTGAACCCTGTTCGCCCTGTCGTCTTCACTGCCAGTGAAGGGGACACACTTCGGAAGACCATATCATCACGCGGGTTGTGAAACTAGGGGTCGCCACTGGGCACCCAGAGTCGGCAGACGTGTTACGTGTTTCAAACATTAAAGTGCATTGTAAATATACGGACAATCATGCGAAAGCAAATACTCCTGAGCGTCCGCATCGTTTGTACACGTAATTGGGTGCGCTGGTTGCCAGCCACAAAGACGACACGTACGTTTCCTCTTCGACAAGTGACATGACTGCCAAATGAGTGCTTAGTATCGTGTGAGTGACAGTGAAAGTAGAACTATTTATCGGGTTCACTTTCCCTACAACGCTGCTGATTAGTGTCAAAAATGTCTACGTTCTTCAACAGTTGCCAGAACCTCATTTGACAATAACAAATATCTACGTTCTTCAATAGTTGCCAGAACCCCATTTAACCAAAACAAATGTCTACGTTCTTCAACAGTTGCCAGAACCTCAATTTGGCCATAACAAATGTCTACGTTCTTCAACAGTTGCCAGAACCTCATTTGGCCATAACAAATCTGCTCACGTAAGAGTTTCAATATTTTGGGGCGGCTCAAGAAATATTACCAATATAAACACGCCAGTCTGACACACATGCGTTGCTATGAACTGGTGAACATAAAGGACTATTTGTTATTTATCAAGCTATTTTGCAGCGGTTACACCCGGTAGCACTGTTTGCCGAGCAATTTGCTACAGACGAATTTATCGTCGCCAATTTAAACATGCTATTCCATGCTAATGCCATATTTTCATTCACTCTTTCCATCTACACACACTTAAAAATACATCTTGTTGAACACCCACCGCAGAAGAAAAAGTACGTTGGTTAACGACACACTTGACATTTAAGGAAATGTCCCACGAACTTAGTTAAGCAGTCATGCAACGTCGTTACCTTCTAAATAAACATTTGAATCGCAATCGTTTAATATGAGCACTATTTCATGTGTCGTATTAATAGACAAATATCGAAGCACTTTGTTACATACTACTCCGCGTTCTTGTCTGACAAGCATATGATGCTCAATTGTGAATAGTATAAATAAAGCTGGTTAAACCATCGTCATCGTTGCCTTTGTACTGATATCTTGTGTGGTGTGACGTGAAGTGCGTTCTCTCTGTATTGATATCTTGTGTGGTGTGACGTGAAGTGCGTTCTCTCTGTATTGATATCTTGTGTGGTGTGACGTGAAGTGCGTTCTCTCTGTATTGATATCTTGTGTGGTGTGACGTGAAGTGCGTTCTCTCTGTATTGATATCTTGTGTGGTGTGACGTGAAGTGCGTTCTCTCTGTATTGATATCTTGTGTGGTGTGACGTGAAGTGCGTTCTCTCTGTATTGATATCTTGTGTGGTGTGACGTGAAGTGCGTTCTCTCTGTATTGATATCTTGTGTGGTGTGACGTGAAGTGCGTTCTCTCTGTATTGATATCTAGTGTGGTGTGACGTGAAGTGCGTTCTCTTTGTACTGATATCTTGTGTGGTGTGACGTGAAGTGCGTTCTCTCTGTATTGATATCTTGTGTGGTGTGACGTGAAGTGCGTTCTCTCTGTATTGATATCTTGTGTGGTGTGACGTGAAGTGCGTTCTCTTTGTACTGATATCTTGTGTGGTGTGACGTGAAGTGCGTTCTCTTTGTACCGCCTATATAAATATAATTCTCTTTAAATGCGCTTGTCGGCCCATACGTGACGTGAATGAATGTGCAGTTGTCTTAAGTTGGTTGGTTCGCCCGTTGGCCACCAGATGGTGGGTCGGTCCACAGCTATATTTAAGTGTTCGTTGCGTTATTGACGTGTTTATAATGTTATTAACATGTTCGTTGCGATGTTGACGTGCTCCTTGCGATGTTAACGTCTTCATTGCGTGGTTTCCTGTAGAAGTGGAACGACATGCTGCTGCAGTGGAACCCGGACGACTTCAGCGGTGTGACGGAGATTCGGGTCCCTACGAGATATATTTGGACACCGGACATAGTTCTTTATAACTAGTAAGTCTACCTCATATATGCTGGTTTGTGTATATTGGTGGGTGAGTATACACGCATACACACATGAACACGCACACGAACCCGCAACCGCACACGCATACACACACGCCCACTCACACGCAAATACATACGCATGCGCACGCACCCACAATTGCACACAAACACACGCACGCATACACACACACAAACGCTCACACGTGCATACACACTCGCACGCACACGCACATGCACACGCACAAGCACCCGCACACATACAAACACACACACGTACGCATACACACGCACATATACGCGCGCACACGCACACACACTTGTCACCTGTCCGTCCTCTGCCGCCAGTGCCGACATCCGCTTGAAGGAGCACCGAGACGCGCTGGCCGTCATCAACAACAACGGGGACGTTCTGTGGATCCCGATGGCGATCTTCAAAAGCACGTGTCACATCGACATCCTCTACTTCCCCTACGACGAGCAGATTTGCTACATGAAGTTCGGTTCGTGGACCTACGACGGCTTCATGCTCGACGTCGATTTCTTCGACGGCCTCAAGGCAATCGATATCTCAGACTACACGGTAGGCTCACCATACTCACTGACAACACAAAACACAACTTCGGCTACACGATAGGCTCACCATACTCACTGACAACACACAACACAACTCCGACTACACGGTAGGCTCACCATACTCACTGACAACACACAACACAACTTCGGCTACACGATAGGCTCACCATACTCACTGACAACACACAACACAACTTCGGCTACACGGTAGGCTGACCATACTCACTGACAACATACAACACAACTCAAACTACACGGTAGGCTCACCATACTCACTGACAACACACAACACAACTCAGACTACACGATAGGCTCACCATACTCACTGACAACACACAACACAACTCAGACTACACGGTAGGCTCACCATACTCACTGACAACACACAACACAACTCAGACTACACGATAGGCTCACCATACTCACTGACAACACACAACACAACTCAGACTACACGGTAGGCTCACCATACTCATTGACAACACACAACACAACTCAGACTACACGATAGGCTCACCATACTCACTGACAACACACAACACAACTCAGACTACACGGTAGGCTCACCATACTCACTGACAACACACAACACAACACAACTCAGACTACACGGTAGGCTCACCATACTCACTGACAACACACAACACAACTTCGGCTACACGATAGGCTCACCATACTCACTGACAACACACAACACAACTCAGACTACACGATAGGCTCACCATACTCACTGACAACACACAACACAACTCCGACTACATGGTAGGCTCACCATACTCACTGACAACACACAACACTCTTCTGACTACACGGTAGGCTAACCATACTCACTGACAACACACTTCCGACTACACGGTAGGCTCACCATACTCACTGACAACACACAACACAACTCCGACTACACGGTAGGCACAGCACACTCACACTGACAACACGCAACACAACTCCGACTACACGGTAGGTACAACATACTCCACTGACAACACGCAACACATCTCCGACTACACGGTAGGTACAACACACGCCACTGACAACACATAACGCATCTCCGACTACACAGTAGGCACAACACACTCACTGACAACACACAACACACTTCCGACTACACGGTAGGCACAACACACTCACTGACAACACACAACGCATCTCTGACTACACAGTAGGCACAACACACTCACTGACAACACACACCACATCTCCGCCTACACGGCAGGGAAAACACTCCACTGACAACACACAACACATTTCCGACTACACGGTAGGCACAACACAATCCACTGACTACACACAACACAACATACTCCACTGACAACACACAGCGCATCTTCGACTACACGATAGGCAAAACACACTCACTGACAACACACAACACACTTCCGACTACACAGTAGGCACAACACACTCACTGACAACACGCAAAAACACAACACAATTCAGACTACACGGTAGGGACAACACAATCCACTGACAACACGCAACACAACTCCGACTACACGGTAGGCACAACACACTCACTGACAACACGCAACACAACTCCGACTACACGGTAAGCACAAAACACTCACTGACAACACGCAACACAACTCCGACTACACGGTAGGCACAACACACTCACTGACAACACGCAACACAATTCCGACTACACGGTAGGCACAAAACAATCCACTGACAACACGCAACACAACTCCGACTACACGGTAGGCACAACACAATCCACTGACAACACGCAACACAACTCCGACTACACGGTAGGCACAACACAATCCACTGACAACACGCAACACAATTCCGACTACACGGTAGGCACAACACAATCCACTGACAACACGCAACATAACTCCCACTACACGGTAGGCACAACACTCTCACTGACAACACACAACATTACTCCGACCACGTGGTAGGCACAACACTCTCACTGACAACACCCAACACAACTCCGACTACACGGTAGGCACAACACACTCACTGACAACACGCAACACAACTCCGACTACACGGTAGGCACAACACACTCACTGACAACACGCAACACAACTCCGACTACACGGTAGGCACAACAAACTCACTGACAACACGCAACACAATTCCGACTACACAGTAGGCACAACACAATCCACTGACAACACGCAACACAACTCCGACTACACGGTAGGCACAACACACTCACTGACAACACGCAACACAACTCCGACTACACGGTAGGCACAACACACTCACTGACAACACGCAACACAATTCCGACTACACGGTAGGCACAACACAATCCACTGACAACACGTAACACACTTCCGACTACACGGTAGGCACAACACAATCCACTGACAACACGCAACATAACTCCCACTACACGGTAGGCACAACACTCTCACTGACAACACACAACATAACTCCGACCACGTGGTAGGCACAACACTTTCACTGACAACACCCAACACAACTCCGTCTACACAGTAGGCACAACACACTCACTGACAACATGCAACACAACTCCGACTACACGGTAGACACAACACACTCACTGACAACACACAACACAACTCCGACTACACGGTAGGCACAACATACTCACTGACAACACACAACACACTTCTGACTACACGGTAGGCTAACCATACTCACTGACAACACACTTCCGACTACACGGTAGGCTCACCATACTCACTGACAACACACAACACAACTCCGACTACACGGTAGGTACAACATACTCCACTGACAACACGCAACACATCTCCGACTACACGGTAGGTACAACACACGCCACTGACAACACATAACGCATCACCTACTACACAGTAGGCACAACACACTCACTGACAACACACAACACACTTCCGACTACACGGTAGGCACAACACACTCACTGACAACACACAACGCATCTCTGACTACACAGTAGGCACAACACACTCACTGAAAACACACACCACATCTCCGCCTACACGGCAGGGAAAACACTCCACTGACAACACACAACACATTTCCGACTACAGGGTAGGAACAACACAATCCACTGAAAACACACAACACAACATACTCCACTGACAACACACAGCGCATCTTCGACTACACGGTAGGCACAACACACTCACTGACAACACGCAACACAACTCCGACTACACGGTAGGTACAACATACTCCACTGACAACACGCAACACATCTCCGACTACACGGTAGGTACAACACACGCCACTGACAACACACACCACATCTCCGCCTACACGGCAGGGAAAACACTCCACTGACAACACACAACACATTTCCGACTACAGGGTAGGCACAACACAATCCACTGACAACAGACAACACAACATACTCCACTGACAACACACAGCGCATCTTCGACTACACGATAGGCAAAACACACTCACTGACAACACACAACACACTTCCGACTACACGGTAGGCACAACACACTCACTGACAACACGCAACACAACTCCGACTACAAGGTAGGTACAACATACTCCACTGACAACACACAACACATTTCCGACTACACGGTAGGCACAACACAATCCACTGACTACACACAACACAACATACTCCACTGACAACGCACAGCGCATCTTCGACTACACGATAGGCAAAACACATTTATTGACAACACACAACACACTTCCGACTACACGGTAGGCACAACACACTCACTGACAACACGCAACACAACTCC
>OZ023210.1:1867162-1884662 GCA_963995525.1 Escarpia spicata
ATGGTGGGTTACTTCCATCGCATGGTGTGTTACTTCCATCGCATGGTATGTTATTTCCATCGCATGGTATGTTACTTCCATCGCAACCAGACTCACTTCTCACACTTGATAAACGACCTGCGAGACACGATGATTGCGCTTCAACATCAAACCCAGATGTCGAAGTTAACGATGACCCAGCCACGTTTGACTGTGTTGGTGAATTATTGGTCTAGTGCCAACAACGAACAAGAGATTATGTTTATACAATCTGATATCGGCCGATCTTGCCGAACTATTTTTTGATCAATGGTCACGGCCAGTGAGTCAATGATGTAAACGTGTTTATTATTATTATTGCAAGCAGTCGATAAATCCCACTTTCCGGACAACTGGTGCGGCCCACGCCAGGCAGGAATCTTGGCAAGTAAAATGTTACCATCCGATGTCAAATGGTTTCCAGCCGTTTGTTTTGATATTGAGCTGATTGATGCATTCGAACCATAGGAATAACGAATGTTGATATTGAGCTGATTGACAGGCTGACGAACCATAGGAATAACGATGTTGATATTGAGCTGTCGAACCATAGGAATTACATACAAGCGTTACATATTTATGCAACATTGAAATATACTAAACCAAATTACATGTCTAAGAATATTCTGGATAAGACGACTTTGATGATTACCAATTATACCCGTATGCGGGGTTAGGAGAAACAAGTAACATGGTTATGTATATATAATTTGATATTAACTTTTTTTATTAAATCAGGTGTGCAAATTACCTAGACCACCACGCACCCGAATCGCGATGGACAAAATCAACCGAGTAGACATATTTAACTGAGTTTTAATGTTTGATTGATTCGGTAGGTGGCGCTGGATGGCTTGGCGCGTCTCTTCTGCATGCCGTACGAACAGCTGGAGCAGTCGCGTCAACGGCGACGACAACAGAAGCGGGAACAAAACATGATCAGTATGACGGAGACCAACAGTCACGGCTCACGCCGCAAGAAGGATAAGGTAACATCAAACACTGTCACTCCGACATAGATATATATTGATCACGTTGGAAAGATATGAAGTTCGGTCTTTCTGACAACACATCAAGATAAGCAACATAGAGTTTATTTAGTTTAATATCTGGAGTGCCCAAATGTGCTTCATTTGCACATTTGACCGATATTTGTTTATGAAGACTGATATCGCTGAGGAGATAAGAACATCATTAAGTAATTCGAAACATACTACTAATAATGTACCATATAATAACATGATATAATAATAATAATATACTTAAACGATAACTACTAGTAATTATAATAACGAGTAATCTAACCGAGATAGCGTATGCATATGTATAGCCGTGGGTATATGTTAATGATTTCCTGCTAGACGGATTGTATCTCGGGCGCCAAACTTTCAGGGATTCTAAAATCTACGACCACACAAAAAAGAAAGCTATAATTTTTGTTTCGAAATTCGCCTTTGGTTAAAGGTTCATATCGGTTTAATGGTTCGTACTGTACGTTAAACGGACGTACACGGTATCTCTGTATCGATTGTTACGCGTATTTTCTGCGATTGTTCCGAGGACAGCCGGTCAGTTAGGAACGTTTGACGCAACTTGCATTAACACATTTTTGGTTTAAAATTATTTACGTTGTAAGAAACGTACCTTAGGAATGCTCAGGAAAACCATATTGTGCGTCTGTGGGGACGTAGTGCCTCTCAGGCTCTACATTACGTTTATAATGACAATGCGTGCCATGTTGGCAGGCGCGCAAGAAGGGCCGGTCGCCGCTGCTGACGTACAACAAGTGGGAGCGGACGGCAGCCGACTGCGTGGACAGTCCGATCGCCACACGGACACTGGCCGTGACGGACCCAGCGTGCAAGCAGCTGCAGGCCTTCACCTTGGACGTGCGCGAGTTGAGGCGCAGTCTGCGCTCCTTCATGAACCGACTGCTCGAGAAGGACGCGACGAACCGCGTGAACCTCGAGTGGCGAGTGGTCGCCCTTGCTCTCGACAGGATGTTCTTCTACATCTACCTGAGCGTCATCGTGGTCTCGATCATCACCCTCTTCCCGTGGACACGCACCATGTACATGACGTCATGAGACGGGGGTTGTTTCATATTCCCGTGGACACGCACCATGTACACGACATCATGAGGCGGGGTCATGTCATGTTTCCGTTACACGCACCATGTACACAACGACATGAGGCGGAGTCATGTCAAGTTGTCGTGGACACGAACCATGTACACGATGTCATGAGGAGGGGTCATGTCATGTTGCCGTGGACACACACCATGTACTCGACGTCGTGAGGGACTGTGACGTCACGTTCATTTGGACTCGCATCGTGTATACGACATTGTGAGGGGAAATTACATTTTGTCCAATTATACGCCAATTATACGCCCGAGCTACACGTTGTCTGGGCAACGTCACACATCTTGAACGTGGACGTGGCGTAGTCGGTGTAACGAAAGTGTAAATAACGTAATAAACAAACACAGAAGACAATTTATCGGTGTAGGTTACTTAATACGGAAGACATTCGATGATTGTTCAGCATATCTTTAATATTACGCATTTTACACATTTCACATCTTAATGAATACAAAAGCTTTAATGAAATGATTGTGTACACATACATGAAACAACATTCTGTAATATACGTATAACTATACGTGATATAGTTAAATATAAATTATATATATGTATGTGTCCTATGTCATATTATGTCACTTTTAGCGTACGTAACGTCACAAATTAAGCACAGTCTAGATATTTATGTCAACAGACGAGGGCAAGTTTCGAATACGTTAATACAAACATAAATGCACCGTATATCTTAATGTTAAAATGTATTTAAATTTGAAAAGCATTTGCTTTTCATAAAATGTGTATTATTATTTGGTCACATTGAATAATTTGTAAGCCCACGAACCGTGCAGGTAGCGTACAAACGTTTCTCATTAGTCCGCAGTGGATGCATTTCTGGTTTAACAATTTGTTTGATAGTCTCAAATACTCGAAAAGAGGCTGTTGGAGAACAATAAATAACTTGTCATTCATGTGAGTTGTAGTTGGATCTCGCACTGATGCATAAATTTACATTTCCACAGCCACGCGCACGAGCAGGCGTGGGCTCGCGTTCGCAAACCCGCACGCACGCGCGCGCACACACGCGCACGCACGCACGCGCACGCACGCACGCGCACGCACGCACACACACACACACTCACTCACTCACGCACACGCACACGCACACGCACACGCACACGCACACGCACACGCACACGCACACGCACACGCACACGCACACGCACACGCACACGCACACGCACACGCACTGTACATGTAGTGATTGTTACGTGTGTCGTGGTTCAATGGCTACGGTTGGAGTTGAAGGACTCACAGCAGTAGTTCGACTGTTAGACAGCCCGACTGAGACGGGCGGATTTCGAGTCCACCTATTTAGGCCTACTGTTGTTTTACCGCTTAGGCAATTTCCTTGACACCACATCGTTAGAGTCATTTAGATGAGTAGAGGTCGTCGGTACCTTTTACCTCGTACCTACGAAAGGGGAAATAAGATAGTTTACATTTTACGATGGCATCGTTTTCAACAAGATGTCGACATTCTCGCGATAAACACTTACACGCATTACACATTAATGGCTCTTTGACACCAGAGAAGGTTCCTGTGTACTAAAAATATGCAAGTTGGTATATATCATATGTCAGAAGTCAATAAAAAAATATATGTCAGTGCGTATAACTATATGTGAAGTGAGATGCTAGATGAGCGCTGCTATCGGCGCAAACACGATAACGAGCAGTTCGACACAACGTCATCGTCCATTACAGTCTCCATGTCGTTACTGACGAGACCCTTCGATCTCTCCCTCATTGCTATCATGTCAGTTTCTTCCCGGCTGACACCGTCATCACTTGTTCTCAATGTATAGTTACGTTGGATACAAACGCAGTGTTGATAGACTGTGTTTGTTACAAAGACGCACAATAACCTTAAGAGATATTCCGGGCTTTTAAAACTGCAACATTTCAACTCCAAAACCCGTGTTTTTAAGGCGTCATCTACAAAAGAACATCTTAGACGACAGCATGTTAGACTCGATTTTTGTATTTTGCTTGGAGCTCGCGATAACATTTTAAAATGGATATTTCCTGTGGTTTTGTATACATAAACATAGGTAAGATTAAACATTTATACCTGATGGATTATACTGCCGTTTTAAACTATTTTTGTATTAAAAAATATATAAAGTTTGCTTCGCGGAATAATGCGCTTAACAATGAACATGTGTACAAGACGAGGACTTTAATGTATGTTGCCATTACGTGATTGGTTTAAAACGTATATACATCTGGCGCATTATAAAAAGGTGACGGAGTACGCGGCACTTCACGCTACATTTCCGACAACATTGATGTCACGGCAGGTGATCAGTTCTGCAACTCAGTGCAGGCATGTGGTGCCCGGAACACGTCTGCCCCAGCTGTCTAGACGTGTTGAAATACATTGAAATATCGGACGGCAGTTTAATCGCTTCTACGTGAGACCAGAGCTCTTAAAACTCCTCAATAGAAGAAACGCCGTATGAAATACATCTCTCTTTATCTCTCCCTCCCTCCCTCTCTCCCTCCCTCCCTCCCTCCCTCCCTCCCTCCCTCCCTCCCTCCCTCCCTCCCTCCCTCCCTCCCTCCCTCCCTCCCTCCCTCCCTCCCTCCCTCCCTCCCTGTCCCACAAATAGTGTGTGTGTGTGTGTGTGTGTGCGTGCGTGTGTGCGTGCGTGCGTGCGTGCGTGCGTGCGTGCGTGCGTGTGTGTGTGTGTGTGAACATGCCCACATATTTACATAGTTTGTCGTTTAAGCACCCTTTATTATCAAATATAAACTTGACATGTGGTTGTAATGTTTAGTATTGCTTACATATATAACAGTTTTGCCTTGTACATGTACAAGTGTATAATTCATTCTTAATTCGTGTATCATAATTATGTATGTCATACTTAAAAACTATCATCCAGTTTTGTAAATAAACTGGTAACTCGTTGTGTAAGTATTTATAGTAAAAGTTCAATTGTTGTAGTTTAAGAATGTCGTCTGTTTTTAACATGTTGAGATTTTTATATAATGTTTCTGTGTGAGAATTATAATTACTTAAGGTAATATTTTTTAAAGCTTTTTTGAAGTTTTATTATTCTATTTGATTGGAAACCCTATGCCATGATACAGTAATTAATGTGTGATAAAATTAATGAATTATATAATATATATGAACTAGTTGACAGGTAAATACAACGTTACTTATTGGAGGCACTTACTCTATGATGAATGCGAGAAAATGCTGCCAGGAAGGATTCTCATTTCACATTTTATTATATGCCCGATATTATTTTACACCCTTTCCGGCTTTTATGTTGCCCATTCACACATTTTAGTTTATTTGCTTTGTTTAATGACAGTTTTTATTGCATTGTAATAATGATCCAATAGGGATTATGTTCTGGAATCGATAGGTTGTTAATGTGGAACGCATAACGTATGAGTGACGCGTCATGTTCGTCTGAACAGGTTATCAGATTACGGTATGAATTATGGGATATGACGGTTGAAGCTGTTTGGGTCAAAGCATACATCAATGTTACACGTGGCGACGCAGATGTGCCTTCTTGAAGAATTAGGGGATTCAGATTCTGCTGCAAAATATGAAAAGGAATTATATGTGTGAGGGGGGCATCTCCTCTCCTTCTGTTTTGGAATATTATGGTCGCCAGGTTTGACATTTGCGGTAAGTGTTATACAAAATAAAACGAGTTTTTAAAATAAAATTGTCAAACAGAAGCATCACCAATCAAAACCTGTAAACTTTGCATGTCTGCTGCCTAACTGCACCCCCCTTGATATTCACCAACATTATCTGAGAGAGGCAAAATTATAGGTACGTCTGCCCTGGGATATTTCTGGAGTGATAACAACCATCTTTACCTATGCGCTTACCTCCACTCCCATAACTATTCCTCGAGGAAACTATCTATGGCAAAATGGCGTGAATTGTAATTATTAACAGGAATTTCTAGACTGGTCCCCAGACCGCCGTGTGGCGCCACCACACCTTCACGACTGGTCCACAGGCCGCCGTGTGGTGCCACCACACCTTCACGACTGGCCCCTGCCGCCGTGTGATGCCACCACATCTTCACGACTGGTCCCCAGGCCGCCGTGTGGTGCCACCACACCTTCACGACTGGCCCCTGCCGCCGTGTGATGCCACCACACCTTCACTACTGGTCCCCTGCCGCCGTGTGATGCCACCACACCTTCACGACTGGTCCCCTTCCGCCGTGTGATGCCACCACACCTTCACGACTGGTCCCCTTCCGCCGTGTGATGCCACCACACCTTCACGACTGGCCCCTGCCGCCGTGTGATGCCACCACACCTTCACGACTGGCCCCTGCCGCCGTGTGATGCCACCACACCTTCACGACTAATCCCCAGCCGCCGTGTGATGACACCACACCTTCACGACTGGTCTCCAGGCCGCCGTGTGGTGCCACCACACCTTCACGACTGGTCCCCAGGCCGCCGTGTGGTGCCACCACACCTTCACGACTGGTCCCCAGGCCGCCGTGTGGTGCCACCACACCTTCACGACTGGTCCCCAGGCCGCCGTGTGATGCCACCACACCTTCACGACTGGTCCCCAGCCGCCGTGTGCTGTTTAAATATGTTGACGATTGCACCATATTTGAAATATGCAATCAAAGTATGATATCTGTTATACAGGATTCTGCAAACATTATTGAGCGATGGTCTAGTAATAATGACATGCGCATCAATACGAGTAAGACAAAAGAAATGGTTACATGTTTCGGTAAAGATAGAACATTTGTAGAATCTCTGCCGTATATTGATATAAATGGATATTGAGAGAGTTACTCAAGCAAAAGTTCTCGGCGTAACTATATCATCGGATTTAAGTTGGAATGCACACGTAGATGAAATAGTATCAAAGGCAAGAAAGAGAGTGTATATGATCTATCAGTTGAAACGTGCTGGTATCAACCAAAATGACTTGGTTAGAATATATGTATCTGTGATTAGACCAGTAGTTGAATATGCCTGTCCGGTATGGCTCACGAACTTGCCTAAATATTTATCGGACAACATCGAGATAATTAAAAAAAGGTGTCTCAAAACTACATTTCCTGGTTTTGTGTACGAGGATATTCTGGAGATGGTAAACTTACCAACGCTGCATTATAGACGCAATGAATTGGGTAAAACGTATTTCGCTAGAATGAAGAATAGTGACCACAAACTGAATACACATACTTGGAGATATTTGGTAGTAACTAATCCAATGTCCTGTAACTATGTTACACCAAACAGCTTCTTCGCAATCTGCTTCTCTGTCTAATTTTATTTCATCAGCCTGGATAGATTCTTTAATATATAAAATAACTCCACCTCCTCTTCTTCCTAGTCTATCTTTCCTAGACATTACATATTCTGTCAGTCCCAATTCAGGATCTGATATATCGGTGGTGGTCCAGGATTCGGTTATACCTATTATATGAGGGTCAATATCTTCTACCATAATGTTTAGTTCATTTCTTTTGTTTACTATACTCCTTGCATTTAAATAAACACATTTATATCCAGCTTCAGAAGAGTATTCCAGACTGTTATTTGCTTATTTATTTCTATCTTTCCTAGACATTACATATCCTGTCAGTCCCAATTCAGGATCTGATATATCGGTGGTTGCCCATAATTCGGTTATACCTATTATGTGAGGGTCAATATCTTCTACCATAATGTTTAGTTACGCTACTACCAAATACGCTACTACCAAATATCTCCGAGAAAGGACAACCTAGGGCATTTTCTCAAATATGCAAATTAGAGCCTTCATTACTCAAATACTTAGTTTCTTCAATAGCTTTGCAACGATGCACGATAATGTCCAAAAGTGGTGTCAAGACCGATATGTTCAAAGGTCAACGGTTGAGATAAACACACCACCAGATGTATACACCAGCTGCAGGTTTGTCATTTCATATAACCCGAATTTGGTGTCAAAATGTTGATTTTAGAGGTCAGAGGTTTCAAATATTTTACATTTGGCCTTCTCCGACTTCCGGATCCGCCCTCTTTGAAGATGGCGGTCGTCAAAACACATTTCACAATATGTTACCAATTGTGTCATCATGTCTATGTTAATGTGTAGAATTGTGATCAGCAATTTCAAATATGTTACACATGACCTTTACTAACATTCATATATCCGCCATTTTTAAAGATGGCGGTCGTCAAAACAAATTTCGCAATGTTACCTATTATGTCACACAAGGTCATCATGTCTACGTTAATGTGTAAAATTGTGGTCAGCAATTTCAAAAATGTTACACATGATCTTTGCTGACATTCATATATCCGCCATTTTTAAAGATGGCGCCCATCAAAACGAATTATCGCTATAACTAAAGACCTACATCACCCAGAGCCGTAATGTTGATGCCAAAACATAGATTTTCAGTTGCGATGATTTCAAATATACTACAATTGTGAGAGGGTTACAACACCCATCGCCAACTGTACACAAGCAACAGATGGTACATGAAATATTATTGCCGTGGCAACTGCAACCGTCAGTGCTGCATGTCTTGCTCTCTGCTTTGCAATCACAGCTTATGACATCAGTCAGATCTGGAGGATCCGAGGGTCCAATGTCAAAGCTGGGTGACGGAATACCGTCCTTCATCTCCCACACAAACTGGTTATTAGGTTAATGGCCAAATGAGGAGGACCTTGCTGATCAATCGCCTTCCACAGCATCATCTGATGATGAATGTGGGAGAAAGAATGGGAAGCCAGTGCACACCAAGGCGTTGCCTCCCACAGATTATGTGCAGAGGGCACATCTTCAGAAGATGATGTGGAAGGCGGTTGATCAGCAATGCCCTCATCCTAAAGGAGGAGTCTTTTGGCCAGAAAAGAAAACAAGCTCATATTTATCAACTTACTGCGCAATGAGCCTGAGAAAGCTGGGTGCTGTTGTTTTCATGTAGATGACGCTAAGCTAATGATCGTTAGACAACACTCATCAGACAAAATCGACTCTATCCTCATTGGTGAAGACACCGATTTGTTAGAATATATGGGCCCAGCTGTCGGCTAAGATATCATACTATAGCACCAGTTGAAGAATTTGTTACTGCAGGAAAACAGTTGTTGTGTGCTTACAATGGTTTAAAGAAGACAAGAGTGGAACAGGTTATTCTCTCAGGAATTTTGCCAGTAATGGGAGGAAGGGGGGCAAGATACAGAAACTGTAAGAGGATGGCGATCAACGCACTAGTTGACCAGATGTGTGAAGAAGAGGGCGTGGGATTCATAGATTTATGGGAGCACTTTGTTGGGAGAGAATATATGTACATGAGAGATGGCCTCCAACTAAGTGGAAAGGGGGCAGCAGTATTCTCAGAGAATCTGCTGCGATCTGTTCACAGTGGGACAGGTTACATCTATTTAAACTAATTTCGCAGGGGGGGGACTCACAGAGAAGCCTGAAACTGGAGGCATAGATAAAGACAGCAACAATAATTCAGCAACGAACAGTCTGGAAAAATGTTCTGAAGCTGGGTATAAATGTGTTTGTTTAAATGCAAGGAGTATAGTAAAAAAAAAAAAAATTACATTATGGTAGAAGATATTGACCCTCACATAATAGGTATAACCGAATCATGGGCAACCACCGATATATCAGATGCCGAATTGGAACTGACAGGATATGTAATGTCTAGGAAAGATAGAATAGGAAGAAGGGGATGTGGAGTTATTTTATATATTAAAGAATCTATCCAGGCTGATGAAATAAAATTAGACAGAGAAGCAGATTGCGAAGAAGCTGTTTGGTGTAACATAGTTACAGGACATTGGATTAGTTTATCGATGTCCAAACATAAGCATAGAAGAGAATGAAAAAATACAAAACGCCATAAGGGAAATGAGCAAACGGGACTGTGTTATTATGGGGGATTTTAACCATGGGCATATAAAATGGAAATCTCTACAGAGTATGGGTAGTGAGGACCACAAGTTTTTAGTTTTAGTACAATATAGTTTCCTTTCTCAACATGTGCTAGAACCAACCAGGGGAGATAATCAGTTAGACTTAGTTTTGTCCTCACAGAATGAATTAGTTGACAATGTTAAATTATGTGAGCCTCTGGGAAGTAGTTCAGGATAAGGTCGGTCCTCTAGAATATAGTGCTGGAAATATAATAACAGAAGGATTCTTAATGGCAGAAGACCTGAATGAGTATTTTAATTCAGTGTTTACCAGAGAAGACACTAGTTCACTGCCAGTACCAGAGGCTAAGTTCAAGGGGGCAGAATCAGACTATTTAAGACAGTTAATTGTAACCCCATAAATAGTAGCTAAGAAAATTAGGGCTATGAAGGATAATAAATCACCTGGAGTGTATGGTATTCCACCCAAACTACTATTGGAAACTGTAGAACAAATTAGCATACCGCTTGCAACAGTTTTCAACTTGTCATTAGAAGAGGGAGTGGTTCCTTTAGAATGGAAAGAAGCAAACATTATACCGTTATTTAAAAAAGTTTCGAGAAACAAGTCAAATAATTATAGACCAGTTAGTTTAACATCGGTGATTTGTAAATTATTAGAAAGACTAATTAAAGATCACATGGTGGATTTTCTTGTTAAACATAACTTGATAAACCCATCTCAACATGGGTTTCTAAAAGCGAGGTCATGCTTAACAAATATGTTATGTTTTTGGGAAGATATCACTAAGTGGGTAGATGATGGATCACCAGTACATATCATCTACTTAGATTTTCAAAAGCTTTCGACAAAGTGCCACATCAAAGATTACTTCTTAAACTAAAGGCCCATGGCATAGGAAATGGTATAATTAACTGGATAGAAAAAAGGCTGATTGACAGAAGACAACGGGTAGTTGTTGATGGGGAGGCTTCAAACTGGAAATCAGTTTTGAGTGGGGTACCACAGGGTTCAGTACTGGGACCTATGTTATTCTTAATATACATAAACGATTTGGATGATGATATAGCTAGCAAGGTGTTGAAATTTGCAGATGATACAAAAGTGTGTAGAAGGATTAAATGTGATGGAGATAGACAGCATTTACAAGATGATCTTGACTGGTTGATCAAATAGTCTGAAAAGTGGCAAATGTTGTTCAATTTTGGGAAATGTAAATGCCTTCACACAGGACATGGGAACGAATATGTAGAATATACAATGGGGGTAACTGTACTAAGTACTACTGTAAAAGAAAAAGACTTAGGGCTGACAATTAGTGCTGACATGAAGGTTTCAGAGCAGTGTGGAATTGCAACGTCAAAGGGAAATAAAATCATTGGATGGATTAGGCGAAATATAGCATATAAAGAAAAATAACTAATAATACCGCTGTACAAAACAATAGTTAGGCCTCATTTAGAATATTGTATTCAAGCGTGGAGGCCATACCGCAAGAAGGACATAAATATGCTAGAAAGAGTACAGAGGAGAGCGACTAAAATGATACCAAAACTGAGGGATCTTAGTTATTAAAAACGCCTAAAAGAATGTGGTTTAACAACACTAGAGACCAGGAGATTGAGAGGAGATCAGATAGAAGTGTTTAACATTTTGAATGGTTATGAAAATATTCATAGAAATATGTTTTTTTCAGTTAAGAAAGATAGAAAGACTAGAGGACATGAAGTTACATTAGTAAAGGAGCAGTGTAGATTAGACGTAAGAAAGTTCTCATTTTCAGGACTGTGAATGAATGGAACAGATTATCTGATGATTGTGTGGGTGCTAATAGTGTGAATATGTTTAAAAATAAAATCGACACATACCTCAGAAGGGCTTCGATAAGCCAAAGGGCTTCCTTGTCCACCTGCCATCTAGAGTTAATTCTCTGGATGGCAATCTTGTTAAATCTTGTTAAATGTGGCAACATTGGCAAAATCATTGAAGGTTTGTTGCACAAGCACTTCATTGAAAATGTAGCATCAAGCGCAGCTTACGTACAGGGATGGATAAATCTACCCCGTACTTCAACTGCTGCCCACAATCACAGCCTCAGGATCAACTATCAGAACCAACAGTGGAAAGGATCAAAGGAAACTCTAAAAGCCACGTACTAGAACTGGATTGTCAAAGACAAGTACCATGTTCCAAAGATGACTGACCTCCCAGCAGCACCAGCCCATTTGCTGTCGGTCATCTATTGTGCGGGGCAGATTGTTCGCTTGTGAAGATCAGTGGGAAGATCCCCCTCCCTGGGGAGGGGGCCGCGGCACGAATTCTGGTGGTTATAGAAGCCCATCCTGGCTTTGGAGAAGGTTGAACAAAGGTTTACTTGGCCTGAAGGTGCCTGAGACGCAGATTCCTTCTTCCGTCTACGCTTCTCCTCGTCTGCTTCTCTTCTGGAACGCTAAAAGTCCTGGCCAGCTCTCATAATAGTTGCTCTGTAGTTGTTTCTGGCTGCTGCTATCTGTTTCCAACCTTTGTGGTCTTGCCAGGGTGAGTTGCCGCTTCAGCTGGTCCTTCTAGCGCCTGTGGGGGCCTTCTTTCTCGGCTGCCCTGACGAAGCTCACCATAAAATACAACTTATGGCATTCTGATGTCATCCATGCGCGAGACGCGGCCTGCCCACCGGAGCTGTCTGAGCATCAACATGATTTCGATGCTCCGGAGGTTTGCCTTTTCCAGGATCTCTTTGTTGGAGACATAGTCCTGCCAATGCAGTCCCGTGATGGAGCGCCGACATCGCTGGTGGAACCGTTCAAGCAGTTGTACTTGTAAGCAAAATTCCGTTGATCGCAAAGCAACTCCCTGTGTCAACTAAAATTCGGGCTTCACTGTGTTTAGAAAATGATTTTCATGTTATTACTAAATGGAATTAAACGTGATATATATTGTATTAATCTTTGTATTAATCTATCCATACCCCTTCCAATGGTATACATCATGTATAACATTTACGCAAAGAATACAGAATATTCAGCTTAAATAACGCCTTTGCCTAGTTTTTACTGTGACAAAAATGACCGGCAGCGACTTTCGTACACTTGTCATTATCGTCGGAAATAAAACTGTTGTACCACGTGAGTTTCTGTGGACTATTTATCTAATAATGCAGACATATAGTGCTAGCTAAAAACGCCGTAATGATTGCTATTACAATGTGTTTGAAGCTAAACCATAAATTGACTGGACTAGGCCGAAAATCGTGGTACATGTAAATTGCAAAAAATTGTAAATGTGTTTAGAATACGATTATGACCTTACTATTAAGTGCGATGACACGTGTTAGGTACCATTACACAGCTAAATGCATTATCTTTCCAATTATATTATCATCGTTATAGTATTCTCAAAGGAAATATGTTATACCATACGAATTACTTGTACCTCTCTACATTTCAGTCAGACCTACGACCACTTGGCAATATGCGAAAATGACAATGTTCCACCAAGTGGACTTTGGTGAACTTTTTTCTGGTAACATAAACATACGGTAGAATCTAAAGATGCCACAAAACTTTCTATTGCAATTTGTTTGAAGTTTAACCATGGATTGACTGAACTAGCATGGTTCCTGCGAGAGAACGGCAGCAAGATAAAAACTAGTTTAATTGCTACGTGAACGAATGACTGCCGAAACATGTCCTGGTAAAGTTGTGATCACGTAGAGAGGAGGGACTGTGCTCAGAAGCAAATGACGTGGAGTGGCTATGACCATGTGCAAACAAAGAGGTTGATACCAGGATGCTCTTGCAAGCTGCGGGTGGAACCAAGCATGGAAGACAGAAGATTGTCATTTGAACTGTTGATCCTAACGATGTCGTGCTAGCTGCCATTGATGTTCGTAGATTTGGCAAGCAGATTTGGCTGTGGTAGCGATCGGCACAAGGAAATCATGTTGATACGTCTATGCAACTGCTATTGAACACGTGCTTGGTATCGACAAGTGCAAGACACTGCCTCTCTTCCATGCACTGACCGGGTGTGATACCATATCGTGTTTCGCTGGAAGAGGCAAACGCACGACTTGGGCATAATGGAATGCTTTCTGTAGGAACGTGCTCTTGCTAATACTCCATCAGCTACTATCCAGAGACGACGGGTTCTGCCAACCGCCGAGAAGTACGCGGTTGTACTGTATGAGTGGCAGTTCTGAGGTCGATGTCAGACAAGCCATCTTCACGCTGAGGGGAAGAGAGGTCGAAAAGGTTACCAACATATTCATACAACATCTGCAAGAGGTTAAAAAGGCTACCAACATATTCATACAACATCTGCTCAGAGTTAGCTGCTGCTGACTTCTTGTGCGCCTAAATCCTTGGAAACCTAGCTCAGACGCGCATCAAAACAAACTTTTTGGTCAATCTCAAAATCGATAAGCAGTGTACAAGTTGTCAACAGATGGTTGGATACGCAAGGTTATAAAGGTAGTTTTTAAATGACGGCGGAATTTTGTAATATGTCAACTGATCTTCCATTAAGAGGGAGCATAGTCCAAAGAATCGATGCAGCAACTGAAGAAATCCCTAGTTCCAATGTTGGTATCGATGAAAGGAAGTCAAATTAAACATATGAAGATAACAGAAGCTGAACAGGTTTCCATACAGGAGTAAGCAATTAATGCAAATATGCTGGTTGCTTATACGAAAGTGCTTGGTAGGTATTGACACAGATCTTTAAAATGAAATGATATGATATGATATGATATCTGCCAGGAGGCCAATGCAGAGACCTCGGGAGTGGCATTGAGAACACCGCGTGGACGACAATATCATCAAAACAGCGCGTAGAATTGATATGTTTGCCGTTAGCTCTAGTTAGAGCAAGAGGGTTAAGACATTAACACTCTCACAACACTCGAGGCAATATGAGACCTGTGTAAATGTTAAGACATTAACACTCTCAAAACACTCGAGGCAATATGAGACCTGTGTAAATGTTAAGACAATAACACTCTCACAACACTCGAGGCAATATGAGACCTGTGTAAATGTTAAGACATTAACACTCTCACAACACTCGAGGCAATATGAGACCTGTGTAAATGTTAAGACATTAACACTCTCACAACACTCGAGGCAATATGAGACCTGTGTAAATGTTAAGACAATAACACTTTCACAACACTCGAGGCAATATGAGACCTGTGTAAATGTTAAGACAATAACACTCTCACAACACTCGAGGCAATATGAGACCTGTGTAAATGTTAAGACAATAACACTCTCACAACACTCGAGGCAATATGAGACCTGTGTAAATGTTAAGACAATAACACTCTCACAACACTCGAGGCAATATGAGACCTGTGTAAATGTTAAGACATTAACACTCTCACAACACTCGAGGCAATATGATACCTGTGTAAATGTTAAGACAATAACACTCTCACAACACTCGAGGCAATATGAGACCTGTGTAAATGTTAAGACATTAACACTCTCACAACACTCGAGGCAATATGAGACCTGTGTAAATGTTAAGACATTAACACTCTCACAACACTCGAGGCAATAAGAGACCTGTGTAAATGTTAAGACAATAACATTCTCACAACACTCGAGGCAATATGAGACCTGTGTAAATGTTAAGACATTAACACTCTCACAACACTCGAGGCAATATGAGACCTGTGTAAATGTTAAGACAATAACACTCTCACAACACTCGAGGCAATATGAGACCTGTGTAAATGTTAAGACATTAACACTCTCACAACACTCGAGGCAATATGAGACCTGTGTAAATGTTAAGACATTAACACTCTCAAAACACTCGAGGCAATATGAGACCTGTGTAAATGTTAAGACAATAACACTCTCACAACACTCGAGGCAATATGAGACCTGTGTAAATGTTAAGACATTAACACTCTCACAACACTCGAGGCAATATGAGACCTGTGTAAATGTTAAGACATTAACACTCTCACAACACTCGAGGCAATATGATACCTGTGTAAATGTTAAGACAATAACACTCTCACAACACTCGAGGCAATATGAGACCTGTGTAAATGTTAAGACATTAACACTCTCACAACACTCGAGGCAATATGAGACCTGTGTAAATGTTAAGACATTAACACTCTCACAACACTCGAGGCAATAAGAGACCTGTGTAAATGTTAAGACAATAACATTCTCACAACACTCGAGGCAATATGAGACCTGTGTAAATGTTAAGACATTAACACTCTCACAACACTCGAGGCAATATGAGACCTGTGTAAATGTTAAGACAATAACACTCTCACAACACTCGAGGCAATATGAGACCTGTGTAAATGTTAAGACATTAACACTCTCACAACACTCGAGGCAATATGAGACCTGTGTAAATGTTAAGACAATAACACTCTCACAACACTCGAGGCAATATGAGACCTGTGTAAATGTTAAGACACTAACACTCTCACAACACTCGAGGCAATATGAGACCTGTGTAAATGTTAAGACACTAACACTCTCACAACACTCGAGGCAATATGAGACCTGTGTAAATGTTAAGACAATAACATTCTCACAACACTCGAGGAAATATGAGACCTGTGTAAATGTTAAGACATTAACACTCTCACAACACTCGAGGCAATATGAGACCTGTGTAATTGTTAAGACAATAACACTCTCACAACACTCGAGGCAATATGAGACCTGTGTAAATGTTAAGACATTAACACTCTCACAACACTCGAGGCAATATGAGACCTGTGTAAATGTTAAGACATTAACACTCTCACAACACTCGAGGCAATATGAGACCTGTGTAAATGTTAAGACAATAACATTCTCACAACACTCGAGGCAATATGAGACCTGTGTAAATGTTAAGACATTAACACTCTCACAACACTCGAGGCAATATGAGACCTGTGTAAATGTTAAGACAATAACACTCTCACAACACTCGAGGCAATATGAGACCTGTGTAAATGTTAAGACATTAACACTCTCACAACACTCGAGGCAATATGAGACCTGTGTAAATGTTAAGACATTAACACTCTCACAACACTCGAGGCAATATGAGACCTGTGTAAATGTTAAGACATTAACACTCTCACAACACTCGAGGCAATATGAGACCTGTGTAAATGTTAAGACAATAACACTCTCACAACACTCGAGGCAATATGAGACCTGTGTAAATGTTAAGACAATAACACTCTCACAACACTCGAGGCAATATGAGACCTGTGTAAATGTTAAGACATTAACACTCTCACAACACTCGAGGCAATATGAGACCTGTGTAAATGTTAAGACATTAACACTCTCACAACACTCGAGGCAATATGAGACCTGTGTAAATGTTAAGACAATAACATTCTCACAACACTCGAGGCAATATGAGACCTGTGTAAATGTTAAGACAATAACATTCTCACAAC
>OZ023210.1:1889662-1929662 GCA_963995525.1 Escarpia spicata
CCGCTGTCGGACTATGACGTCGAAAGGCGGGGGTGGGTTGTTGGTGACATCACTCCGCTGTCGGACTATGACGTCGAAAGGCGGGGGTGGGTTGTTGTTGACATCACTCCGCTGTCGGACTATGACGTCGAAAGGCGGGGGTGGGTTGTTGGTGACATCACTCCGCTGGCGGACCATGACGTCGAAAGGCGGGGGTGGGTTGTTGGTGACATCAATCCGCTGTCGGATATGACGTCGAAAGGCGGGGGTGGGTTGTTGGTGACATCACTCCGTTGTCGGACTATGATGTCGAAAGGCGGGGGTGGGTTGTTGGTGACATAACTCCGCTGTCGGACTATGACGTCGAAAGGCGGGGGTGGGTTATTGGTGACATCACTCCGCTGTCGGACTATGACGTCGAAAGGCGGGGGTGGGTTATTGGTGACATCACTCCGCTGTCGGACTATGACGTCGAAAGGCGGGGGTGGGTTATTGGTGACATCACTCCGCTGTCGGACTATGACGTCGAAAGGCGGGGGTGGTTTATTGGTGACATCACTCCGCTGTCGGACTATGACGTCGAAAGGCGGGGGTGGGTTGTTGGTGACATCACTCCGCTGTCGGACTATGACGTCGAAAGGCGGGGGTGGGTTGTTGGTGACATCACTCCGCTGTCGGACTATGACGTCGAAAGGCGGGGGTGGGTTGTTGGTGACATCAATCCGCTGTCGGACTATGACGTCGAAAGGCGGGGGTGGGTTATTGGTGACATCACTCCGCTGTCGGACTATGACGTCGAAAGGCGGGGGTGGGTTGTTGGTGACATCACTCCGCTGTCGGACTATGACGTCGAAAGGCGGGGGTGGGTTGTTGTTGACATAACTCCGCTGTCGGACTATGACGTCGAAAGGCGGGGGTGGGTTGTGGGTGACATCACTCCGCTGTCGGACTATGACGTCGAAAGGCGGGGGTGGGTTGTTGTTGACATCACTCCGCTGTCGGACTATGACGTCGAAATGCGGGGGTGGGTTATTGGTGACATCACTCCGCTGTCGGACCATGACGTCGAAAGGCGGGGGTGGGTTGTTGGTGACATCACTCCGCTGTCGGACCATGACGTCGAAAGGCGGGGGTGGGTTATTGGTGACATCACTCCGCTGTCGGACCATGACGTCGAAAGGCGGGGGTGGGTTATTGATGACATCACTCCGCTGTCGGACCATGACGTCGAAAGGCGGGGGTGGGTTATTGGTGACATCACTCCGCTGTCGGACCATGACGTCGAAAGGCGGGGGTGGGTTGTTGGTGACATCACTCCGCTGTCGGACTATGACGTCGAAAGGCGGGGGTGGGTTATTGGTGACATCACTCCGCTGTCGGACTATGACGTCGAAAGGCGGGGGTGGGTTGTTGGTGACATCACTCCGCTGTCGGACTATCACGTCGAAAGGCGGGGGTGGGTTGTTGTTGACATAACTCCGCTGTCGGACTATGACGTCGAAAGGCGGGGGTGGGTTGTGGGTGACATCACTCCGCTGTCGGACTATGACGTCGAAAGGCGAGGGTGGGTTGTTGGTGACATCACTCCGCTGTCGGACCATGACGTCGAAAGGCGGGGATGGGTTATTGGTGACATCACTCCGCTGTCGGACCATGACGTCGAAAGGCGGTGGTGAGTTATTGGTGACATCACACCGCTGTCGGACTATGACGTCGAAAGGCGGGGGTGGGTTGTTGGTGACATCACTCCGCTGTCGGACCATGACGTCGAAAGGCGGGGGTGGGTTGTTGTTGACATCACTTCGCTGTCAGACCATGACGTCGAAAGGCGGGGGTGGGTTATTGGTGACATCACTCCGCTGTCGGACTATGACGTCGAAAGGCGGGGGTGGGTTATTGGTGACATCACTCCGCTGTCGGACTATGACGTCGAAAGGCGGATGTGGTTTGTTGTTGACATCACTCCGCTGTCAGACCATGAAGTCGAAAGGCGGGGGTGGGTTATTGGTGACACCACTCCGCTGTCGGACTATGACGTCGAAAGGCGGGGGTGGGTTATTGGTGACATCACTCCGCTGTCGGACTATCACGTCGAAAGGCGGGGGTGGGTTGTTGTTGACATAACTCCGCTGTCGGACTATGACGTCGAAAGGCGGGGGTGGGTTGTGGGTGACATCACTCCGCTGTCGGACTATGACGTCGAAAGGCGGGGGTGGGTTGTTGGTGACATCACTCCGCTGTCGGACCATGACGTCGAAAGGCGGGGGTGGGTTATTGGTGACATCACTCCGCTGTCGGACCATGACGTCGAAAGGCGGGGGTGGGTTATTGGTGACATCACTCCGCTGTCGGACCATGACGTCGAAAGGCGGGGGTGGGTTGTTGGTGACATCACTCCGCTGTCGGACTATGACGTCGAAAGGCGGGGGTGGGTTATTGGTGACATCACTGCGCTGTCGGACTATGACGTCGAAAGGCGGGGGTGGGTTGTTGGTGACATCACTCCGCTGTCGGACTATGACGTCGAAAGGCGGGGGTGGGTTGTTGGTGACATCACTCCGCTGGCGGACCATGACGTCGAAAGGCGGGGGTGGGTTGTTGGTGACATCACTCCGCTGTCGGACCATGACGTCGAAAGGCGGGGGTGGGTTGTTGGTGACATCACTCCGCTGGCGGACCATGACGTCGAAAGGCGGGGGTGGGTTGTTGGTGACATCACTCCGCTGGCGGACCATGACGTCGAAAGGCGGGGGTGGGTTGTTGGTGACATCACTCCGCTGGCGGACCATGACGTCGAAAGGCGGGGGTGGGTTGTTGGTGACATCACTCCGCTGGCGGACCATGACGTCGAAAGGCGGGGGTGGGTTGTTGGTGACATCACTCCGCTGTTGTTGTTTGCATTTGTTCACGGTGACATTCACAATTTTAGAAGTTCACAAAAAACCTCAAATTTTACCCTCTTGAGATACCCTTGGACTGACCAAAACATCCAATTGCACCCCCGTGAGAATCCCTTCAGACTCACCAACAGTCTTCAACTGCACTCGTCTTAAAGCTCACCAAAAACCTCCTACTACACCCCCTTACCAAAACTTTGGAGGCTAATCCTATCTTTAACACCAACGAAACCCCTCAAACCTCCCCCCGTTTCCGATGCGTACGTGAAGAGACGAAATGTCAATGCACTTCACCGCTGTATTACAAAACCCCAACATTTCACTACGTTTTTAACACAAACAACATTTCCGTACGGGACCGTTTGAAAGCAGTGTGTATTGATGGGACAAGCATCATACTGCAAGGAACGTTCGCCTCTAAATATTGGTTGACGATAGGTCTTTTCGCTATCGTCATTAAAAATCGTCAATATTTAATTCGAAACTACTTTCAAAACACTAATAACTATGTATATAGCGAATGCAACAAGTGAAACTGATGCGCACGCTATCGCTATCAAGCGCAAAGTTATTTTCAGATTTATTTTAATATGACATGTTATATTAAGTACACTCTAAGAAATTAGAGTTCAAATCTGCCTACCAGGTGTTAGAATCCTGCATCCTAAGGGTGCACATTTGCATCCTTTTACTGGGGTGCAACGTTGTACACCCTATCATTTGGGTGCAGAGTTCAACCCCTTACTGGTGCTCCTGGTGCGACAACGCTCTACACCCTATATTGTGCAGATCTGAACCATTGAGGGAGCAACTTTTCACCACTAGGGTGCAGAAATTAACCCTTTAAGATGCAACTTAGCACACTGAAAATTTAAAATTCTGCACCATTTGGAATTATAATCTGCAACATTGGATTAAAGTGTAATGTTGCACTCCTGCTGACCTGCAACTTCGAACATGCACCTTTAATGGCGCACACTGATAGATGTGTAATTTGGAATATGAAATACCGAATGCCTAATCGTGTTACAAACGTGGATGTCTTATAAGGCGCCACCTGACTAAAAGAGGAGTTCATTATAATTGTTACACAATGTTTGTTTCAAAATACAGATAAATACAAGTGCTTTATAACAATGCTAGCATTCAGCAAATGACAGTATCAATTATCTGCAATTTACTAGTACATCATTAGATTGCATAAATTATGCAAATTAGCAATAACAAATGCCACCATTGATAACTGTCACGACAATTTTAAAAACAACATATCTTGTGCTAAACATAGTGAGTGTATGAAATTATCATTATCAATATCATTTATATTAGACATGGAAGCATGGAATTACGAGTTATATTGCAATAAAATAATTACTCTAATATCAAATTGTCAACAAAATCAAACTGTAAACACAGCCTAGCTTAACAACAAATTAAAATACACAATGTACCAAATTGACACACAATATAGAGATAGATACAAATTGTGGATTAACAATAAAGTAAAATACAGTTTACCAATTCAAAACAAAAGAGCTAAAAAGGAGCCTAATGATAATTTCAAATACACGGTGTACCAAATAAAAACTCAATAGAGATTGATACAAAATATGGTGTAACAATTAATTAAAATACGCAGTGTACTAATTAAAAACTCAATAGAGATTTATACAAAATATGGTGTAACAATTAATTAAAATACGCAGTGTACTAATTAAAAACTCAATAGAGATTTATACAAAATATGGTGTAACAATTAATTAAAATACGCAGTGTACTAATTAAAAACTCAACAGAGCTAGATAAAACATTTGGCTTAACAAAATACACAGTGACAGTATAGCAATTTAAAACACAGCAGAGATAGCCTAACAATACATTTGAATATACAGTATTACTAGTAAATCTGAATGTACATACCGTGTTACTGTATATACACAATAACGCTACATGAGTATGTTTAAACAAATTTAAATTATACGACAAATTATAAAAATTCCATTATATTATATGATGGGATTATAATGATTTCTCATATAATTTAAATTATATTATAAAATTACTATAAAAAACAAACGACAAGACACTGAAGGGTTTGATCGCCAGAAGTATTATTTAAATGTTAACGAAAGTTTTCTTTTGGGATTAGTAAAAAGGACACGGACATTGCAATAAAACGATTACTCGCTGCTGTTGTTGAGACAGTGGTGACAGGTTGTTCTTACCATGTCTTCGATATTCAACTCCAACGACATGAAATGCTGCAAAGGTTGCAGAAAATCCACCAGAACTGGAGCTACATGAGCAAATCACCACACCATCCACCTGGACAGCGAATTCATCAAACTTCCTTTTATTACGAGGCAAGGTGTTGGCACAATGGGATCCTGGATCATAAAACAAGAGTTTTTACTTAAGATTTAACTTAGTGGACACATGTTACTTTCAGTACCATTTTCTGGTACCAGCCAAATATGGTATGACACAAACACTGCTCACATCTTATTACGATTTGTAACCCTTCTAAATGTGCTTCTTCAAATACTTTAGATCCCAGCACGAATCCGGTTCTTGGGTGTCCAGATATGTAGTATGTAAATAGCTTAAATATCTTCAATGTTTAAAAAAAAATTGCTTATTTTAATATGATCAACCAAACGGACGATCAGTTTAGTACACAGCACCTACAGCCCGAGTGTTGGAACCTATTACAAGAACCAGCAGACGCACTGCAGTGTGATACATTACGTACAAAAGGTGAGAGTGATGTACATTGTACATGCAGTATATACTATATGTGGCATAGTCCCTGATTTGACTAAACTTCACAGGCATGATATTAACCCACAAAGCTAGCTATGGGAGCCTAGAGATTAGAGTAGGACATCCGCAACTTTACACCATTTCGTTGATTTGACAACTTAACTGTTGACCTAGTTACGCATCTCTCGACTCGTTTAGGTTCCGACGTGAATTATGACTAAATTAAAACATTGCGGTTTACCCAGTAATTATGAATGTACACCATACAACACAATTTTTTTAAATAATGTAAGATGGCAAAACCCTCACACACACAAGTTGCTTAAACCTTGCTCGTAAAGAAGTGGAATTACTGATTGATAAGTATTATTCGTGCCTTAATATCATTCATAAAGTAGCAGTAAACATATATTGAGTAGCAACTGTGCTTAAAGTTAGTTAGATAAAGTATTTTAGAAAGAATATTTTAATCTAGTGAATGATAATAGGGTAAGTTAGCCTACGATAAGTTTGTAAACAAGATTTAACAAACCTCATTATGTGGTAGAATATATAGGTGATAAAGTTACAAACATAAAAAACATACATAAGATAATATATGTGTAAGCCAGTACCAGGCAGACACTTTGATTGGGTAGCATTGTTGTTAAAAATTAAGCTATGATAGATAGTCACAGTAAACAGTCTTCTTAAAGACTACATAGACCTAGTGAATAGTGTAAACATAGTTGACTAAACTATTTTAAATAGCTAATTAGATTACTATTATTAAATTAATTCTGATATGGCACCTTGCAAGCGGCAAGTCAAGGCAAAGCGACACTTGGTGTGCGACGACTGCCATAGTTGGGTAGATTTTGCCCTATCCGGCTGTGGGAAGTCATGGGCAGAGACCAAGGAAGAAGGATTCACCTTTCAGTGCGTGGGGTGTTGGAAGGTGGAATGTCTGGAGAAGGAGGTAGCTAGGTTGGTATATATTGTGAAGGGGATGGAGATGAGAATTAGCAAGAAGGCAGGTGGAATGGAGACGACAGAGAGAGAGAGTTGGGAATACTGTGAGACTGAAGGAGCAGAGTAGTGGGAAGACTGAGGAAAGGAGACTGAGAGGAGGGAAGGTGATCGGAGGGGAAGAAATTGGAGTATCAACGGCGGCAGAAAATGTGACAGGCGAGAAGGCGACAGGGGAGAAAATGACCGTATAAAAAGAGGTTGGAGGAAAAAAGATATGGGAGAGGAGAGAAGGAAATGCAATGGGAGGAAAGATGACGGGAAGAAAGGAATTGAGAGTAACTGTGACAGAAGAGAAGTTGGGAGGGACGATGACAGGAGGAAGGTGACAAGAGAAACAGCGTCAGGAAAGAAGGGAACGGACGAGATTGTGACAGGAGAGCAGAAGACAGGGGAGCAAGACTACAACCAGTCAGATGCAAACCGGAGAAGGAGCTACTCTGAGGCAGTGGTTGAGGGGGCATTGAGAAAAGAGAGGGTGTTCATGGGTGACTCCATTCTGAGAAAGACAGATAGGAAACTGAGCGAGGGGGGACGTCGTTGTTTGTTTGCCGGGGGCTAGAATAGAACATGTGACTGAAAGGGTAGAGAAGGTAATAGGGCACGGTAAGGGAGGGTCTGTATACATAATCTCTAGCTTAGAATTGTTGTTGTGGTACAAACGTTGAAAGCATCAGCCGTGCAACAGTTGATCAACTTAGTAAAGAAAAATATAACCGTTTATTTAACCTGTTGCGTGTTCTCTTCGGCAGGCTACACTACCTGCTCAGGCGGGATCTTCTCTCACTCAATCGACTGCACCAAATTCTAGCGATGCGTGCAGGGCTGCCGGTACGCCGTCATCTCTCCGTGTGGAACCTAATGGCACCAGTGTTCGAAATTACTGCCGACCCGGACGCCCGAGACCGTCAAATATTTCGCTGGGCCGGTCACTTTTAAAACATGCCGGCCCGCAAGCCAGATTTAGTTTAAAGAAAATAATAATACAACTTCTATTGCGCCTAAATCTTTGGAAACCAAACTCAGAGGCGCATCAAGACAACAAGATTGGTCAATCTCAAAATCCATAAGCAGTATTCCAGTTGTCAATAGATGGGTCAACGCGCTAGGGAGCTATGGTGGATAAGCAAGGTTATAAAGAAGTTTTTAAATGACGACGGAATTTGTTTATATTTTCAACTGATTTAACACTAAGAGGGAGCACGAGTAATATACAATTGTAGCTATAACGCGCGGCAATTATTAATATACTAGTTCAGGCCAAGTATGTCCTGCATATTAATTTACGATATTCAGAATACTGAAACAGCGAATACAAAATGACAACATAAGCGACAGTTTATTGTTGACAGAAAAACAGTAATGTTGCAAATTACAACAAACACCACAACACGAATCGAATGTCTGTATGGGTCTACTCGATCAGAACTGTTGCCACCATCTGCAGGAGCAGCGGGGCTGTCGGGCTCCGTGAAACACTCGCTCGGGTCACAGTGACTCCAGCTGAATCTGAGCTGAACTCAGACTGTGACTCGCTGTCCGAGTCCAGCTCGGATTTGAAGTTGGGCATCCTCGCGCCGGATGTATTCCATGGGTGGATAGCTTATGCGGGTTTGAAGTCAGCCATGTCGGGTGAATGCAGCTGGATGGTGATGAGAGCTGACATTGTGGTTGGCTTCGTGCGGTTTCGAAACACAGTCTTGAACTCTTCACTGGTTTCACTGTGCTGAAGCCTCTTTCACATTCAGCGGAACTCGCTGGAAGTGCCAGCAAGTGCTACGACACTAAACACAATCGATCTATCAGCATTGATCAGCTCGACATTTAATTGTTTTACCAACTTGTTTTTTTACACGCTTACATTAAATGTCCCGTTCGGAAGTACAGAAGGGTTACCAGACCACCATACTGTCATTGCTAATGATAACGTTTTTATAACCCCATTAGAGTTCAAACACAATGTGTCTTACAGAGCCATTCACAGGATCGACATTACATTTTAATGGCTGATATTCTTAAATCCGACCTTATCACAGATCCAAGAAACATCTATCTGACTATGTGCACTGTTCTGGTTATTGCTGCTCTCAGTACACTGTTCTGGTTATTGCTGCTCTCAGTGCACTGTTCTGGTTATTGTTGCTCTCAATGCACTGTTCTGGTTATTGCTGTTCTCAGTACACTGTTCTGGTTATTGCTGCTCTCAGTACACTGTTCTGGTTATTGTTGCTTTCAGTGCACTGTTCTGGTTATTGTTGCTCTCAGTGCACTGTTGTGGTTATTGCTGTTCTCAGTACACTGTTCTGGTTATTGCTGTTCTCAGTACACTGTTCTGGTTATTGCTGTTCTCAGTGCACTGTTCTGGTTATTGTTGCTCTCAGTGCACTGTTGTGGTTATTGCTGTTCTCAGTACACTGTTCTGGTTATTGCTGCTCTCAGTACACTGTTCTGGTTATTGCTGCTCTCTATACACTGTTCTGGTTATTGCTGCTCTCAGTACACTGTTCTGGTTATTGCTGCTCTCAGTACACTGTTCTGGTTATTGTTGCCCTCAGTGCACTGTTCTGGTTATTGCTGCTCTCAGTACACTGTTCTGGTTATTGCTGCTCTCTATACACTGTTCTGGTTATTGCTGCTCTCAGTACACTGTTCTGGTTATTGCTGCTCTCTATACACTGTTCTGGTTATTGCTGCTCTCAGTACACTGTTCTGGTTATTGCTGCTCTCTATACACTGTTCTGGTTATTGCTGCTCTCAGTACACTGTTCTGGTTATTGTTGCTCTCAGTACACTGTTCTGGTTATTGCTGCTCTCAGTACACTGTTCTGGTTATTGCTGCTCTCAGTACACTGTTCTGGTTATTGCTGCTCTCAGTACACTGTTCTGGTTATTGCTGCTCTCAGTACACTGTTCTGGTTATTGCTGCTCTCTATACACTGTTCTGGTTATTGCTGCTCTCAGTACACTGTTCTGGTTATTGCTGCTCTCAGTACACTGTTCTGGTTATTGTTGCTCTCAGTACACTGGTCTGGTTATTGCTGTTTTCAGTAGACTGTTCTGGTTATTGCTGCTCTCAGTACACTGTTCTGGTTATTGTTGCTCTCAGTACACTGTTCTGGTTATTGCTGTTCTCAGTACACTGTCCTAGTTATTGCTGCTCTCATTGCACTGTCCTAGTTATTGCTGCTCTCAGTGCACTGTTCTGGTTATTGCTGTTCTCAGTGCACTGTTCTGGTTATTGCTGTTCTCAGTGCACTGTCTTAGTTATTGTTGCCCTCAGTACACTGTTCTGATAGATACCAAACTATAAAATTTGGGATCTGCTTTTCAGCTGCACTGCCGACTTTATTTGGTGTTCCCCAGGGTTCTGTTCTTGGACCTTTTGCTTTTTACTCTTTACCCCACGCCGCTAAACTCTGTTATAGAAAGACAAGTTGGATTATCATCTTTATACTGATGATACTCAGATCTACATTTCGTTGGCTATACCGGATGCAAATCGCTCCCTTAGCCAACTTAGTGATTGCCTACCAGATATCTTCCACTGAATGACTGACGGTAAGTTGAAATTAAATGCAAATAAAACTTAATTGATCATTATTGGTACTCCAATGCAGCGTAGTAAACTTGATGGTTTTTTCCCTACGCGTATTTTGAATCAGTGTATCATGCTAGCAACCTCGGTGCGGAATCTAAGAGTTATCTTATATAGTAACTTCAATTTCCGACAACACATATCTCAAACGTGTCGCTGCTGTTTTGATCATATTTGTGATCTTCGCCGTATTCGCCGGTATATGTCATTTTCTGTTGCTAAGACTATTGCAACAGCGCTTGTTAGCAGCAGACTTGACTATTGCAGTTTCCTCCTTTATAATAACGCTAACAAGGATATCACAAAACTTTTCATGTTTGACCAACAACACTACAATAACATTTGTTTGGAGAAGCACAGTGAACTGAAAGCAACAATACCCAGAACAGTGTACTTAGTGCAGCAATAACCAGAACAGTGTACTGAGAGCTGCAATAACCAGAACAGTGTACTGAGAGCAGCAATACCCAGAACAGTGTACTGAGAGCAGCAATAACCAGAACAGTGCACTGAGAGCAGCAATAACCAGAACAGTGTACTGAGCGTAACAATAACCAGAACAGTGTACTGAGAGCAACAATAACCAGAACAGTGTACTGAGAGCAACAATAAACAGAACAGTGTACTGAGAGCAACAATAAACAGAACAGTGTACTGAGGGCAACAATAACCAGAACAGTGTACTGAGAGCAACAATAAACAGAACAGTGTACTGAGAGCAACAATAAACAGAACAGTGTACTGAGAGCAACAATAAACAGAACAGTGTACTGAGAGCAACAATAACCAGAACAGTGTACTGAGGGCAACAATAACCAGAACAGTGTACTGAGAGCAACAATAAACAGAACAGTGTATTTAGTGCAGCAATAACCAGAACAGTGTACTGAGGGCAACAATAACCAGAACAGTGTACTGAAAGCAACAATAACCAGAAGAGTGTACTGAGAGCAGCAATAACCAGAAGAGTGTACTGAGAGCAGCAATAACCAGAACAGTGTACTGAGGGCAACAATAACCAGAACAGTGTACTGAGCGCAACACTAACCAGAACAGCGTACTGAGAGCAGCAATAACCAGAACAGTGCACTGAGAGCAACACTAACCAGAACAGCGTACTGAGAGCAGCGATAACCAGAACAGTGTACTGAGCGCAGCAATAACCAGAACAGTGCAATGAGAGCAACAATAACCAGAACAGTGTACTGAGAGCAGCAATAACCAGAACAGTGCACTGAGAGCAACAATAACCAGAACAGTGTACTGAGAGCAGCGATAACCAGAACAGTGTACTGAGCGCAGCAATAACCAGAACAGTGCAATGAGAGCAACAATAACCAGAACAGTGTACTGAGAGCAGCGATAACCAGAACAGTGTACTGAGCGCAGCAATAACCAGAACAGTGCAATGAGAGCAACAATAACCAGAACAGTGTACTGAGAGCAGCAATAACCAGAACAGTGTACTGAGAGCAGCGATAACCAGAACAGTGCACTGAGAGCAGCAATAACCAGAACAGTGTACTGAGAGCAGCAATAACCAGAACAGTGTACTGAGAGCAGCAATAACCAGAACAGTATACTGAGAGCAGCAATAACCAGGACAGTGTACTGAGAGCAACACTAACCAGAACAGTGCACTGAGAGCAGCAATAACCAGGACAGTGTACTGAGAGCAGCAATAACCAGGACAGTGTACTGAGGGGAACAATAACCAGAACAGTGTACTGAGAACAGCAATAACCAGAACAGTGCACAGAGAGCAGCAATAACCAGGACAGTGTACTGATGGCAGCAATAACCAGGACAGTGTACTGAGGGCAACAATAACCAGAACACTGTATTGAGAGCAGCAATAACCAGGACAGTGTACTGAGGGCAACAATAACCATAAAAGTGTACTGAAAGCAACAATAACCAGAGCAGCCTCACCGAGAACTTAACGTAAATACTGTTTGAACACTCTCACCCTTTTACCAGCTCCAGAGCACTTATCGCACATATGACACCTGATCCGTTTCCTTAGTTTGAATGACAAGTACCATTCGTTGCAATATGGACACATTCGGGTCGGCGCCATTCCTATCATCACTGGCAGGGTTTTGTTAATGTTTTGCGGAAGGTGGCACTCGACTGGACGGCACTGGAAGTGGCACTCGACTGGACGGCACTGGAGGTGGCACTCGACTGGACGGCACTGGAGGTGGCACTCGACTGGTCGGCACTGGAGGTGGCACTCGACTGGACGACACTGGAGGTGACACTCGACTGGACGACACTGGAGATGACACTGGACTGGACTGGACTGGACGGCATTGGAGGTGGCTGCCTGGGTGATTTCAGGATTGGTGGCTATTGTCGCACTGACGACGGTCGAATTGGGGTCAATTTCTGTCATATCTGTTGCCATGAAATCCCCATCTGTGTGGATGTTTCGATTGAATGGATGTATTCCAATACGCCTGAAACCGCTAACTGCATTCTTTACTGTTGCGGCTTTACCATAGGCACCTCCGAAAAGCTCGGCCACATTCCACTCGAATATAGATCGACCAGGGTGGTTACGAAGTAAAGTCTGCACTTCAAGGTTGTAGTAGTTGTTGAGACTTGTATAGATCGACCAGGGTGATTACGAAGCCAAGTCTGCACTTCAAGGTTGTAGTAGTTGTTGAGACTTTATAGATCGACCAGGGTGATTACGAAGCCATCTCTGCACTTCAAGGTTGTAGTAGTTTTGAGACTTGTATAGATCGACCAGGGTGATTACGAAGCCAAGTCTGCTCTTCAAGGTTGTAGTAGTTGTGTGAGACTTATATAGATCGACCAGGGTGATTACGAAGCCAAGTCTGCTCTTCAAGGTTGTAGTAGTTGTGTGAGACTTTATAGATCGACCAGGGTGATTACGAAGCCAAGTCTGCACTTCAAGGTTTTAGTAGTTGTTGAGACTTTATAGATCGACCAGGGTGATTACGAAGCCAAGTCTGCTCTTCAAGGTTGTAGTAGTTGTGTGAGACTTATATAGATCGACCAGGGTGATTACGAAGCCAAGTCTGCTCTTCAAGATTGTAGTAGTTGTGTGAGACTTTATAGATCGACCAGGGTGATTACGAAGCCAAGTCTGCACTTCAAGGTTGTAGTAGTTGTTGAGACTTTATAGATCGACCAGGGTGATTACGAAGCCAAGTCTGCTCTTCAAGGTTGTAGTAGTTGTGTGAGACTTTATAGATCGACCAGGGTGATTACGAAGCCAAGCCTGCTCTTCAAGGTTGTAGTAGTTGTGTGAGACTTATATAGATCGACCAGGGTGATTACGAAGCCAAGTCTGCTCTTCAAGGTTGTAGTAGTTGTGTGAGACTTATATAGATCGACCACGGTGATTACGAAGCCAAGTCTGCTCTTCAAGGTTGTAGTAGTTGTGTGAGACTTTATAGATCGACCAGGGTGATTACGAAGCCAAGTCTGCACTTCAAGGTTGTAGTAGTTGTTGAGACTTTATAGATCGACCAGGGTGATTACGAAGCCATCTCTGCACTTCAAGGTTGTAGTAGTTGTTGAGACTTGTATAGATCGACCAGGATGATTACGAAGCCAAGTCTGCTCTTCAATGTTGTAGTAGTTGTGTGAGACTTATATAGATCGACCAGGGTGATTACGAAGCCAAGTCTGCTCTTCAAGGTTGTAGTAGTTGTGTGAGACTTATATAGATCGACCAGGGTGATTACGAAGCCAAGTCTGCTCTTCAAGGTTGTAGTAGTTGTGTGAGACTTTATAGATCGACCAGGGTGATTACGAAGCCAAGTCTGCACTTCAAGGTTGTAGTAGTTGTTGAGACTTGTATAGATCGACCAGGGTGATTACGAAGCCAAGTCTGCACTTCAAGGTTGTAGTAGTTGTTGAGACTTTATAGATCGACCAGGGTGATTACGAAGCCAAGTCTGCTCTTCAAGGTTGTAGTAGTTGTGTGAGACTTATATAGATCGACCAGGGTGATTACGAAGCCAAATCTGCATTTCAAGGTTGTAGTAGTTGTTGAGACTTTTGAAGACGGCTACATCGAGAGGCTGGAGTTTGTGGGTACAGTGTGACGACAGCGCGAGGATGAACACGCTGTAGTCGCTTGCTTTCTCAACCAGCAACAAGTTCTGGAATGGCTGCTATGGCCATCTAGGATTAGCAGGACAGGCTCATAGCTGTTTCGGCTGCATTTCCTTTAGGAAGTGATCAAACCACTCATCTTCGTTTATCCAACCCGATTTGTTTGCCTTTCCAATGGTACCAGCAGGGGCTTTGTTAATCAGTTCTTCACGGAAACGCACCCTGGGATAGATGAGCATTGGCGGCACAAAACTGCCAGTGGCAGAAGCACACGCTACGGCTGTTATGTGTTTCCCTCTTTCTGCACTGGTATGGGCAGTGACAGCTTTCTTCCCTTTCTTGGCAAGTACCTTGGATGGCTGGTGACATATTGTGTAACCGGATTCATCGACGTTGTATAGGTGTATGATGCCACGTGTGTTGTTCTCTGTGGACAGTATGCCAAAATAAAACCTGGCTACTTTCACACGGTTGAATCCGGTATCTCTCTGTATCGATGTCGCCTCTGAGGTGCGTAAAGTGATGCCAGTGTGTCTACTCAAAAACAACCAGATCCTCGCTGCCCCTGCCATCTTTGTATGCTTGTTGAATGGGTTACGTATACTATTTGATACACAATACTCGTATACTAGCTTTCGTACACCAATCCGTCTTAACCCATACATTGTCGACTCCATGTCCATAATGAGCACTCCCAGCTGTTCTTCTTGATCTGTGGTCAGTACGGGTGATCGCCCCAGGGGGACTTTACAACACTTGCTCCACTGTGCACCTTGGCCATGTAACGCCTGAGTGTTTGGCGAGGCACTTGGTAATGGCGACTTGCTGCTCTCTCCGATTTATGATATATCTAAACATATTTGACAGTTGCGGCAATTTGTTCATGTATCCATGTGCCTCTGATGTTCTTCTTTTCAAACTTCGGCATATTCCCTAACATAAGAGATTACTGTTAGTAACTGCTAATTGATGGGATAATTTATACAATAATTGTTTGGCTATTTTATTGTATTCTTATAACCCCAATATGTAGTACATGTTTTCTCTGTATGCTCTGCGTAGCAGTCATTCCACATATCAGCAGTTTTCTTCACATTCAGCAGACGCATCTCAGAATCTCTATTGTTTTTGTCTGCTTGAAGATAGCTGTCTGTTAAATCCAGGCACCTATCTGGCCATGGTCGTAGAATTTTTGCATTGCCACATACTCCGTCGGCATCTGGTACTGTTAACAGTCGATCGGCAGTTTCCTGTACCACTCTGGAATAGTCGTCCATATGTAGTCGTGACATCCACACACCCTCCGTTTGGGTTTCTCATGTTTCAGCACGTGTTGCTTTGAAGTATCGATGACCATGCTGAAACCCACACAGATTTCTCGTCTTACCACCAACAGGCGGTGCCTTCTTATCACTACCTTTACTAATATAATTTGTAGTCTCCTTCATTATAATATCGCAGCGGAATAATCCAGGCAAAATTACAGTTGAAAGGGACAAACTGTTATTGGAAATTACAGACTTCTCATCAGTCTGCCAGCCCAAATCACAGTGAATGAAGATGTGTGTGTGTGTGATAATTAAGGCGGGTGGGGATATAATCCCATTAGTTAAGCCTCAGTTTGGAAATTTTTATGAAAATAAACCAATCATGTTGCAGCATGGTAATTCAACAGTGTTTTTTGTTTACTTTTCAGGTAATTAAACACATGTGAAGACCTTATCCGTGACCCTAATGACACTTGAGCACATCCACTGGTGTGAGCCACCAAAATGAGGACTGCTATGTGATACTGTCTACTGGCTCTGCCTTCTGGCCAATCAGGCAAGTGCTATTGTCTTCTGGATGTCTGCTAATTAGGCTGTGTAATATTATGCAATTGAACTGCTTCAGATGTCTGGCCTTTGATGATTTCACACCTTAAGGTGATTTTTTTGATATTTTTACCTTTGTAAGTAGGGCACAAGGCCAAAAAATCAATGTGAATTGGAATTTATCATAACAACTGGCTGAATTGAATTTTCTTATAAAGCACATATTGGACTTTCTGGAAACTGTGTTAGGAATTCATACGTACCACATGACAATGAGTGTGGAGTGTACATATATGCCAGATTAGAAATTGTCCGACAGTGAAATGTTTATTCAAACGGTGCCCTGTCAAGTAGGGAGGCTCTTGAAATGTGTATAAAAAACAAACACGTGGATGAATTACAAAAAAACTCTCACAGTGTATGAGATAGGAGAGCCTATAAAATGTGTGAGTTTCACAATTGTTCTTCAAAATTGCCTTGCCTACTTGGGGTCATGTTCTAGTTAGATTTCCTGCTGACAAAGAAAAGTGTAATGTATTTTTGAGAAATGATTTACTAAATTCACATGCTGTGACATAAGTGCATTTGAGTATGCATATTTTCATATGTGATTGTAGAAGGTGTTGACTGTAAAATGGTGGATATCTAGATGATTTGAATAAGCGGAAGGATATTTGGCAGCAATTTGCCTGTGTGACCTGTTTGCGGAGTAATTCTTGCCGGCATTTATAAATATTGACGGGTGTCTCACACACAGGCATTTTACGACAGCTAGAAGTAAGCAATTTTTGTTTATTCTACCAGCATGACAATGAGATGATGATAACAGCAGGTGAGAAGTTTAAGATATTTTGTAGGTAACGTTTTTTATAATCAGACAAAACGTTAACATGGTCGCCTATGGGAAAACCAACTCTGTATTGACCCCTATAGTGCACCGGACATTGAGCGGAGTACGACTGTTCGGTGTGCACAGCGGACAGCAATGATAAAGATATCACTGGCACTACCGACGTTGTAAGTAAACAAGTTATGTCAGTTTCATTCACCACGATGTGTACGATCTAGTAGGGAGACGTAGCATGTTAGGTCGCGCGCGTGCATAAATACATGCGTGCGTGTGAAATAAACTGGTGCAAGTGCTCATGGACAGTTTCGGTAGATCATATTAAAATTAACTCAGGGGAGGATCAAGTTTGCACGGGCGCATAAGCACGGGTTTTCTTGCCAGGCCTATGAATAAGTCATTCTGGTAAAGGAGATCTTTTTTTATACATCAGACTAGACAAAGATACGGGGCACAGGGGAACTGCTATATGTTGCGGCCATCTCGTTGGATTTGTTCGCCGCGTCGCACTCTAGTCATGCGCCACCCGAAGAAACCGTTCAGCTCATTAAACATCATAATTACATCGTAGTCACAGCTTCAATTCCAGAATTTATTCGGATGTTATTGCGGATGCTTCTGCTCTGACTACGAGGCCTCGTCGAGATCGATATGTTTGAGTGACACACGTCTTTGTCCTGCTACGCCTCATCATGGTCAACGTTCACTCGGTTGCTACAATCGGTAGGTTTCCCTTCAATTAATGTTGTAGTCATCAGAGACCCACAGCGGCTTTTCAGCGAGAAGCGCCTTTACCGCACGTGACGGTGGTTTGATATTGTTGTCATTGTCGCACTCTCTATGCTCCCGGTCCATGCAGGCAAATATGGTAGCTTAACGTATACCATGTGTCGTTTAACCTAATGTTTAACGTACGACTGTTGCCGTCAGATCGATCACTTCATTTCGGCGGTTGAACCTGTAGTGTAGAATTAAATTGTATTTAATGCGTTATCATTACAGGTGTATTAATTAGTGCAAATAGTGTTACAAAACGTAACAGGTACCAACAATTAAATGTTCGGAAAAAATTAGGCGGCCTACCATTGTGAGATTTTAATCTTCTACCTTATCGTTTGCAATTCAGTTTTATTTTGTGTTTGATTTGTGTCAGCATATTCGGAGTTAAGAGTTGGTACGAATGCTTCCTATAAACTGGAAAAAGGTGCTGTTATTTCACGACTTAGCACTAGAGTTCATTTCGTTGTTTCCATGATATAGGATAACCAATCGTTTTCGTCACAGTGAAAAAGGCAAGTTTTCTCAGTCTCTCGTAAGCGCGACGGAGAGTGGCGACACAGTACGGAGCACGGAAACTCGAGGCTAACGTAGACCTGATTGATTCTTATGGGTGATATTTTTACTTGTTTCACAGTCAGTTTACCTTTTGTTCTCGTGACGTTTCAACTGCTTTCAGCAGTCTTCTTCAGACTACCGCTAGATGGCGACACGGTAGTCTTTCAGCGCAGACGTTGTCACTCAGGTGTGTGTGCCCCCCACGGCTACGCCCTGGGTGGCTCTTCAAGACATCGTCGTAGATGTGTGAAAGCCAGTACCGTCCTTCGTCTCGGTTCATGCAGTCCTTGGTTTTTATAATCCAGATCGCTTCTTTGATGCCTCTTGTCCTCCAGTCCGACTCCCTGTCCACAAATTTGGCCCCCTCCCAGTCTACTATGTGATTTTGCTGTGTCATGTGGTCTGTGATGGCTGATTTGTTCATCTCCTTTTCATGTTTTTCTGTTGTTTCTGGTGTAGGGTCTACCTATATATATATATATATATATATATATGATATTTTTTATGACGCGCTCTACTGCTGATCAGCTGCTTTCCAATTACAGCCCGTACACACACACAAACTCACGCACGCACGCAAGCACACACACACACACACACACACACACACACACACACACACACACACACACACACACACCAACATTAATATCCACAACCCGCACATGCGGACTTTTGCGACTGAACTAATTTCAGGAGTTTCTAAAAGTGCATAAATGGATTTTGCGTGCAAGCTCGTCCGTGCGTGTGCGTTACCTCGTGTGGGTACGTTTGCATCCGCGCGTATGCTCGCGTGTGTGCGTATGTGCGTGCTATAAATTAATAAGTAAAAATTCGTCGTATAATCTTTTCGGTGCGTTACCAAATATCAGCCACATGGGAAACTTAATTGTGGTAATCACGTAATAAATATTCCGCGATTCCGATGGATACATCGGCATAAACCGGAACTAGAGATAACATCTGTAATGATAGTAACTATACATAAATAGTTGGTTTGCTTTATTTCATTAGCGTAAAATGCCACAGTCTGGAAAAAGGTGTCGTTACGTTCTTAGTGTTGCGTACACGCGTACATATTTCGTAATATAATATATTCTGTGATACATGCCGCCGTACATGTCGGCCATCATTTCATACGGACAGGCGCCGTCGACTGGTGGATCCGCGTATACTGTAGTTTCATTTGAGGGATGGACGCGCTTGATTGTAGCCAGCGACTGCACGTAATCCACAGTCCATCCCGGCCGTACAAAACCACCGTGTTCGTCTAGTCACGCTTCGCTATGTATACGTTCAATGTCAAAATAAATCAGCATTTTGCAAAATATAACACGCAACTTCGTGTGCAATGTTCTGCGACCTCATTCCTTGACGATCGATGTCGCAACATTTCAGAATCTGCCTGCGATTCCATGAGACACAAGATGATGAACTTGTATAAGCGATATCATCGTTTGTGTTTGTCTGCTATGCAGTTGTCCGTATAAATATATATATATATATATATATATATATATATGTATGTATATATATATATGTGTATATATATATATATATATATATATATGTATATATATATATATATAAATGTTTGTTTGCCATGCAGTTGTTATATATATATGTATATATATATATATAGTTATATGTAAAGAAATCACCAGGGAAGCGAGGATAATTGTCGGACGGTTATTTAGTCACGTGACGTGAACCTTCAGCACCGAGATTGTGACGTCACACCGTCTATTCTCCATACCACGTTACTATCTTCCACGTGACTGTACGTGAACCGCGAGACACGTGACGTCAGTACGTCTTTGGGAAGATCGTCACGAGCGACACGATAATGGCCGTGACGTACATGAAGAAGAAGATGCGATCGAGAACGAGGGCGACGATGCGCCACTCGCCGGCGATGCGCGAGAGGTCCTCCTTGTGTTGCAGTCGTTTCAACATCACATGCAAGTATCGCCGGATCTCGCGCACTTCGTGTTCCATTGTTTTGTTCCAGTGTCCGGAGTCCGTCGGTGTCTCAGGGCCACCGCTTGCCGTTTCGCTTTCCGTCGCGGGTTCCGTTGTCGGTTCGCCGACCCGGTCCGTTGTTAGTCCGTTCGTCACGTTCGTCATCGTCGTCGACGGTGACGTCATCTCGCTCGGGAGCTGTGACGTCAGCGACGTTGTCGTGTGGTTCTCATTGGCGACGACGGGCGGCGGTTCGGACAGATCATGCATCTGGAATTTGTTATACTTCATTTCGGGCATCCTGATCCGACGGCAGCGTCTGCCCGATTTGTAACCGTCCTTGCCGCCCCGGAACACAACAGTGTCTTCGTCACTTCCTTTCGGCAGCGCCTCGCCGCGCATGCACAACGCCCGCGCCAGGAAGTCGATAAATAACTGAAACACAACGAAACATTCATTGTAACACAATCTGTACTGTATTTATCACGAACAAATGAAGTGATGATAAGTTGTAAGAAGGTTGCTACGGGTATTATTATAATAACGAAGCTAGTACATTCATGTTTCAATTCTCATTTCTTCTTACTAGGACGCATATGAATTATGTGCAATGTGGTGTTCTCGTGTGTAGTGGCTTCGTATGAATGGCTTGTTTACGTACGGTACAGTTCAACCGGAAGAAGACGCAACAGTATAACACCGTCAGTGTGTCATTTGTAGCTTCGTAATGCAACTGACGAAATATCCTACGGACACATCATAAGCGCTTGGTGGTCCTGGTTGGTTTAATATCTTATAATATTATAATATTATAAACAAAATGCTATTGGATCAATTTTGTTATTTACATGAAATTGTGTTTGGTGGTACAGAATGCAATTATTTTACTGTGGTTGGGAAGAAACTGTTTATAAATATATTTGGGGAATGTCTTATTTGTAGAAACGAATTATCATGCTTATGTCAACGTCTAGTGTTGTGCTTGCTACCTAGGTCTAATGTGATATTTATCAAGTTGTGTTCCGTGTTGTACAATGTGCAGAGTATTTTGATGTTTCGTCTTGCCTGGAGAGTTTCCTACCCAATATCAACTGATCATTTTGTCTATTTCCTGACAAAATTAGAATGTTGACATATTTTTGTCATCTAGTCAAAGTGGTAACATGCTAATGGTTACCGCCGTGACGAGAGCAAGGTTAAAGTCACAAATTCTCGGACACTGGTTTTATTTTCGTGTTCATAATGTACATACTAGTGTGAACACTATATAAAAATCATGAACACTTGTTCACAACAAATGCATGAACACAACATTAATCCGCGTAACAAAACGGTCAAAGTACGCACCATGTTACGACGAGACTGTTGTTATACCATTATTATTACGTGTTATCGCTCGAGAGGTCGGGTCAAAATATGGTAAGTTCACCTTCAGGCGACACCGTCGCAGTGCAAGAACATATAGACCATGGGACAATGTCGCCTCATATAAACTCAGCTTTACTGAGTTCCAACAGTGCAACAATACCGCGTAGTTTTAACAAAGACACACACTTATAAGACATCACTGTTGTTAACGCCTTCCTGTAGTTATGTTAACGAAACGCATGCGTGTTCTGAAACATTTGAGCTGCGTGCAAAGATACTATAACAAATTATTGACGGGAGGCGTTTTGCATTATTGTCCTTTCACCATTCTCTCGGTGTTATCAGATTGTCTCCACCAGTTAGGACAAGTCGAGTCGAATGGGTTGTCGGCAGGGTTAACACAAGGGTCATTGAATAAAGAGCCGAAGAAGCACAACGTAATGCTTGCTATTTGCCCATAACTGGAACATTGGTTGCCTCAAAGCCAGAGCATGTCCACTTGCCGGTGGATCATGTCCACTCGCCGGTGGGTCATGTCCACACGCCGGTGGATCATGTCCACAAGCCGATGGATCATGTCCACACGCCTATGGATCATGTCCACACGCCGGTGGATCATGTCCACACGCCGGTAGATCATGTCCTCAAGCCGATGGATCATGTCCACACGCCGGTGGATCATGTCCACATGCCGGTGGTCTAAACAGACTGGCGCTTCGTGCTGACCAGCGTCGGACAGTTACCTTGATGAGGCTACGACGAGTCTTATCTTAGGAGAGGCCATTGTATTCGCAGACTTGACTTACAAGTAAGATAATTAATTAATTAATCTTAATCGCACTTAAGGTGGCGCAACTTGGGATATACCAACCGCGGATTAGCACCAATAAGAACACGGCACGGCGATAACCCTCAATAAATGCGTACTGCACTCTATACAAAGATTAACATAAGCCGAAATCATGCACAAGGGAAATCGATGCACTTACCCGTTTCATAAAATATGGCAGCTTCTGTTTTTTATCTCCTCGGAAGTACAGATTAATAACAATCACCGATAAAAACGTTGATAATGTGATCATTACCATATTCAGACAGTAATATGCCCCTACAAAAGAAAACAGAAATATGATTAACGTTTCATTTGACATTATGACTAGTAAACCATACAAACTACATACTTCGCAACTGCGCATTAACGTCGTTTATACACAAATAGGGCATTGTTAACACGCAAACTGGGAAACTAACTGCAACCTCTCATTTGCCCGTTGTTAGAACACTTATTAATTCTAGCACCAACATAACTTATGTGTGAAGCATTCATCCATGCTGTAATAAATGCGCGAAAGTTGTCATACAGTGTCATCGCTACTATGCTAATTTATACAGCCGAGTTAACTGTGGCAAACAGAGTGAAGGAATTATCCACATGCTGAGCGGTTGCAACTGGTTCCAAGTCGGAACCGCTCAAATGAAATTCGAACGGAAGTGGTATGGCCTAGTACTTGCGACTGACGATTCCACTAGCAATTATTGTTGTATCCACGTTCAGCATATGTATGATGTCATGTGACATGAGGGATGCGACTGACACCAGTACAGTTGCTCACCTATAAGTGGGATGGAAGAGGCGGCAGGCGGTGTAGACTCGGCCAAGAGTAGCAGCAGTACGAAAAAGGCCACAAATATGTTCATTCCTGAAACAAGAAACAGCAAGTTAGCATATACGGAAGTTCCCATAGCAGCGAGTGAAAGCGAGATTGCCTGTTATATGACCCTGAATCAGATACGTGTTGCAACCACCAACCGGAAGCTCATTGTCTCCGTTTGACACCGTCTCCATTTGTAATCAGGATTGTTAAAACCATACCTCTTCATATATTTGATATTTGCGCATAGACACGGGTGCCTCGGCAATTTTGTTTACAATTTGAAAATTTTTGGGGCGCAACATTCATATCGTAAACAAAATTCCCAGCTTATTAACCACACCTTGGTGGACAGTATACCTTAAGCATATTTATTATAGTATTAAGCACATGGTATCAATATTTCAAATTGAGGAATAGGCACAAATCGGTTTAACTGGAGAGCACTGTTCCACCGTCAACATTTCATAGCGAGCTCCTGAAGTAGCGAAATACTGCCAACTATTACCAATAGCGCGTCGGCCGATTGCTAATTCTTGTCTGAGTAATAGGATTAGTATTAGTCGGGTATAAGGCGATTGTTTACACGAAGACACGCAATTGCTCGGCTGTGCGTTGTTAGCTGAAGTGTGAAGGTTGCGCGGTTCCTAACGTACAATTGATGAACACCTCCGAGACGGCACTTCCTAATGGACATTGATGAACACCCCCGAGACGGCAGTTCCTAACATACGTTAATGAACACCTCCGAGACAGCAGTCCCGAACGTACATTGATGAACACTTCCAAGATGGCAGTTTCAAACGTACATTGTAGAATACCTCCGAGACGGCGGGGGTTCAAATACCGCTAATGTCGATGTTGCGTCCAATGTACAGACACTGCGCTACTGGCCTCATATACTGTGTGTGAAGTATCGACATTAGCATCGTCGTATATGCAGTTAGGCCCTAGGAGTCTACTACCACCGTCTGACACTTTCATTTAATGACATAATTACATTCACTGCGTATTCTTGTGAGTAAGCCAGTTCCGCTTCGACCATCTGTATTTCTGATTTCCATATTATTTCTCCAGTTAATACCTATACTGGAACACGGACAAGCTCAGTTGCCGCGCCAATTCTTTGGAAGTATCTTCCTCTTAGTGCTATATCAGTTTAATATATTCAGTTCCACAGTAATTTAAATACTTATATCTTTAAATTTAACACCCCGGCGTATCCATCCATTTGTTTCGTTAACCATTTTAATACTGTTTATCGATTAAGAAGTGTGAAGGTTGCGCGGTTCCTAACGTACAATTGATGAACACCTCCGAGACGGCAGTTCCTAATGGACATTGATGAACACCCCCGAGACGGCAGTTCCTAACATACGTTAATGAACACCTCCGAGACAGCAGTCCCGAACGTACATTGATGAACACTTCCAAGATGGCAGTTTTAAACGTAAATTGTAGAATACCTCCGAGACGGCGGGGGTTCAAATACCGCTAATGTCGATGTTGCGTCCAATGTACAGACACTGCGCTACTGGCCTCATATACTGTGTGTGAAGTATCGACATTAGCATCGTCGTATATGCAGTTAGGCCCTAGGAGTCTACTACCACCGTCTGACACTTTCATTTAATGACATAATTACATTCACTGCGTATTCTTGTGAGTAAGCCAGTTCCGCTTCGACCATCTGTATTTCTGATTTCCATATTATTTCTCCAGTTAATACCTATACTGGGACACGGACAAGCTCAGTTGCCGCGCCAATTCTTTGGAAGTATCTTCCTCTTAGTGCTATATCAGTTTAATATATTCAGTTCCACAGTAATTTAAATACTTATATCTTTAAATTTAACACCCCGGCGTATCCATCCATTTGTTTCGTTAACCATTTTAATACTGTTTATCGATTAAGAGATTTATAAACTCTTTCGATGTGCGGCTGATGAATAAGGCGCAAAAGAAGTGAACTTGTTACTACAGTTGTCACACAGGCCAGACGACATACGCACCTAAGACCATCTTGGCGGGCGACTCTGGCGGCAGCCAGAACAAGACGAGCGTGAGAGACGACAGAAGCACGCACGGTAGGATGAGAATGTAGTTGTAGAAGGCCACCTTGCGTCGTATGAGAATCGTGAACGTCAGGTCGGGGTAGGGTTCGTTGCAGCAGGGGTAATAGCGGATGTTCTTCTTGGCGGGGTGCCCCACCACCATCCACTCGTTACTCTCGATGTAGTCGTTCAGGTCGACTTGGTCGACGCCTTTGTAGAAGTCAACGTCCAGCTTGAAGCCGTCGTATGTCCACGAGCCGAACTTGAGCGAACAGTTCTGGCGGTCAAATGGGAAGTTGGTGATGTCGATTACGCAGGAGCTCTTGAAGACAGCCTGTGGTATCCACAGCACCGACCCGTCGCTCTTGACGACGGCGTAGGCGTCGCGATATTCACGGAGACGGTCGTCGGCGCTAAACATAAACACCACAACGGGTGATGATTTTATGTAAACATTGTCACGTGGTAAAGTTCCCATTTCATGAACGTTTGTTAATAATAAATGTAAACAAAGGTAAACGCATAATATCTTATATAGCGAGGCAACTAGTCACTGGCACGTCTGAAACCGCTTTACGCTTAGAACCCTGGCTGACGTATTAATTCGAACACCATCTCGACTACTGTGTGAAGTATTCAGCGACGCTGTAATTACTGCACACAGACTATTCGTTCCCGTGTCTTGCCAATAGTCAGGTACTCATAATACAAGCAGCTGAGTGAACCTAGGCAGCTTGGGGTGAAAAATAACAGTATAAGCGTAGGCAGCAAGGGGATTCAAACCCAGATTCTCTCGTTTGAGAGTCAGGTGTTCCAAACACTACGCTACCGCGCACCACATAAACATTTATCTAAAAGCTAAAATGGCGTGAAATTGATAAAACTTTTTTGAGATCAGCAGATCAACCAACGGGCACACATGCACAATTCTACTGTTGCTAGACCGTCTTATTTTCTGCATGTATGGTTTTTTGCACCCATCTGCTGCCAATTATCAGTCTATCTCAACCTTTCTACTGCAGCTTCTGAGTTCTGCCACTTACTAGTTATACAAGACGATATCGGGTATCCAGATGTTCTGTGTGGGCACGCGCACGTGGTCGACACCGCCAAAGTCGGCCGGATTCCAGCTGAGCAATATGTCTTCCCACGTCTGAAACGGAACAAGGCAGTTCACCCGTTAGTTCAACAACTACGACAACTGAACTGTTTATTCTTCGTCGTCTTGAACGAACATAACACACAATCAGGGGTGACTGAATTACTTTAATTTTGTACTTGAGTAGAAGTAAAAGTAATTCACCTCAGAAATATTTGAGTAGAAGTAAAAGTAATTCACCTCAGAACTACTTGAGTAGAAGTAAAAGTAATTCACCTCAGAACTACTTGAGTAGAAGTAAAAGGTAATTCACCACAGAACTACTTGAGTAGAAGTAAAAGTAATTCACCTCAGAACTACTTGAGTAGAAGGAAAAGTAATTCACATCAGAAATACTTGAGTAGAAGTAAAAGTAATTCACCTCAGAACTAATTGAGTAGAAGTAAAAGTAATTCACCTCAGAACTACTTGAGTAGAAGTAAAAGGTAATTCACCACAGAATTACCTGAGTAGAAGTAAAAGTAATTCACCTCAGAACTACTTGAGTAGAAGTAAAAGTAATTCACATCAGAACTACTTGAGTAGAAGTAAAAGTAATTCACCTCAGAACTACTTGAGCAGAAGTAAAAGTAATTCACCTCAGAACTACTTGAATAGAAGTAAAAGTAATTCACCTCAGAACTACTTGAGTAGAAGTAAAAAGTAATTCACCTCAGAACTACTTGAGTAGAAATAAAAGGAATTCACCTCAGAACAACTTGGGTAGAAGTAAAAGTAATTCACCTCCGAACTGCTTCAGTAGAAGTAAAAGTAATTCACCTCCGAACTACTTCAGTAGAAGTGAAAGTATTTCAGCTCAGAACTACTTGAGTAGAAGTAAAAGTAATTCACCTCCGAACTACTTCAGTAGAAGTAAAAGTAATTCACCTCAGAACTACTTAAGTAGAAGTAAAAGTAATTCACCTCAGAACTACTTGAGTAGAAGTAAAAGTAATTCAGCTCAGAACTACTTGAGTAGAAGTAAAAGTAATTCACCTCAGAACTACTTCAGTAGAAGTAAAAGTAATTCAACTCAGAACTATTTAATTAGAAGTAAAGGTAATTCACCTCAGAACTACTTCAGTAGAAGTAAAATGTAATTCAGCTCAGAACTACTTGAGTAGAAGTAAAAGTAATTCAGCTCAGAACTACTTGAGTAGAAGTAAAAGTAATTCACCTCAGAACTACTTGAGTAGAAGTAAAAATAATTCACCTCAGAACTACTCGAGTAGAAGTAAAAGTAATTCAGCTTAGAACTGCTTGAGTAGAAGTAAAAGTAATTCACCTCAGAACTACTTCAGTAGAAGTAAAAGTAATTCACCTCAGAACTACTTCAGTAGAAGTAAAAGTAATTAAGCTCAGAACTACTTGAGTAGACGTAAAAGTAATTCACCTCCGAACTACTTCAGTAGAATTAAAACTAATTAAGCTCAGAACTACTCCAGTAGAAGTAAAAGTAATTCACCTCCGAACTACTTCAGTAGAAGTAAAAGTAATTCAGCTCAGAACTACTTGAGTAGAAGTAAAAGTAATTCACCTCAGAACTACTTGAATAGAAGTAAAAGTAATTCACCTCAGAACTACTTGAGTAGAAGTAAAATGTAATTCACCTCAGAACTACTTTAGTAGAAATAAAAGGAATTCACCTCAGAACTACTTGGGTAGAAGTAAAAGTAATTCACCTCCGAACTGCTTCAGTAGAAGTAAAAGTAATTCACCTCGGAACTACTTCAGTAGAAGTGAAAGTATTTCAGCTCAGAACTACTTGAGTAGAAGTAAAAGTAATTCACCTCCGAACTACTTCAGTAGAAATAAAAGTAATTCCGCTCAGAACTACTTGAGTAGAAGTAAAAGTAATTCTCCTCAGAACTACTTGGGTAGAAGTAAAAGTAATTAACCTCAGAACTACTTGAGTAGAAGTAAAAGTAATTCACCTCAAAACTACTTGAGTAGAAGTAAAAGTAATTCACCTCAGAACTACTTCAGTAGAAGTAAAAGTAATTCAACTCAGAACTATTTGATTAGAAGTAAAAGTAATTCACCTCAGAACTACTTCAGTAGAAGTAAAAAGTAATTCAGCTCAGAACTACTTGAGTAGAAGTAAAAGTAATTCAGCTCAGAACTACTTGAGTAGAAGTAAAAGTAATTCACCTCAGAACTACTTGAGCAGAAGTAAAAATAATTCACCTCAGAACTACTCGAGTAGAAGTAAAAGTAATTCAGCTTAGAACTGCTTGAGTAGAAGTAAAAGTAATTCACCTCATAACTACTTCAGTAGAAGTAAAAGTAATTCACCTCCGAACTACTTCAGTAGAAGTAAAAGTAATTCACCTCAGAACTACTTGAGTAGAAGTAAAAGGTAATTCACCACAGCATTACCTGAGTAGAAGTAAAAGTAATTCACCTCAGAACTACTTCAGTAGAAGTAAAAGTAATTCAGCTCAGAACTACTTCAGTAGAAGTAAAAGTAATTAACCTCAGAACTACTTCAGTAGAAGTAAAAGTAATTCACCTTAGAACTACTTCAGTAGAAGTAAAAGTAATTCACCTCAGAACTACTTGAGTAGAAGTAAAATACCTTCTGCAAAACCTACTTGAGTATAAAGTAAAACTACTTTCCAAAAGTATTGAAGTAAAAAATTTGAAGTAAAAGAGTAAAACGAAGGTGAATTACATTTTATGTTTTCGCAAATTCGACGGCAGTGTGTTCCCGTATCTGCCACCATGGGCTCTAGCTACGAAGACGGCCACGGTCGCTGCACCAACTGACCAAGAACACTATCGAAGCCAGTCATCGTGCAGGTCGCGCTATCTATATACGCGGTTCATGAAGCTTATCAAGATGCCAGCCAATGTCAATGTGTGTTATGTTTAAATGCCATACACTGTTGAATGTTGAACTGAGTAAAATTCATATATGTTGTACAGTTTTAAAATAGATTACTGATTAACAGTCCACGGTGAACTGAACGATACTATGGTACCGATGACATAATGAAACCTCAGCAGCCAAACACGTAAATGAGATGAGAAATACAGTGCTAAGGTGGACTAAAATTGAAACATTATAATAAATACGCTTAACTTCGTCTTTCAATCAATACCAAAACACCAATTTAACATGCACATTTACCGTGACGAATAATACTGCGATCGATTCGTCGTTTCGTATGCGTTTGACGAATTCATATTTTGGCGCACCAACCAAATTTGCGTTTACCACAACAAAAAGATAATATTTGCGCAATGTTAGCATACTGATCTTCCCTACTACGATGCATTGAAACATATCAATCCCATTATTATGCGGGCGTAGCCTATGTGTGAATTTCTGATTGTGTGACACAATCAGACAGTTCATGCGTTAGAGCATCAACTAAAGCGCAGTTTCACATAAGTCAGCCAGAGAATGAAAAAGTACAAAACCCTATAAGGGAAGTGAGCAAACGGGACTGTATTATTATGGGCGATTTTAACCATGGTCATATACAACGGAAATCTCCGCAGTGTACGGGAAGTGAGGGCCACAAGTTTTTAGTTTTAGAACAAAATAGTTTCCTTTCTCAACATGTGCTAGAACCAACCAGGAGTGATAATGTGTTAGATATAGTTTTGTCCTCACAGAATGAATTAGTTGACAATGTCAAATTATGTGAGACACTGAGGAGTAGTGATCACAACCAGATACATTTTACCATCAAAGTAAAATCAGAAAGGAATAATAAAAAGTTGTACAGGAGAAACGTCCTCAAAGGAAGATGTTAGGACATAAGGAAATATTTAATAAAGATAGATTGGAATAACACACTTAAGAATAACACTCTTAAATAACACACTTGAGAATAACACTCATAAAGAGTGAAATTTAGTTCATCGTCGATAAATTTGTTCCCTTGAAAAAACAAGGGAAACGGTCCAGAAAGAAATACTTATCGAAAGAAGTTATTACAAAAATCAAGTACAAACAAATGATGTGGAAGTCACATAGACATATTGGAAATTATGAAGACTACAACATTTATAAAGAAGCACTTAACCTATAGAAGATAGTGCTGGAAATATAATGTCAGAGGGATTTTTATTTGCATAAGACCTGAATGAGTATTTTAAATCGGTGTTTACCAGGGAAGATATTAATTCACCACCAGTTCCAGAGGTTAAGTTGAAGGGGCGGAATCATACTATTTAGGACAGTTATTTGTAACCAAGGAAATGATAGCTACGAAAATAAGGGCTATGAAGGGTAATAAATCACCTGGAGTGGATGGGATTCCACCCAAACTACTATTGGAAATTGTAGAACAAATTAGCGTACCGCTTGCAACAGTGTTCTGCTTGTCATTAGAAGAGGGAGTGGTTCCTTTAGAATGGAAAGAAGCAAACATGATACCGTTATTTAAAAAAGGTTCGAGAAACAAGTCAGAGAACTACAGACCAGTGAGTTTAACATCGGTGATCTGCACATTATTAGAAAGACTAATTAAAGATCACCTGTTGGATTTTTTGGTTAAACATAACTTGGTAAATCCATCTCAACATGGGTTTCTAAAAGTGAGATCATCCTTAACAAATATGTTATGTCTTTTGGAAGATATCATTAAGTGGGCAGACGAGGGATTACCAATACATATCATCTACTTAGATTTTCAGAAAGCTTTTGACAAAGTGCCTCATCAAAGATTACTGCTTAAACTAAAGGCCCATGGCATAGGAAATGGTATAATTAACTGGGTAGAAAAACGGCTGATTGACAGAATACAACGGGTAGTAGTTGATGGGGAGGCTTCAAACTGGAAATCAGTTTTGAGTGAGATACCACAGGGATCAGTATTTAAACCTATATTATTATTAATATATATATATATATATCAACGATTTGGACGATGATATATCAAGCAGGATGTTTAAATTTGTGGATGATACAAAAGTGTTTAGAATGATTAAACGTGATGGAGATAGACAGCATTTACAAGATGATCTTGACAGGTTGATCAAATGGTTTGAAAAGTGACAAATGGTTGTTCAATAAATTTTGGGAAATGTAAATGCCTCCACACAGGACATGGGAACGAAGATGTACAATATACAATGGGGGTACTGTACTAAGTACTACTGTAAACGAAAAGGTCTTAGAGTTAACCATTAGTTCTGATATGAAGGTTTCAGAGCAGTGCGGAATTGCAGCTTCAAAGGGAAATCAAATCCTTGGATTAATTAGGCGAAACATAACGTATAAGGAAAAAGAACTAATAATACCGCTGTACAAAACAATAGTTAGGCCTTATTTAGTGTATACAAGCGTGGAGGCCATATCGCAGGAAGGACATAGATATGCTAGAAAGAGTACAGAGGAGAGCGACTAAAATTACACAAAAACTGAGTGATCTGAGTTATGGAATACGCCTAAAAGAATATGGTTTGACAAAACTATAGACCAGGAGATTGAGAAAAGATTAGATAGAAGTGCTTAAAATAATGAATGGTTATGAAAATATTGATAGAAATAGTTTTTCTCAGTTAAGAAAGATAGAAGTTACATTAGTAAAGGACCAGTGCAGATTAGAAAGTTCTCATTTTTACAAAGGACTGTCAATTATTGGAACATATTATCTGCTGACTGTGTAATATCGACACATACCTTAGAAGGGTAGATAAAAAGGGTTGGACTCTCGATAAGCCAAAAGGTTTCCTTGTCCACCTGCCATCTAGAGTTAATTCTATGAGTGGCAATCTTGTTAAATATGGTTAAATCTTGTTAAATTTTTCAACTCGTCGATATCATTTTAGGTAAGGACAATATTGTTTGAGTACGCCATTTAACGCGTAACAAGTGTGCATGGTGTATGCCTCTCTGGTAAAGAAGACGTGATTGCTATGACTCTGAACTAATCGGCCATTTTGATATCATTAAAAGACATATTTCGACAGACTAAACTGTTTTTGCCGTTGCTGATAGCATTTCAAATTTGATACATTGCACACAGTATTCGTTGCGATTCATATTGTGTTAACAAAAGGCATTCTTCAATCGGAAAACTAAACACAAAATGTGTCAAATAGAAGTTGACACATCAATAAAAATTGTAACGCTCAAGTTCATTGGTTGATGCGATAACCGGGTCATAGTGCAGGTGTGCACTCGGTCGCGAAGACCTACCAAAGATTATCTTGAAATATCACCAGTTTTCAATGATCAGCAGCCACATTCATCCGACGACAATATGAAACCATGGAACGCCGCGAATAACTAGTCTTTGATTGACATATGACTTCTGTATCCTTATGAGTGGTCGGTGAGAGAGCGTATTCTCTATCAACTCGGGTGTGTAATTGGGAAATTTGACCTCGGTATCAGACACAATGGTTATTATATTCCGGCGTATCTCGTAAAGTCTGACATTGTTTTCGTTTTTGCGATCATGTCCTTTGAGGCAGGATTGGAATAGATTACATAGGCATAATCAAACCCGGTAACTATTAGCAAAACAGATTGAGAGTAAACTAGCCGACGAGGCGCCGTTGGGGCGGTTAGTGCTGTTGTCTTAGCATTTGGACGCGACACGATGACCGCCTTAGTGATTGATGGGGCGATATAGCAGGCCTTATAGTAGGCATGATGTATTACAGTTAGAGTGTGGGTGGTGATGGTGGATGTGGTGGTGGTGGTGGTGGTATTGGCGGTGTTGCCGGTGGCGGGAGCAGGTGAAAATACATCTAATATAATATATTGATGCAACTTTACATTTCCGAAGTACGTTATATTGTGGTGACCAGGATAAAAACAAAAGGCAGCACATGGGGTATAATGTCGTGTTAACGAACAAAAAGAAACGACTAAATGCAGTGATGCACACAACATGTTTAGCCTTACAAAGTGGACACAAATTGCCGTCTCGCTTCCCATGTAACATGATGAAATCGCCGCTAAACATCTCTATGCTGTTCCGCACAAAATACATGTAAATGGCTTGCATTAAACCGACAATGTATGTGTCGTTTAGTATCTTAATCCTGTTATCAAGAGAGAACTTAACCGGTGCGCGTCCGTATTTGCATTAAACACACGCCACAGTGTCGCCAACTGATGAAGAAGACATTAGAACTAGACGCAGAACGCCAGTGAATATCAAACACCGGGATGACGGGATGTAACATGAAATCGACCGGAAAGAGAAAGCATTATACGGACAGCGGAAAAAGAAATTAAGTGAGATGCACGCGTATAACCTCTGATTAACGTTTAGCAATCTTCCGTGTTGCGCTGATTTCAAAGAAGCTTGTGTTCGATTCCTTCGAATGTCGTGAGGTCCGCCGAAATAACTACCGGAAGAACGCAGCACGCATTCACCTTTAATTGCTTCATATATAAAACTATTCAAAAGGTTTTCGCATATAAACAGCTGAGATTGCCAGGGCGCGACGAGACGTCATTTTAAGATGACCATAATATGGCGGCCAGCTGACGTAGGCGTTCTAGTGGTATGTTCTTTTAGGATTACGTTTAGATAAGTGAGTGAGTGTGTTTTTTATTTCGAAATTGAAATTAAAACAAAAGGCAATTGTTTGGGCCCATGCACCTGATCTAGTTAGACTTGTAACAACTGTTGTAGTGCCAAAACAGATTGCGTCACTGAATATGTCATTATGAGCTAAGAAAATAAATATCATTAAAACGCAAACAAGCGGTTTGCTGGAATATATGGTTTACTGAGGGACGCAAACTAGACTAATGTTCTCAGTTTGGCAATTGGCTAACTGGGAAGAGCAGACACTGGTGATGGCAGACTTTCTATCATAGTGGCGTGCAGTTGAAAATATGTTTTAACAAACTTCTGGCATAATATTCTTCGTTGTAGCTGCCAACTGCTAGTTTGTATTTGTTTAGATTTCAAAAGCAGCCTTTTGTTTCGCTTGACTAATATAGAATAGAAACGAAAGACAACAGTACTGCAAAATACACACAATTCCACACAAAATGTATTAATTGTGTTGGAAATCTGGGTAGCTTCCAAATCCAAATCTATTGCTCTCCGATCGCATCAGTTTGTCATTGAACATTACGCTTGTAGGGAAATCACAAGCAACTATGTAATGTATATCATTATTTTACCATTTCATGAAATTCATATTAAAACGGAATATGCAGATGTAGTCCTCCAGAAATCCCCCAAATCCAGATTACACCCGAGAACTCCGCGTGACGTGACGTGTCTGAATTGATAGAGTTAAAAGTCATGAGATTGTAAGGTGAAGGCATAATTTTTCAGGGGATATGTGTACAAATTAGTAAGATCGCTCAGTCCGACCTGTCAGAAGACGGAGGTAAAACGTAATGTATACCGCGGGGCTTCCGGTCGGGGCATCATTCAAAGCGTTGTAGCTTCAGCGCCCGGCTGATCTGTTTGTCCCAACACCCGTTCGATTTATCAGGGAAAGTTTCACCGACGCTGCAATCACTGCTCGAACGCTACTCAATCATTTATATCCTCCACTGTCAGCAGCCAGGTACTCATATACAAACCGGAGAGAACTGAAGCAACGTGGATTGAACGAAATCCCCAAGGTCCGAAACGGAGGCAAGTTGATTCGAACACCGGTCCTCTTAACCGAGAGTCCAATGTTCTAATCAGTGTGCCGCCCAGTCGTACTAACACACGACATTCTGTAATATCAACCTGCGTGACACCTCTGCCGCCCAGCCGTACTAACACACGACGTTCTGTAATATCAACCTGCGTGACACCTCTGTCGCCCAGCCGTACTAACACACGACGTTCTGTAATATCAACCTGCGTGACACCTCTGCCGCCCAGCCGTACTAACACACGACGTTCTGTAATATCAACCTGCGTGACACCTCTGCCGCCCAGCCGTACTAACACACGACGTTCTGTAATATCAACCTGCGTGACACCTCTGTCGCCCAGCCGTACTAACACACGACGTTCTGTAATATCAACCTGCGTGACACCTCTGCCGCCCAGCCGTACTAACACACGACGTTCTGTAATATCAACCTGCGTGACACCTCTGCCGCCCAGCCGTACTAACACACGACATTCTGTAATATCAACCTGCGTGACACCTCTGTCGCCCAGCCGTATTAACACACGACATTCTGTAATATCAACCTGCGTGACACCTCTGCCGCCCAGCCGTACTAACACACGACATTCTGTAATATCAACATGCGTGACACCTCTGCCGCCCAGCCGTACTAACACACGACGTTCTGTAATATCAACCTGCGTGACACCTCTGCCGCCCAGCCGTACTAACACACGACGTTCTGTAATATCAACCTGCGTGACACCTCTGTCGCCCAGCCGTACTAACACACGACATTCTGTAATATCAACCTGCGTGACACCTCTGCCGCCCAGCCGTACTAACACACGACGTTCTGTAATATCAACCTGCGTGACACCTCTGCCGCCCAGCCGTACTAACACACGACATTCTGTAATATCAACCTGCGTGACACCTCTGTCGCCCAGCCGTACTAACACACGACATTCTGTAATATCAACCTGCGTGACACCTCTGTCGCCCAGCCGTACTAACACACGACGTTCTGTAATATCAACCTGCGTGACACCTCTGCCGCCCAGCCGTACTAACACACGACATTCTGTAATATCAACCTGCGTGACACCTCTGCCGCCCAGCCGTACTAACACACGACGTTCTGTAAAATCAACCTGCGTGACACCTCTGCCGCCCAGCCGTACTAACACACGACATTCTGTAATATCAACCTGCGTGACACCTCTGTCGCCCAGCCGTACTAACACACGACATTCTGTAATATCAACCTGCGTGACACCTCTGTCGCCCAGCCGTACTAACACACGACGTTCTGTAATATCAACCTGCGTGACACCTCTGCCGCCCAGCCGTACTAACACACGACGTTCTGTAATATCAACCTGCGTGACACCTCTGCCGTCCAGCCGTACTAACACACGACATTCTGTAATATCAACCTGCGTGACACCTCTGTCGCCCAGCCGTACTAACACACGACATTCTGTAATATCAACCTGCGTGACACCTCTGCCGCCCAGCCGTACTAACACACGACATTCTGTAATATCAACCTGCGTGACACCTCTGTCGCCCAGCCGTACTAACACACGACGTTCTGTAATATCAACCTGCGTGACACCTCTGCCGCCCAGCCGTACTAACACACGACGTTCTGTAATATCAACCTGCGTGACACCTCTGTCGCCCAGCCGTACTAACACACGACGTTCTGTAATATCAACCTGCGTGACACCTCTGCCGCCCAGCCGTACTAACACACGACATTCTGTAATATCAACCTACGTGACACCTCTGCCGCCCAGCCGTACTAACACACGACATTCTGTAATATCAACCTGCGTGACACCTCTGCCGCCCAGCCGTACTAACACACGACATTCTGTAATATCAACCTGCGTGACACCTCTGCCGCCCAGCCGTACTAACACACGACATTCTGTAATATCAACCTACGTGACACCTCTGTCAATACAACTTGCTGAGTCGGGAATCAGTTCTACTTCTCCGTGTTGTATTTACTTCATCTGGCCTTTTTTAGCATCCGACGATAACAAGATTTAACAAGATTACCACCCAGAGAATTAACTCTAGGTGGCAGGTGGACAAGGAAGCCCTTTGGCTTATCGAGAGTCCGACCCTTTTATTTACGTGTATCCCGCCCGTCTGAGGTATGTGTCGATTTTATTTTTAAACATATTCACGTTACTAGCACCCACACAATCAGCAGGTAATATGTTCCATTCATTTACAATCCTTTCTGAAAATGAAAACTTTCTTATATCCAATCTACTCTGCTCCTTTGCTAATGTAAGTTCATGTCCTCTAGTCCTTCTATCTTTCTTAACTGAGAAAAAAATATTTCTATCAATATTTTCATAACCCTTCAATATTTTAAACACTTCTATCTGATCTCCTTTCAAACTCTTGGTCTCTAGCGTTGTTAAACCACATTTTAGGCATATTTCGTAACTAAGATCCCTCAGCTTTGATATCATTTTAGTTGCTCTCCTCTGCACTCTTTCTAGCATATCTATGTCCTTCCTGCGATATGGCCTCTACGCTTGAATACAATATTCTAAATGAGGCCTAACTATTGTTTTGTACAGCGGTATTATTAGCTCTTTTTCCTTATACGTTATGTTTCGCCTAATTAATCCAAGGATTTGATTTCCCTTTGAAGCTGCAATTCCGCACTGCTCTGAAACTTTCATATCAGCACTAATGGTTAACCCTACGTCCTTTTCTTTTACAGTAGTACTTAGTACAGTACCCCCCATTGTATATTCTACTTCTTCGTTCCCATGTCCTGTGTGGAGGCATTTACATTTCCCAAAATTGAACAGCATTTGCCACTTTTCAGACCATTTGATCAACCTGTCAAGATCATCTTGTAAATGCTGTGTATCTCCATCACTTTTAATCCTTCTAAACACTTTTGTATCATCCGCAAATTTCAACACCTTGCTTGTTATTTCATCATCCAAATTGTTGATATATATTAAGAATAATATAGATCCTAATACTGATCCCTGTGGTACCCCACTCAATACCGATTTCCAGTTTGAAGCCTCCCCATCAACTACTACACGTTGTCTTCTGTCAATCAGCCATTGTTCTATCCAGTTTATTATACCATTTCCTATGCCATGGGCCTTTCGTTTAAGCAGTAATCTTTGATGTGGTACTTTGTCGAAAGCTTTTGGAAAATCTAAGTAGACGATATCTACTGGTGATCCCTCATCTACCCACTTAGTGTTGTCTTCCAAAAAACATAACATATTTGTTAAGCATGACCTCGCTTTAAAAAAACCATGTTCAGATGGGTTTATAAAGTTTTGTTTAACAAGAAAATCCACCATGTGATCTTTAATTAGTCTTTCTAATAATTTACAAATCACTGATGTTAAACCCACTGGTCTATAGTTCTCTGACTCTCTCGAACCTTTTTTGAATAACGGTATAATGTTTGCTTCTTTCCATTCTAAAGGAACCACTCCCTCTTCTAATGACAAGTTGAAAACTGTTGCAAGCGGTATGCTAATTTGTTCTACAATTTCCAATAGTAGTTTGGGTGGAATACCATCCACTCCAGGTGATTTATTATCCTTCATAGCCCTTATTTTCTTAGCTACCATTTCCGGGGTTACAATTAATTGTCCTAAATAGTCTGAATCTGCCCCCTTGAACTCAGCCTCTGGTACTGGCAGTGAACTAATATCTTCCCTGGTAAACTCTGAACTAAAGTACTCATTCAGATCTTCTGCCATTAAGAATCCCTCTGATATTATATCACTATCTTCTAGAGGACTGACCTTATCTTGAACTTTCTGTTTGCTTCGAACATACGCATAAAAACTCTTGCTGTCATGTTTTTTATTACTAGCTAATTGTTGTTCATAGCTTCTCTTTGAATTTCTATTTTCAGCTGTAGCTTTGTTAAGTGCTTTTTTATAACTGTTGTAGTCTTCATCATTTCCAGTACATCTATATGACTTCCACATCATTTGTTTATACTTAATTTTTCTAATGGCTTCTTTCGATAAGTGTTTCTTTTTGGACCGTTTTCCTTGTTTTTTGAAGGGTACAAATTTATCGACTATGCACTTAATTTCACTCTTTAATGTATTCCAGCATTCTGTTGCCGTCTTATTTTTCAGTGTGTTATTCCAGTCTATCTTTGCTAAATATTTCCTCATGTCCTTATACCTTCCTTTGTGAAAATGTCTCCTATACTGCTTTTTACTATTCCTTTCTGATTTTACTTTGATGGTAAAATGTATCTGGTTGTGATCGCTACTCCCCAGTGGCTCACATATCTTGACATTGTCAACTAATTCATTCTGTAAGGACAAAACTATGGCTAACACATTCTCACCCCTGGTTGGTTCTAGCACATGTTGAGAAAGAAAAGTATCTTGAACTAAATCTAAAAAATGTGGTCCTCACTCCCCATACTCTGTAGAGATTTCCATTATATATGCCCGTGGTTAAAATCCTCCATAATAATACAGTCCCGTTTGCTTACTTCCCTTATAGCGTTTTGTATTTTTTCATTCTCTTCTATGCTTATGTTTGGACTTCGATAAACTAACCCAACTGTTAACGTTGAGTTTCCTGTAACTATGTTACACCAAACAGCTTCTTCGCAATCTGCTTCTCTTTCTAATTTTATTTCATAAGCTTGGATAGATTCTTTAATATATAAAATAACTCCACCTCCCTTTCTTCCTATTCTATCTTTTCTAAACATTACATATCCTGTCAGTCCCAATTCAGCATCTGATATATCGGTGGTGGTCCAGGATTCGGTTATACCTATTATATGAGGGTCAATATCTTCTACCATAATGTTTAGTTCATTTCTTTTGTTTACTATACTCCTTGCATTTAAATAAACACATTTATATCCAGCTTCAGAAGAGTATTCCAGACTGTTATTTGCT
>OZ023210.1:1934662-1980074 GCA_963995525.1 Escarpia spicata
TGCGCCGCGTTAAATATTTCGTTGTAGGTGTTAACTAAGATTTAGCATTTACATCTCGCAACCAATGCTAATATATCATTTTTATAATAACTGCAAGTCCACAAAATATATGTACATTTTATTTAATAACGCGAACGCATCAACTGTCGATTGGGAAAGATGGTAGGGCCTAGCAGGGAGGACCGCGCCCCTTATCATATATGACGTCATCGCGGGAATAAATCCAGGTTTGTCTTTGTGAGAAACATTAACTATGCATAGGCCCTAGTTGTAGTTGCAAAGTCACACATAGGGCATTGGGTATTTGCCCGACGCAGTGGTATAATCTCATTTGAAGACGCCTTGAAACGACGCAGCTTCCTGTAACAGACTTGCAGGATCCCGCAACAGACTGCAACCAGGGGCCAGTTACCGTACATGGACAGGATTATAGTCTGTCGAATCGGCGACGTCTTGACGGTAGAAACGCCTCGTTGTGGGCTCCGACCCAGAGACGGCGATTAGACACGTCAAGTGAGCGCCTGAAACTGCTGATGTAGGTGGGACTGGCAGACTCGTGACGACGTCTGCCAGGCTGGAAGACGAACATTCGTCATGACAACCATCGTCGTATTGATAGACTCAACTGGCCGGCCATATTGTACAACCAGGGAATGTATGTGCACCACTGCACACGTGTACACGGCCACTCCCACGTAGTGCATCGCACTGACTCGTGTTATCAGACAATCTCGTGTAAGGTCGAATGTTGACCAACGCCCACAATTAGAAGTCTGCGGGCAACTTGCAAATTATAGTATCAATAGATCTGTCCAGCTAATGAAACCATGTGCGCGTGTGCTCGTGTGCGCTTGTGCGCGTGTGCGCGTGTGCGCGTGTGCGTGTGCGTGTGCGTGTGCGTGTGCGTGTGTGCTTGCGTTCCGATTATTAACATTTCAGCATGCCAGCGGTCATCTGCAAAGTTCCGACAGATGTTTTTGTCAGAACCGCGAGTGGCCGTACATGGCCACTTCCTGGACAGCTGAACACAGACAGGCCTACTTCGTGATGGCCGCAGACTGTCCAATTACCCCAGCTAATGATCACAGGTAAAATATAACAAAAACACAAGGGAGACAACGCGCTGTACACGGGGTCTCGTTCCGTGCGTCCTGGGAAATCATCGGAGTGAGAAGGCGTTTGTGTGAGACATGATGCCATAGATAACATCGCTGGGATAACACCAGGTAGCTGACTGCTCGATTTATCACAACGTGGTGGAAGCAGGTATAGACACAATAGACTAGTGTTGTTAAATTTCATGAAAGTGCAAAGTATATTACCGTTACGCGTTGTGGCTTTTATTTTCAAATGAATTACGTTTGACATCAAGGTAGAATGTATTACGTGCAAGTGGAGGCATTTTCAAACCCAACTGTTCTCATCAATAACGTGGCACTACAGAGTAAAGCGTGTAAAAACCATAGCACTTTTGTTCACCTCGAGTGCAAGTATATCACGCATCTGCGTTCACAACGAGATACCTAAAGCGCAATTTATACTTTGATAGGCAATATATAACGCGGTTTATAACCGAGCGTTGTATATACGACAGCGGTGGAATTAATGGATTCATGGTTTTCTTTGCGATAAATGCTGCGTGGCTCACTATTTCGCAGAAACGAAAATATAATTTGCAAGTAAACATATTTGTTCCGTCATATACAGTACTTTCCAATGTATATGTTGCAATATCGGACATGCCCACGTTTTACTAGTGAAATCCCTTTACCCAGTGTCAAATTCCACCAAGTAAAACTATACAACCGCGTGATGCTAACTTTATAAACGGGTGTGTATATATGGTTAAAAGCCCAGCAGTTAGCATCATGTATATTATTCATGGTTCCTAGCTAAATAGAGGCATACATTGCGTCAAACATATCGAATGGGATGCGATTATAGGCTTACTGACATATATTAATTATAGTTATGTGTGACCACCGCCTGATCATATTTCATTAATTAAACAACTACGCATTCGATGTGTTCAAAAGAAGTCCCAGTTCAGTATGCACGTTGTGACGTATCAGGCCCGATTTCATCATTGTCCAAGCTCGGATTGTCTCTCATCGTCAAGCAAATTAATGGACAGTATTTGTAATGTAGGTTATCTCAAATTAGCCTACATCATACACACACACACACATACACACACACACCCTCCCCAAGTTCGCAAACACACACACATGCGCCCGCACACACACGCACACACACGCACACACACACACACACACACACACACACACACACACACACACACACACACACACACACACACACACACACACACACACACACACACACACATATATACATATATATATATATATATATATATATTATACACACATATATATATATATATATATATATATATATTATATACACACACACACACACACACACACACACACACACACACACACACACACACACACACACACACACACACACACACACACACACACACACACACACACACACACACACACACACACACACACACACACACACACACACATATATATATATATATACACACACACACACACGCACGCAGCACACTTGCACACACCCATGGGCACACACGCGCACATACAAACACAGTGTGTTTTTAACTACACTCCGATCGCGTTTCACGTTAACGTTCAATACGTCTACCTGAAAACATATGTTTCGAGGCAAATACTTGCGGTTTTCTTTTAACTTCTACCCAGGGATGACGTGACGGAACCTTACTTTCGGTTGATTAATCACATTTAACCGTGAATAGTCTCCAGGAATGTTGCTAATGCAGGACATATCGACATGGGCCAATCTAAGCAAGACGTTAAACGCGTGAAATACATAATATGACTATATGTTTTGATTATATGATCGGATACGTTTCCTTCTTTTTTATACCAAGAGTTCGAGTCTCGTTTTTACATTTCTAGCGCGGCAAAGCAACATAGGTTATTATTGATGTGGAGTAACGTATAGGAAACTAGTCTCGCTAATACGGTCACCTCGCTATTCAAGTAACTTTTGCCAAGTCATGACGGTGCCCTCATAGTGAGGTTCCACTGTATTTTGCGTTAAATGGTTGAATCGCTAGCGCAGCCAGTTTCGTGGCAAATCATCTACACTGTGATGGGAGGATTGTGTGAAGAGATATGTTGAGAGATTGGGAGAGGAGAGGAGACTGAGAGCGAAAGGGTGTGGAGACGGCTGGTGAAGGCAGCAGTGCAAGAAGAATGAAGGGGGAGAAAAATAAAACAGAAATCGATGATCAGTATCGAGGCAACGATCATCCCTGACAGACAGGGAACAAGGCGAGAACATACAGGGAAACAAGGGGTGAACAAGAACATCCGGAAATCGGGTTGTGCAAAACACCTCTGAAGTTCAACAGGTGTAGCTTCAGCCAGAGGGCGTATTCCTGCAGTCTGTGCGGTAGACAGCAATTATCATGTTGTACGAATAAGAAGCCAATCAATTAGCGTTGTCTTGTTGACAATATCGACATTCCTCGGCCGATTAAGGACGACAACTTGTTGAAAACGCTCCGACGTGTTAATGATATATTGCTGCTTCGTTGTTCGATGGGATTAACGCCGGCTGTCTTTTTGCCAGGATCGTCGTTCCTTGGCCGCGTTCTAGCATATCTCGGGTTCCAAGAAGAGATCGACCATGGAGCTATCTTCAGACAATTGACACTGTACGCATGCTGATGGTTGTTTTGCAGTGTCGATTAGAGGAAGCCCGAGAGCCTCATCGTGCTATTCTATATGTGTCGACGTTATTCGGGGCGATCCGTTAAACACGTTTTACTGCGCCGTGTGTTGTTTGAAGAAGCTGGGCTAGTGTATATATATAGAAGGCTCGTGAAACGTTGATCATTGTACTAACATCCTTGAATCAAAGATCTTCATCGAGTGCTTTCTATAGACAAGGAAACCATTTTGGCCAATACCTTGGAGTCTCTTAATTAGGAATTTGCACGACATTACAGCTAAAACATTTCTTCTCTGACCGCAAAACACGACACACCCGCCTTTTTGTTGTGTGTACGTTTTGCGTATCCTGAATTCAAGGATTCGCAATTGTAAGTAGGCACTAACGATAAATATATGTGTACCCCCAACCGGCTGAAACAAAAACTGACGTACGGTGACAGACACCTCGCTGTCTAACCGATTACTGAATTGCGCAAACCTGAAACACACCAAACAATTCGTAGAAACGGATTCTACAAACTACTAACTCACAGAATCGACGCAAGTGACGAAGTACGTCTTACGTAAACAGCACCAGTCGCTACAACGCGAATGCAGAAACCACACGACTAACGCTGGATGGTGTTATCGTTAACCTCCATCTTATCTCGGATGAAAATGATAAATTGCTCTAATAGTGATCGTGTTTGCTCGCTTGAGGCTTGAGTCTGTGAAACAATTAATGTTGTCGATCGAAATCGATGGACGACGGTCAGTAAACTTTCACATAGCGTGCCAATGGATGACCATTCGATATCGTGTGACTTCTGTTTGCTCATTAACGACGTTCTACTAATTGAACAAGAAGACACAACGGTGTCGCTGCCAGCGCTCCAGCGGACAAGACGTGGATACTTCGCCAGCTGAACGTTTACTAGCGAGTACTCGTGGTGTTTATTATTGCTGTTGTCTTTGTTGTTGTTGCTGCTGTTGTTGTTGTTGTGCGCCCGTGTACCGGTATGTTTGTGTGTGTGTGTGTGTGTGTGTGTGTGTGTGTGTGTGTGTGTGTGTGTGTGGGCGTGCGTGCGTGCACGCGCGTGTGCGCGTACGTGTAACTTACTCCCGTTAATGTAGGGGAAATTGAATTTACCCCTAGCTAACGTTGCGATTTGATTTGATTTGTCAGCTTTGTTTAAATAGTAACCGTGATCTTTAAAGGGTGAAAGACTTTGCCTAATTAGCGATTAGTACTTCGCTATAGATTTATTGCAAACATACACACGTCTCTTTATGTCCGCGCAGTTATACTATAAAGAGATAATCGTTCTGGGTGACCTTGCTTAGTCGACCGTCAGATGTCAGCGCTTTTACGAATGATGTATGGAAAAGCGGCAAATATCAATTGAGCTAAGGTTATTGAGTGAATGCATAGTTGAAAAATAGGTGATTCCGTTTGGTAGAACAACTGGACGAATGTTACACAAGAATGCTGCGAACCGCGTGAACTAAGCATTAGAAACAAAATCTAAGTAACGCAGAGTTTCACATCCACAGGTGTGGACAGAGTTACACAGAAGATATAGGAAAGAATGCTGACAGTTTCCACAATGTGCTTTACTGAAGGCACAGTGAAGATTATGACACCTATGGCCATCATGTGACAGCCACTGCATGGATGAGCCACACAAGCCGGCTCGCGTGTATCTTCTGAAAGAACATGTGGGACAGGTGCCAGGGGCAGTGGAGGATAGAGGCACCTGGAGACAGCACAGTTCAACGCAGTCACCAACTTGAAATGGAGATAATGTGTGCCAAGCAAGAGCTCAGCATAGAGTCAAGAGTTTTGCGTCCCGTCAAGACTTCAGCGGCATGACATGAGTACTGAGTGGAGTGAAGAGCTTTCAGTCGAGTCAATATCGGCCCGTGGGTTGACCAATACAGCGGTCATTGTTTGGTCAATTGAATGATGCTCTATGTCGCGTGATAACCCCGTTCAGCCCCCGACAGCCGCGTCGATGTGTTGTATCGTCGGCTGCCAACTGAACGCGGCGCACAATCACGCGAGCTGCGCCCTGTTCGCAGCCACAGGTGTCCGCTGGCCAAAATTATAGATTATAGAATATTACATCGGCAGCCGTTCGGTGCTAACTCGATTGTAGACCGAGTTCGCGGCCATCACGAAGCAGACGGGGCGGTTTTTGTATTGTCGTGACAAATATGGTGATCTTGGGACGTCTGGCAGTGGCCTGAATGAAATCAAGTCGCATCAAATGGTGTTGATACATTGGACGTCTGCTTGAAAGACACGTCAGCAAAATAAGAAGCAATTGGGGTTGCAGATCTGATGTAATTTCACACAAAAGATGATTGATTAGACTGAAGACAACATTCGTCTTTTGTCTGTCTAAATGTTGATATTTTCCTTGGCTTAGCCGCTGTTCGTCATTTGCTAAGGGTGGGTGGTAACGCCAGGCACCGAAGTTCTTGCTAGAAACAGCCCCTCTCTCTCTCTTTCTCTCTCCTTTCTCTGTCCCTTTTCTCTATCCCGCGTCTCTCTCTACCCCCTCTCCCTCCCCCCTCTTTCCCCCGATAATAACAGTTGCCTCTGGAAATGAATCCCAGAGGAGGTCGGAGACAGGTAGAAAGGTTCGTATATATATCATACTCTGTTTATGTATGGAACTGCCCCGGCTACTCTGTGGTGGGCTGTTGATACCCTGATGTTGTGTACTTTGGGGGAGAAGGTGACAGGCGACTGAGTGGGGCTGAAGTATATCCGCAGCATTGCTGTCCGGTTTGCCTGTACGTAATGCCTATGTTTGCAGTACTTGGAACTCCAATGAAAACATGCATGTTTCACTTGAGCATATAACACGGGTACAAAACAACTGAATAGCTCAATTATAATTTAAGGCCTGTCGAGGAAACACAATGAATTAACGGTATCATTTCACAACACACCTTGATTCCATATAGTTGTCGTACTGAGTCGACTGTAGTTTGGGTGTTGCATAAAGTTAACACACTCGATGCTATCACTTATATTAACCATAATGCAACACAATGACGTCGAACATAACGCTGATGACGTCGCTATTACAATATTACCTGCAAAATATATAATATATATAACAATAATAATGAAAACATATTCCACGCCTAAATCCCAGGAAACCAAGTACGTTTCAACATAAAAAAAAGTTAATCAAGCTCGCAATCGGTATATATTAAACTGTCAGCACGTGGATGCGCACGCTAGCAAGCCGATCGAACGATACACTGTGTCACCTGTATATGTATTACCTAATGATCGTACACTAAATGGGGGGTGACTTCTCTCAATGTTGGTGCAGCAACCGCGAAAGCAGTAGTTTCAACTCTAGGAACAAGTACACCGGAACTAGACATCGGATTGTCTGAGGATATTGGCGCGTAAGAAGTTATTTATTATTATTATTATTATTAACTAGATGATTTGTTTAGTCTGGTTTGTTGGCACTGTCACGTGATAGTCGGGTAATGATCCGTGACAGCCACATGGTGTCACGCATCACGTGGACCGGAACCAGATTTCACTCCGTCGCGATTATTGAACGTGGTTGCCAACCAACCGCGAGTGATCTGTTGCGACGATCGCATGTCAGACATTAATCGGAACCTGGTAAATATTTAATTTATATATTGTTCTGTTGCTATAGCTAACAGTTTTTGTATTATGTCCCTACGGACGCTCGCAGAGAATCACACCATTTAAACAATTGGCGCATATGGTTTATTAAATATGCACACCGTATCGAATATGCCGGTTAATTGAACTCAGGTTTTAAACATCGTCAGCTTGAGAGTAAATCAATATCAAACACTTGTTTGGCGCCAGTTTGTAAACAGCTGGATGATTATAATTATTGTCCACGCTTGTAAAACGTGTGCGGTTAAAACGAATTATCGTTATATTGATCAGACGCGCGTAACGATAATTCTTTTATACGTCAGAAATAATTCTCCAGTGTGATAATAATCTACGATCCTAAATGGCAGAAGTTTGATTAAGCATGTACGACTATCGCGTCTACATGAGCACAACACTTAGGCGCATTTACGGAAACGTTTTTGATCGCAGCCTGGCAGATCTGCCGTTGCTATTATGAGGATTCCAAGCATCCCTTGCGAACCAAGTCTCTATTGTCATTAGTTTGACGGCCAACGGATTCTCGTTGTCCGCGTGACGTGTGAGACTGGCAGACACATGAGTGCGCGTAACACTCATTAACATAGGTTTATAACATCATAGTTTATCAGTGGTAATTAACTATTACAATTACAATTGTGTCTACATATACTGATGGTATTGTTAATTCATAAGCTTTGGGGATATCAGTTTATTGCTCAAATTTCTAAAACAGGATACATACAAACAACTATTGATTTAGTTTTGCAATCCAAATTGATGTAAATCGTGAGTCTCGCAAACACATATACTGTGGTGTAAATTACGATTCCGTTTTAATGTAAGAAATATGTTCATTTATGTTTATGTTTTGTTGTCCGTCTGAATACCAGATTTTTCGAATTCTTCGCCTTTGTTTTCTAGAAAATCTTCATGGAATTTGCTCCGCGTCGTTTATTGCACATACCGACCGGATTACTTCTTCGTACACAGGGGATTCCGTCATCATTGACACGCGGTATGCTCCAATCAGCAACATGAAATGAAACACTAATCGCAACACAAGCGTTGTATTCCGCCAGTGTGGCGTTTTCCGTGTTTGTAAACACATTTTCAAAGCGGGTCCACCTTTGTTATGTCCGAAAGTATTATTCGGGTGTGCGTACTATCATTAGTTATGTATCCCTAATGTTTAAGCGTGACTGTTTTTAGTTTTTGGTAGTACTAAATTGCCTGGAGACACGCCCAGTATCAGCACAACGTAAAGGTTCTTTTGCCAGTTTACGCTCTGGCAGCGAATATAAATTCAAATACGACATTTAGTTCTATGCGGAACACTGAATAAAAGTGAATTAAAGTGACACTATTGTAAAAATGAATATATGTAACTGTTGTATAATGATCATCCACACGCAAAGGTTGTATGATGACCATCCACACGCAAAGTAAACACCTGACTGGGTAGACGCAAGCCCCACTTCAAAGGTAAATACATGACTGCGTTGACGCAAGCCCCACTCCAACCGCAGACGTCGGTACATCGTCAGCATCATCTGCAGTCTATCTCGTGTCAGAGACTGACGTCAACAGAAGACTTGTTTTGGGAGATTGCTACGCAGTTCTCTGGCTTCAACAATTACAGGGCACAGAAGACACGCGGGACAGATTGGATTCTGCCAGCGTAATGGCTGTGTCGGTGGCAATACACACATACACACACACACGCACACACACACACACACATACATACGTACGTACGTACGTACATACGTACATACGTACATACGTACATACATACATACATACATACACACATACATACATACACACATACACACACACACACACACACACACACACACACACACACACACACACACACACACACACACACACACACACACACACACACACACACACACACACACACACACATACACAAATACATACATACATACATACATACATACATACGTACGTACATACATACGTACATACGTACATACGTGCATACGTACATACGTACATGCATACGTACATACATACATACATACATACATACATACATACATACATACGTACATACGTACATACGTACGTACGTACGTACATACGTACATACGTAAATACGTACATACGTACATACGTACATACGTACATACGTACGTACATACGTACATACGTACGTACATACGTACATACGTACGTACATACGTACATACGTACATACATACATATATACGCACGCATTCACACAAACACACAAACACATACACACAAACATACAGTTGTTGCAGCCGCTGCGACTGCAGCTGCTGTTGCTGTTGCTGCTGCTGCTGCCGTTGCTGCTGCTGCTGCTGCTGCCGCTGCCGCTGCTGCTGCTGCCGCTGCCGCTGCCGCTGCTGCCGTTGCCGCTGCCGCTGCTGCTGCTGCTGCTTCTGCTGCTGCTGCCGCTGCCGTTGCTGTATGTACTTTGTGAGTAAGTGCTTGCTGTCAATACTTATGTTTTGAAAGGTATCAATCAACGTGAATCAGTTCAATTAACACACACTAGACACGCGCATAGTATTAATCGTCTTACGTCGCGTGAGTTGGGCAGCCATCGCCTGCCTCGCCCGGCATCTGACACGACACACTAGCTCGGACACCCACTCGGTGAGTCAGGGCGGGTGTGAACAGGGTCGGTGCTCTGCCATGCAATTCACGTCTCTACATATATATATGGTTAGCTGTTAAATGATGTATGCTATTCTGAATCCCCTGTGAAGATATTTTGGCTTATTGCTACGTTGTGCCTGCAGGTAAAACATCGCTGAAGTTTCGCAATTGCACCGTGACTACAACAGACAGCCGCCAGTTCCCGGTGGTCCGCCTTCGAAATAGGCTCGGCTCAGCAGGAGGACGTAATTTGGGAAATGTTATATGAGTAACCGATGAATACAGAATTGCAGCCCATACAGACGCGTTCCATGCCCACCGGGAGCGTGTCAGTACGTATGCGTCGATTTCCCACGTTTTTGTCGTTTTCGTCTTCAATTCTTTCCGCCTTCAGAAGTCAATGTCCTCCGTACCCTTCTCCTTCCACTGATGTATATCCCGTCTCCTTCCACTCATGTCCAGCCCGTCTCCATCCACTCATGTCCAGCCCGTCTCCTTCCACTCATGTCCAGCCCGTCTCCTTCAACTGATGCCCAAGCCCGTCTCCTTCCATTCATGCCCAAGCCCATCTCCTTCCACTCATGTCCAGCCCGTCTCCTTCCACTCATGCCCAGCCCGTCTCCACTAATTGAGACCGTTTATTGTGGTGCTCATGGCCTTACGAGGACTCATTCAATGGTAAGTTTATGTTATCCTTATTCAGCGATCGTTTATTTGCTATTTTTGATTGTGTTTGTTTGATTGTATTCACCAAAGCAAGTATTTCCCACCTCCCGTGTGAGTGATCAGCCCGGCACTGGGGGAATAGCATTACCCCAGCGGCGTTTTGTTTCGATATGGCGTCTTGCGTCTTTCTATGAATCACCTAGCGGATCAATTATACACAGGGGATGTAAAATGCTAAACGGCGAAGGTAAGTGAAACGCCTGTGGCAAATGATCAGAGCGAGAGCAATTAAAAAAAATGAAGGCGTATAATAGCCAATCACCGGAACACCTGAACAAGGTCCCGTGGGACCAGGGTGCAGAGAGACCAGAGTCCGGCGGATCCAGACATGCCTGCCGGTGAGAATGTTGAGTCAGCGACCTCATCTCGATAGTGCGGACACTACACGTTCTCCATACACAGAGATTACGAAAAATAGCTTGAAACCGCACACTGAGAGAAGACGTCTACGTCTAGGTGTGCACAGCGCGAATTATCATGACTTATCGCGCGTCCTGCCGCTAGACTTATTGACCGGAAAGTCCAGTGTGGCCGCAGGAAAAAGTCCCCTCGAGACGTCTTCCAGCCGTGTAGATCGGAAAGTGTGGATTCTGATATATTATATTTCACCATGATATCTTGTGCTTCCAGTATAACATTAATGAAGCTGATTTTTATTTGATTCACAATAACACGTGTCATAACCGAGCACATGCAGCGAACTCGTAAAGAGGTATATCGTGTCCCCGTTGTTTGGGGATCCTGTGAATAAATTGAGCTACTCGCAAGCTTTCACTGATATGTAAAAAGACTTTGCAACGCTTTGTTGATTGAAAGAAAACAACATGGAAGAGGTTCCCGGTCAGTTTCACACAAAAAAACAGATTATCGTCATGCGCGATAACTCATTGTCAATTGGCATTGACTTCAGGCCTATGCGTAAAAGGTGCAGTCGTCAGACATCACCGTTTGTCCTTTCACAGATTACCTTCTTAAGGTGTAACACCAATCAGCGGCTCTGTATTTGTCTATCGTGATCACGGAGGTAACATAATGAGCGGGTATCGATTTGTGCTTTAATATAGTTTCAGACGGAATCCACTTGTGACCGACCAGTGTTCACCTTTCTCACGAGTTACGCGCTGTGCTTCCGTGTAACTGTGATTGCTTGTTGTAAACATAAACCAGATGGCACTGACGGTATAATAGACTCTCACGTCACTGACTAGGCCAAGGTATAATTGCGGACATGTCTTATATATTATGTGTTTCCAGTTTGCGAGCGTTATTAAAAATGAATTGTTTAGATTCACGGGAACTTTAACCTGGTCCCGTTTACGTACCTCCTGTTCCACTTTTGTTGCAACCCAACAATGCTTTCCGGGAGCAATAGAATAACCTATATACTCGCTACCTGATCTCCCTGATTGTGACTGACATTTATGAAATGCCGTTTTTTTATAATATGTACACATTCTTCAATCAGTTAAAACAGTCATCAGTCGGCATTAATTGCAATGTATTTAAAATGCAGAAGACAGAAAAACATTGTGTTTGACAAAAATAAAAGACTTCGAATTCTGAATATAATTAGTCCAAAATGGCGGACTGATTACAATTCCCGACTGGTATTGCCATTAAGTCGTTGAGACAGTTGTTTAGAGCCCCGCATTGACGCAGGACACTGAAAGGAAATGTCAAACAGTTAATGTTTCGGGAATAGACTGGATTGGAAAACAAGATAATGACTACGTGGAATGAGAGACGTGTTGTTATGAACCGCGTATACGAGGCAAAGACGGTTCACAACTGAAGTTAAAATAAACTGTCTGTGCAAGTTTTCCTGGTCACGTGTCCCGCCACAACACCATTTCAAAACCCATCACGAAGGCACGAGAAGAAGGGAGGCCAGAAGAAATACCAACCTACAGACCCTGCTTCCCACCACCGAAGACAGAGCAGACTGGAGCAGCAGGCAAAGAGTTGACAAGGCACTCCTATACGAACATCTCAAGAGCACAATACCAGTGCTTCAACCGTCTCGGTTCGTGAGGACACACGTTGACAACTTGACACAACATTTTTAATTTTGTTTAGTGCCACAGTGATAAATGGGAATGATGCAGAGGTCGGCAGAGAATGAAATCTTCGATGGTCGAGGCTGTCTGAGTAGGAATAAGCACAAGAAAACTACCGCAAGATACATCCAACCGTAGGTGGTGGAGGGTCATCACCACCAACACTTGTAACATACACAACAACATGAAGAAGAAGAAGAAGGAGACGAAGGATTAGAAGGAGGAGAAGAAGAGGAGGAAGAAGGAAACGAAGAAGAAGAAGAAACATATGAGTACTCACATATCGACTCCAGCAGTTGGTCGTGAGGACCTGATTCTTCTCGTCGAGGTCGAGGATTTGGATGAGAGCGAGGCCGTAGCTGACGTGGATCGTCTCGGTCGTGTTGTAGACGGGCCGACCAACACGACCCACCCTCGCGTAGTTGTCGAGGAGATGCTTGATGAGTCGTTTCTCGTCCGACAGAGCTATGCCGTCTGAAAGACAGCGTGCGGTCTATTGTATTGCAGTAATAATTGTTGTATCTATAATAGTAACAGTGATATCAGAATAGCCATAGCACCAACGGTAGTAGCAACAATACTAGAATCATCAGCGGGGGTAGCTATAACCATATTAACAGTAGTATTTGTAGTAGCAACAGTTACTGAAACAACACAGTAACAACAACAGCAGCAGCACCGATAACAACAGCATAAACTATATTAATAGTAGCAGCAGCAACAACAAACGAACAATAGTAATAGTAATTGCACGTACAGTTGCACTGGCATCAATATTATCCGTTGTTGTTGTTCTTGTTTTGATATAAATGGTATTATCGTAATCATCGCCACTTAAAAATAGCAATCGCAATGTGAAAGGTGTTTGACATTATATGTGCACAATTCATTACATTTACAGAACAACGACATAAATTACATGTGAACGTTCCTTTACATTTATAGAACAACGCCATAAATTATCTGTGCACATTACATTACATTTCTAGAACAACGCCATCAATTATCTGTGCACATTACATTACATTTATAGAACAACGCCATAAATTATCTATGCACATTACATTACATTTATAGAACAACGCCATAAATTATATGTGCACATTACATTTATAGAACAACGCCATAAATTATCTGTGCACATTACATTTCATGACATTTATAGAACAACGTAATAAATTATCTGTGCACATTACATTACATTTATAGAACAACGTCATAAATTACCTATGCACATTTCATGACATTTATAGAACAACGCCATACATTTGCTGTGCATATGTCATTACATTTAGAGAACAACGTCATAAATTACCTGTGCACATTACATTACATTTATAGAACAATGCCATAAATTATATATGCACATTACATGACATTTATAGAACAACGTCATAAATTATTTATGCACATTTCATGACATTTCTAGAACAACGCCATAAATTATCTGTGTACATTACATGACATTTATAGAACAACGCGATAAATTATCTGTGCACATTTCATTACATTTATAGAACAACGCCATAAATTATCTGTGCACATTACATTTCATGACATTTATAGAACAACGTCATAAATTATCTGCGCACATTTCATTACATTTATAGAACAATGCCATAAATTATATGTGCACATTACGTTACAATTATAGAACAATGTCATAAATTATCTGTGCACATTACATTACATTTCTAGAACAACGCCATCAATTATCTGTGCACATTACATTACATTTATAGAACAACGCCATAAATTATCTGTGCACATTACATTTCATTACATTTATAGAACAACGTCATAAATTATCTGCGCACATTTCATTACATTTATAGAACAATGCCATAAATTATATGTGCACATTACGTTACATTTATAGAACAATGTCATAAATTATCTGTGCACATTACATTACATTTCTAGAACAACGCCATCAATTATCTGTGCACATTACATTACATTACATTTATAGAACAACGTCATAAATTGTCTATGCATATTACATTACATTTATAGAAGAACGCCATAAATTATCTGTGCATATTACATTTCATGACATTGATAGAACAAAGCGATAAATTATCTGTGCACATTTCATTACATTTATAGAACAACGCGATACATTTTCTGTGCACATTACATTACATTTATAGAACAACGCCATAAATTATCTATGCACATTACATTATATTTCTAGAACAACGCCATCAGTTATCTCTGCACATTACATTACATTTATAGAACAACGCCATAAATTATCTGTGCACATTACATTACTTTTATGGAACAACGCCATAAATTTGTATTTACAGCGACATAACTCGGAGTGTTAAGTTTATTAAACAGACAATTAAGAACACAACATGCGACGATCAACTGAGCGTCCGCCGTTGTCAACCATTGTTGTCTTTATCAACGGGGGCCATCGCCACAAAAGACACAACGAGCGATGCTTAGTACCAAACCGAACTCCTCCGGGCAACACGTGCCGAGGTCAAGCGACTTGGAGATAACTTCACAGTTGCTCGCGGAGTCCGAGGGGAGACCAGATGGCGAAGACGTTTACATATGGCCTCTTGTCTCCCGATACGATCAACGGACAACACTGATTAGGTTCGGGATTTGAGCTTCCGAAATATCGGCCACAGCAAAATGAAGATTGTCGGCATAAATCTGGCTCATGGTCAAACTTGAGCCTTGTAAATGGGGGGTCAATAACTCCACGGTAGGGCAACATGCAGCATGCGACCATTGCTGTATTGATCCCTCCTCTTGCTAAATAATAAGCTCGGTATATAGAATCTACAATAAATTGTTGGAAAGTGCTGCGAGTTACATTAGAAAATCATCCAGTAGAGGACATACAATGCCCGCACCTTTCGAACAAGCGTGCGTGGCCAGAAGGTGTTGAAGTATTGCCACACGCCGTTTGATAGTTCCACGCGATTTCATCTGGCGTATTTGTGACAAAAATCTGGAGATGGTTGAACGCGGCCAGCCACGCGTAAGAACCATCAACGAACAGTTGGTTAAAGGGGTGGCTTCAATTCGACCGGCTGCGCTTAAACTGGAAACGATATCGCAAATATGTAGGTTGCCTAGTGGCACCACGCGGCACTAGTGCCTGACTGATGACAGTGCTTGCTTGATGCGTGGATATCGGTTTGATGTTTCCATCAGTGGCAATTATGTGTCGAATTTTGCACAACCACACACAGCGCCACACGCCTAGGCCTATGCATCGCATAGTCTACGAAAAGTTCTCACAAGTACGTTCAATGCGTATAGATTACTAATCACCTCACTAGCCACTGATAGCTGAACACAGGACAACGAGGACATGCCTAATGAAAACGTGTGTCATAATGATATAGACATATTGTGTTGTCAGTTATTTCATTTGTTCAGCAATTGTTCTGTTTTGTTATCTACTTTTATAATACCACAATTACTCATGTAAAACGCAGGTCGTCCTAAGACTTGGTGAACAGTTGTTTCTTACATCGATGGGAACCTAACAGAGTGAAGGCTGGAACAGCGATTTCTTCAGAGATGTACCTGTTAAGTGGGTGTTCCTTCAATCTAAAAAGAACCTTATAGCGAACGTCCAATGTATACAATCGGTGTCCCCTTCCCGCTCTACCTCTCTCCCACTTTCTCCTCTCTGTCTCTGTCTCTGTATCTGCCTCTCTCTCCCCACCCACCTCTCTCCCCCCCTCTCTCTCTCTCCCTCCCCCTCCCCCACCTCTCTCTCTCTCTCTCTCTCTCTCTCTCTCTCTCTCTCTCTCTCTCTCTCTCTCTCTCTCTCTCTCTCTCTCTCCTCTCTCTCTCTCTCTCTCTCTCTCTCTCTCTCTCTCTCTCTCTCTCTCTCTCTCTCTCTCTCTCTCTCTCTCTCTCTCTCTCTCTCTCTCTTCTCTCTCTCTCTCTGTCTCTCACTCTCTCTCCCTCCCTCACTTCCTCTCTCCCTCACTTCCTCTCTCCCTCTTCCCTCCATACTCCCCTTCCCCTCTCTTCTCTTTACGGGTGCGCACATGCGTACGTGTGTTTTAGAGTTTTACTCATACCAGCACGGAGGTTACAGGGTCTGGGTGGTTCCAAGAAATATAACACCATCAATGGAACGCCCACAGACCGCCGGACTGTACCTTGCGACAACAGTACGGGATCGGTTGGCGAACATCCCGGTTTATCAAGGTCGTATTTTTATTGCTGCTAGGCACTGAGCCAAAAGGCAACGCGCCTGGTCGCCCGCGCCTCTCGTTCGCCGGCCCGATAACGCAGCACCAGGGGAACTCTATCCAATCGATAGGCGATATATCGGCGCACGTCGTTGTAACCTGCTATCTCCAGTACCCGAAAGACTTGCGCTTTCTCTCAAAACGTCACTGCTCGATCCACTGAACAGATTAGATTGTTTCTGGTCAATGTAGAATCGCGTACTCGACATCTCGTGTCAGCGGATCTCGCGTGGCGCCAGTTAAATAGTATTCTATATCGTCACAATAAACAAGAACAAAACGTTATAACGATAACACGAAAGTACGATCATGATATCGCTTGTGAATCACTAATGTCTAGTTAAATAATAAATAAATAATTTATTCTTAGAATAGTCTGAGCCAGTTTTGACGGTAAGCAGTTTTGCAATAGGATTAAGAGATACAAGTTTTTTCTTTTTGACAAAGTATATTTTAAACTACGGGAACACACGTGATGCGTAACGTTTTATTATTAATCATCAACGGTAAACGGAATGACATTATCTTGTCAACCGTCGAGTATGTCTTGTACTTGTTGACTAACTGAACCTACCTAGTTAGTAAGGAAGTATTACTGATAGTTACGGTGGTCTTGTTTTATCGGAACCACACCCATGCACGATATATAAGTATATCGTTACAATAACCATAACCACGGAGAAAACACATTGTGTTGGATTATTGCCTAGAGCAGTGTATCGACGACACCGACAACGCGGTGATAGTTGACAATCGTAGCCCCTGATCATAACACCAGTCATTAGACTTGCACTAAGCGCTTTACATTTCATCCCTGGCAGACTGTTCATTCACACACCATCTCGACTGATATGGGAAGCATTCAGCCAGGTTGGAATTACTGCGCGAAGACCAGTGTATTGTCTGTACCTATAAGTATGCATTTATAAGTGTGGGTGAACTAAAAAAAAAGGTTAAGGTAAGTTCTTAAATAGCGCGGTGTCCAGTCCTTAGGACTGCCCAGAGTGCTTCAGGTGAACAGTTGTCCAAACTACGAACAGGCAGCAAAAGGATTCGGACCCGTGTTCCGTTGATTGAGAGCGACGTTCTCACTACCACGATGACAAGAGAAGAGAAGACAAAGCATGCACCCCGTTACGTACCCATGGACACAAGAACAATGACGATGCGAAGCCAGAACCCGAGACGCGTCCTGCCGGTTGTGGTTCCCATGCGTGCGCTCTGAGTCGTGGCAAGCGTCCGCTGTTCGCACGTTGACGACGCTGCGCCGGCCTCTGGACCACTCCATGCGCCGCTTCTGCGGCACGCGACGGCGCCGACACTGCAGGGATATCTGTCCGACTCCCACCGTCCACGCGCTCGCTGTAACTGTAAGCCCTTCACTTTCTATCGCCCGATAATCTACCGCGACGTACGTACACGCCTGCCGGTTTTACGCCTAGTGAGAGTCGGAGCCGGGCCAGCCCCTGCGCTAACGGCTCCTGCTGGCACGCCACGGACTAGCGTCGCGTGTGCGGCAACTCGCGACAGGTGATTGCGCGTGCGGTCGGCAGGTAAGGCACGCTACAAGTGCCATCCCTCGCGCGGACAGCCATTGTTAAAGATGCGACTATTGGCATTCCTCGACGCGTCCGTCCACTCGCTCCAGCCAATCGCCTCACTATCGGAGTCCGCACTGGGATCTACTCCCGGGGGCTCGACCGGCCCCGCCGTGATTGGCTGACGGCAGCGTTTCTTAGGCCATGGTCGGTGTATTAAACATTTACGCGCCTTGTTGCTTTTGACAGACCGCAAATCCACAACCGTCTTTTGTTTGAATGTCCAAAGAAGTGGACACTGGACACCACTACGGACAGTCAGTGTGCGGTCGCTACCGCAACAATAACTACATAATCATACGCGGCTGGCTGCTAATGGTCATCGCACACGCTGACTAGCGTCCGAGTAACAGTTCATTACAGTGAGTTTTGCTTCAGGGCGACACAACTACTGTTGCTCGTGAAGTCGACTTTTTGTTTTCCTTCTGTTGCCGCCTTTAATCCCGCTTCCCTGACGTGTCCAATCCCCTTTCCCTCATTCTTATTCTTCACTCGTCTCCAAGTCCCGCTATAGGTCTAATTCGATTAGACCCTAGTATTATGCGGAACTGAAACCATAGAACACACGGTTGTAATGTCTGCTTCTCTCTGCCTCGTAGTTAAGCCGACACCGAGACGGCACCGAAGCGACGTGACATCAATACGTGTCCCTATAAGTTACATATAATTTCTATATGGAACACAATATACGTTACACATATACGTGACGCCAACATGACGCCGACGTGACACAGATGTGACACAAACCTGACATCAACATGATACAAAACGTGACACCAACGTGACACCAGCGCGACACCAACGTGACACCAACGTGACACCAACGTGACACCAACGTGACACCAACGTGACACCAACGTGACACCAACGTGACACCAACGTGACACCAACGTGACACCAACGTGACACCAATGTGACACCAACGTGACACCAACGTGACACCAACGTGACACCAACGTGACACCAACGTGACACCAACGTGACAGTAGTCGCCCGTCTGACACCAACCAAACGTATACAAATAAAACATGCACGCGCACCGGACTTTAACGCCACCTGACAACGCGCGTGGAGGGGTTATTATAACGCTGACAATCCATTAACAAACCCAACTACACAATCATTATAATTGTATCATGGTCTCATAAGTACGCTGTATATTAATATATCAATTCGACAGTTAACTTACTTGTATAGCAATTTGTTAACCTTGCCGTTAACATGCCACATTTGCAATACATTTTATGTGGAGCCAACTATAATTTATTGTAGTTTTGCACATAATTATGATCATAGAAGGAAGCCACTGCACGACGCTGCTACATCAGAATGCAGCAACAGTTTCCGCAAGAACCACACCCACTAACGCATAGTGTCATTTCTACACGGCAACATGACTGTCGTCAATGAGCTCGGTAAGTAATGCTAAGTATACACTTGACTCCAACTGCAAGGCGATGCCAGGTGCTTACTGGCGCGACTGGTGCATCGCGACAATGGGGGGTGCGTGTGCACCCACTGCACACCGTCCTATGGACCTGCATAGCCAACAGCATCGAGGATAGTCAGACAAAGCAGAGCAGACAAAATAAGTCATCATTATTATGACGTCAAACAATGCTGTTCGTCAGCCAACATCCGGTTAGCGAGAGTCGCTGCGTCGAGTTTCCGGGCGGCGTAAAAAGTTATCTCAGTAGTCTATTAGCTTTAAACGACCTTGTTTGTTCCTTATTTATTAATAGGCTTCTTCTATTCCGTAGCCAGGCGGTCGTTGGAACATCACTGATGAGTTCCTGACAGCTCCCGCCATCTCTCTCGATTCTCTGCCGCCCTCTGGGAGGTGCCGGAGGTTAAACCAGTCCACTCCTGGATGTTGTCTTCCAACCTCTTCCTCTGTCTGCTACAATGTTCTTAATGCTAGAATAAATGAGGTGGAGGCACCCTCCAAATTACAATTAATTAGCCGTCTTCGCATTTGGAATGTTTCGCCTCGGAAACGTTCAAATTGAATACCAAACATTCAAATAGCAAACATTCCACTCGCTACAGTGACAGCATGTGCGGCTAACAACATGTTCCTTCAATCGCTCTTTGATGTTCCCTCAATCAAGATAGCAAATGGTATGACGTAGGAATTCAACTCTCGGCGCACTTCCTGCTAATACATACCAGCACGGAGGTTACAGAGTCTGGTTGGTTCCAAGAAATATAACACCATCAATACAACCTGGACTTCCTGCTAATACTATAATACAACTCTGGACTTCCTGCTAATACTATAATACAACTCTGGACTTCCTGCTAATACTATAATACAACTCTGGACTTCCTGCTAATACTATAATACAACTCTGAACGTCCTGCTAATACTACAATACAACCCCTGGACTTCCTGATAATTTAACAAGATTGCCACCCAGAGAATTAACTCTAGGTAGCAGGTGGACAAGGAAGCCCTTGGCTTTTCGAGAGTCCGACCTTTTTATTTATGTGTATCCCGCCCGTCTGAGGTATGTGTCGATTTTATTTTTAAACATATTCACGCTACTAGCACCCACACAATCAGCAGGTAATCTGTTCCATTCATTTACAGTCCTTTGTGAAAATGAAAACTTTCTTATATCCAATCTACTCTGCTCCTTTGCTAATGCAAGATCATGTCCTCTAGTCCTTCTATCTTTCTTAACTGAGAAAAACATATTTCTATCAATATTTTCATAACCCTTCAATATTTTAAACACTTCTATCTGATCTCCTCTCAATCTCCTGGTCTCTAATGTTGTTAAACCGCATTTTTTTAGGCGTATTTCATAACTAAGATCCCTCAGATTTTGTATCATTTTAGTTGCTCTCCTCTGCACTCTTTCTAGCATATCTACGTCCTTCCTGCGATATGGCCTCCACGCTTGAATACAATATTCTAAATGAGGCCTAACTATTGTTTTGTACAGCGGTATTATTAGCTCTTTTTCCTTATACGTTATGTTTCGCCTAATTAATCCAAGGATTTGATTTCCCTTTGAAGCTGCAATTCCGCACTGCTCTGAAATCTTCATATCAGCACTAACGGTTAACCCTAAGTCCTTTTCTTTTACAGTAGTACTTAGTACAGTACCCCCCATTGTATATTCTACCTCTTCGTTCCCATGTCCTATGTGGAGGCATTTACATTTCCCAAAATTGAACATCATTTGCCATTTTTCAGACCATTTCATCAACCTGTCAAGATCATCTTGTAAATGCTGTCTATCTCCATCACTTTTAATCCTTCTAAACACTTTTGTATCATCCGCAAATTTCAACACCTTGCTTGTTATTTCATCATCCAAATCGTTGATGTATATTAAGAATAATATAGGACCTAATACTGATCCCTGTGGTACCCCACTCAATACCGATTTCCAGTTTGAAGCCTCCCCATCAACTACTACACGTTGTCTTCTGTCAATCAGCCATTGTTCTATCCAGTTTATTATACCATTTCCTATGCCATGGGCCTTTAGTTTAAGCAGTAATCTTTGATGTGGTACTTTGTCAAAAGCTTTTTGAAAATCTAAGTAGACGATATCTACTGGTGTTCCCTCATCTACCCACTTAGTGATGTCTTCCAAAAAACATAACATATTTGTTAAGCATGACCTCGCTTTAAAAAAAACATGTTCAGATGGGTTTATCAAGTTTTGTTTAACAAGAAAATCCACCATGTGATCTTTAATTAGTCTTTCTAATAATTTACAAATCACTGATGTTAAACTCACTGGTCTATAGTTCTCTGACTTGTTTCTCGAACCTTTTTTGAATAACGGTATAATGTTTGCTTCTTTCCATTCTAAAGGAACCACTCCCTCTTCTAATGACAAGTTGAAAACTGTTGCAAGTGGTATGCTAATTTGTTCTACAATTTCCAATAGTAGTTTGGGTGGAATACCATCCACTCCAGGTGATTTATTTTCCTTCATAGCCCTTATTTTCTTAGCTACCATTTCCGGGGTTACAATTAATTGTCCTAAATAGTCTGAATCTGCCCCCTTGAACTTAGCCTCTGGTATTGGCAGTGAACTAATATCTTCCCTGGTAAACACTGAACTAAAGTACTCATTCAGGTCTTCTGCCATTATGAATCCCTCTGATATCATATTTCCAGCACTATCTTCTAGAGGACCGACCTTATCTTGAACTTTCTGTTTGCTTCGAACATACGCATAAAAACTCTTGCTGTCATGTTTTATATTACTAGCTAATTGTTGTTCATAGCTTCTCTTTGAATTTCTAATTTCAGCTGTAGCTTGGTTAAGTGCTTCTTTATAATTGTTGTAGTCTTCATCATTTCCAGTACATCTATATGACTTCCACATCATTTGTTTATACTTAATTTTTCTAATGGCTTCTTTCGATAAGTGTTTCTTTTTGGACCGTTTTCCTTGTTTTTTGAAGGGTACAAATTTATCGATTATGCACTTAATTTCACTCTTTAATATATTCCAGCATTCTGTTGCCGTCTTATTTTTCAGTGTCTTATTCCAGTCTATCTTTGCTAAATATTTCCTCATGTCCTTATACCTTCCTTTGTGGAAATTTCTCCTATACTGTTTTTTGCTATTCCTTTCTGATTTTACTTTGATGGTAAAATGTATCTGGTTGTGATCGCTACTCCCCAGTGGCTCACATATCTTGACATTGTCAACTAATTCATTATGTGAGGACAAAACTATGTCTAACACATTCTCACCCCTGGTTGGTTCTAGCACATGTTGAGAAAGGAATGTATCTTGAACTAAAACTAAAAACTTGTGGTCCTCTCTCCCCATACTCTGTAGATAATACTGTAATACAACCCTGGACTTCCTGATAATACTATAATACAACCCTGCACTTCCTCCTAATACTATAACACAACCCTGGACTTCCTCCTAATACTATAATACAACCCTGGACTTCCTGATAATACTATAATACAACCCTGAACTTCCTGCTAATACTATAATACAACCCTGAACTTCCTGCTAATACTATAATACAACCCTGGACATCTTCCTAATACTTCAATACAACTCTGGACTTCCTGCTAATACTATAATACTACCCTGAACTTCCTGCTAATACTATAATACAACTCTGGACTTCCTGCTAATACTATAATACAACTCTGAACTTCCTGCTAATACTACAATACAACCCCTGGACTTCCTGATAATACTGTAATACAACCCTGGACTTCCTCCTAATACTATAATACAATCCTGGACTTCCTGATAATACTATAATACAACCCTGAACTTCCTGCTAATACTATAATACAACCCTGAACTTCCTGCTAATACTATGATGCAACCCTGGACATCTTCCTAATACTTTAATACAACCCTGGACTTCCTCCTATTACTATAATACAACCCTGAACTTCCTGATAATACTATAATACAACCCTGAACTTCCTGCTAATACTATAATACAACCCTGAACTTCCTGCTAATACTATGATGCAACCCTGGACATCTTCCTAATACTTTAATACAACCCTGAACTTCCTCCTAATACTATAATACAACCCTGAACTTCCTGTTAATATTATAATACAACCCTGGACTTCCTGCTAATAATATAATACAACCCTGAACGTCCTGCTAATACTATAATACAACACTGGTCTTCCTCCTAATACTATAATACAACACTGGACTTCCTGATAAAACTTATAATACAACCCTGGACTTCTTCCTAATACTATAATACAACACTGGGCTTCCTCCTAATACTATAATACAACCCTGAACTTCCTGTTAATACTATAATACAACACTGGACTTCCTCCTAATACTATAATACAACCCTGGACTTCCTGATAATACTATAATACAACACTGGACTTCCTGATAATACTATAATACAACCCTGGATTTCGTGATAATACTATAATACAACCCTGGATTTCGTGATAATACTATAATACAACACTGGACTTCCTCCTAATACTATAATACAACCCTGGACTTCCTGATAATACTATAATACAACACTGGACTTCCTGATAATACTATAATACAACACTGGACTTCCTCCTAATACTATAATACAACCCTGGACTTCCTGATAATACTATAATACAACACTGGACTTCCTGATAATACTGTAATACAACTCTGGACTTCCTGATAATACTATAATACAACCCTGCACTTCCTCCTAATACTATAACACAACCCTGGACTTCCTCATAATACTATAATACAACCCTGAACTTCCTGCTAATACTATGATGCAACCCTGGACATCTTCCTAATACTTTAATACAACCCTGAACTTCCTCCTAATACTATAATACAACCCTGAACTTCCTGTTAATACTATAATACAACCCTGGACTTCATGCTAATAATATAATACAACCCTGAACGTCCTGCTAATACTATAATACAACACTGGTCTTCCTCCTAATACTATAATACAACACTGGACTTCCTGATAATACTTATAATACAACCCTGGACTTCTTCCTAATACTATAATACAACACTGGACTTCCTCCTAATACTATAATACAACCCTGAACTTCCTGTTAATACTATAATACAACACTGGACTTCCTCCTAATAGTATAATACAACCCTGGACTTCCTGATAATACTATAATACAACACTGGACTTCCTCCTAATACTATAATACAACCCTGGACTTCTTGATAATACTTATAATACAACCCTGGACTTCCTGCTAATACTATAATAAAACACTCAACTTATTAGGATAATTTCGAACAGACCACATCTCTACGAACTGACACGTGTTTTAAACATGAAAACGTTTAGTAATTAATCCGTCAGTAACGCAGAGTGCGTCAGGTTTTCACATGCTTGCAGCGGTGTTAATCGTGAGATTATGCCCAGCTGTGTGGCATACTCCTATCGCCGCACTGGGATGTCAGTCTGTATTGTTCATGTTTCAAAGACAGTAAACCATCACCATCACCATTGGCATTGCATTGTAGGTTGCGGCTTTACAAATGACTATGATCCGTGGATGACCTAGCGGTAATAACGGTGCCACAGTCACCACGCCCATTATTAGGTGCTATAATTTATTCATCACACGTTGCCTGCCTATTTGTCATTATGTACGATTATATAAGACAGTCATTACATATCACACGTCGACCGCAGGTTAATGGCGTGTTTACACTGTCAATAAAAGTATTACTGTCATAATAAGAAAAACGCATAAAACCATTGTGAAAAGTCCTTTTAGCACGATTGATTTAACCAAACATTACGTGCAGCAATAATTACGCACACACGCACTCATGCTCGCACACTCGCGTACATGCACTCGTGTACTCGTACTCACGCACTGCACACGCACACACGGTCACACGCTCGCCTACACAAATGCATACGCACGTACGCGCACACACACACATACACACACACACGCACGCACGCACCCACGCACGCTCACAGACGCACGCACACATGTCACTGTGTATTTACGTCTATCTATCTATCTGCCTGTCTGTCTATCTGTCTATCTGATTGCGCATGTAAAAAACAACGAGAGGAAGTGAGCTGTAATTTGGCTATCTATGTTTTGGCTACGCTTCGCCTGAATAAGTTTCAACCACATTAACGATTTGTAATTAGTCAGATGTGAAACATGCAATCCAGAGTTAGCCAAAGTGGCGAGTTTGTATTCGCCAGAGGCAGACTAGGATCTGACAAACGTGGTCGTGGTTACATCATTTATAAACATTAGGCTTAACACGTTGATGTCGGAGTTTTGTACGTGCATCTCACCCGAGACACCGAGGTCCACGTGCAATCTACGTCCGTTCACGTCCTTGGACCATTGGCCTCTGGTCTATTCTTTGGCGGTGCATTGTAGTGTTCTGGTATGCACCAGAGGCGACAGATTATTTGGGGTAATCTCTATTTCAACATGGCGCGATACATATGCGAAGCGATTAGAACATGGCTTGGTTTAACTGATTTGCGTTTATTGAACGGAATACGAAGTGAATAATTAATACCGAACCTTCTATGTTGCCAACTGTTGTACGCATCAAGATAGTTGACCGATTTGATTAGTACTGGTGTTTATTATCACTTAATGTTTACAAAAGATAGGTGTGTGTGCGTGCGTGTGTGCGTGTGCGCGTGTGTGCGTGCGACCGAGAATATCTAAATGGGTGTGTGAATGGATGCGTGTGTGCGTTCGTTTGCAACGTTTCTCGGTATGACAGTGGATCCTGGACATACGAGAACAATATTTACAACCCCTTGATATGTGGGTTTGGCACAGAATGTTTCCGATTAAGTGCGCCCAGAATAAAACTGACATCTGGGTCAGAGATAAAGACGGGATTAGAGAAAAAAGCATCTGCTGAATTCCATTTATAGAGGAAAGCTGGCTAAGTATGGCCAATAGAAACGACAACCCAAGAGCGTGGTACTTAACTGCATAACAGTACTACCGGGAAAATACAAAAGGGTAGAAAATGGGACGGATTGACAGCATCGAGTATTAAACTGTTGATCGCTGGAATGAGGCACCAACGGCTTAACTCAGGGTTGGTTGCAAAACAGAGCAAAACATCACAATAGCAAGTTGACAAAGGTTAGCAATGTAAGTACGTTTCGTCTTAGTAAACCTCCAGCTTGGAAGCTTCACGAAAACAACATGGCCCAGAGTCCTGTGGGAGATAATTACGGCATTAGACAATAGCACGTTTTTTGTAAGATTACTGAACATTCTTCAGGGTAGTTCGTTTTCAAATTAGAAACTTTAATTTTTCATATCCAAGAATCATGTTAAATTACCTGGTAGAGGCTTTCGTTGACGTGTCACGTCGACTTCATCAGTACCTATGACGCTGAATGACGTCATCGTACACGTGAGGCAGTTCGTAATTGCCCTCGTCTCTGTTGATACATCCCAAGGACAAAGTACAGCTAGAAGAACAGGGCGAACTGGTGTACCAAATAACGTGCAAGAATTGTGGTGCTGAGTACATTGGGGAGACAGGAAGACTACTCAAAACAAGACTGGAGGAACACAGAAAGGACGTAGACAACACGAAAAATGAGAAATACACAAGGAGCGGGGAAAAAAGATTGATGTCTACCATCAATAAATCCGCCCTTACAGACCATACGACAACTGAAAACCATATCATAGACTGGGAGGGAGTGAAAATTGTAGACAAAGAACCCAACAGAAGAATTAGGCATATCAAAGAAGCCATCTGGATCAGAAAAACCAAAACACCAGAGACGAGGGCAATTACGAACTGCCTCACGTGTACGATGACGTCATTCAGCCGTGACACGTCAACGAAAGCCTCTACCAGGTAATTTAACATGATTCTTGGATATGAAAAATGAAAGTTTCTAATACGTTTTTTGTAAGTTTCTGTTGCGTAATTAAGTCATTATTGACGCGACGCCTCGAGTTTGTTATACGTAATCATATGTTGACACACACGTTGGAACGCATGCTTTTTTACGTTATGCACGCACGCACGCCCGGCACACACACATTCACACACACGCGCGCACGTACGAACGCACGCACGCAGACAGACAGACAGGCATGCATACTTTTAATATACTTACATTTATTATGAGGTTTAGTGAGATAACACGTCAAATAAAATTAGAAGAACGCAAATAATCGACAAATCGAACTACGAAGTAGGGTCTATCATTTTAATTCTAGGATGCGTGTATATATATATATATATATATATATATATACAAGGATATGATATATATATATATATATCATATCCTTGTGTAACAAAAGAGGATTGAAACACACAAGTCAACAAACTACAACAGTCGAAATGTATGTATGAATATAAAAAATAAGATTTTGATATGAAAGCAACTCGGCGTTGTTACTGCAGCGGGTAATGACTACACCCAATAGTGGCCTGCAGCGGTTAATGACTACACCCAATAGTGGCCTACAGCGGGTAATGACTACACCCAATAGTGGCCTGCAGCGGGTAATGACGACACCCAATAGTGGCCTGCAGCGGGTAATGACTACACACAATAGTGGCCTGCAGCGGGTAATGACTACACACAATAGTGGCCTGCAGCGGGTAATGACTACACCCAATAGTGGCCTGCAGCGGGTAATGACTACACCCAATAGTGGCCTGCCCGGGTAATGACTACACCCAATAGTGGCCTGCAGCGGGTAATGACTACACCCAATAGTGGCCTGCCCGGGTAATGACTACACCCAATAGTGGCCTGCAGCGGGTAATGACTACACCCAATAGTGGCCTGCAGCGGGTAATGACTACACCCAATAGTGGCCTGCAGCGGGTAATGACTACACCCAATAGTGGCCTGCAGCGGGTAATGACTACACCCAATAGTGGCCTGCCCGGGTAATGACTACACCCAATAGTGGCTTGCAGCGGGTAATGACTACACCCAATAGTGGCCTGCAGCGAGTAATGACTACTCCCAATAGTGGCCTGCAGCGGGTAATGACTACACCCAATAGTGGCCTGCAGCGGGTAATGACTACACCCAATAGTGGCCTGCAGCGGGTAATGACTACACCCAATAGTGGCCTGCCCGGGTAATGACTACACCCAATAGTGGCTTGCCCGGGTAATGACTACACCCAATAGTGGCCTGCAGCGGGTAATGACTACACCCAATAGTGGCCTGCAGCGGGTAATGACTACACCCAATAGTGGCCTGCAGCGGGTAATGACTACACCAAATAGTGGCCTGCAGCGGGTAATGACTACACCCAATAGTGGCCTGCAGCGGGTAATGACTACACCCAATAGTGGCCTGCAGCGGGTAATGACTACACCCAATAGTGGCCTGCAGCGGGTAATGGCTACACCCAATAGTGGCCTGCAGCGGGTAATGGCTACACCCAATAGCGGCCTGCAGCGGGTAATGACTACACCCAATAGTGGCCTGAAGCGGGTAATGACTACACCCAATAGTGGCCTGAAGCGGGTAATGACTACACCCAATAGTGGCCTGCAACGGGTAATGACTACACCCAATAGTGGCCTGAAGCGGGTAATGACTACACCCAATAGTGGCCTGCAACGGGTAATGACTACACCCAATAGTGGCCTGAAGCGGGTAATGACTACACTCAATAGTGGCCTGAAGTGGGTAATGACTACACCCAATAGTGGCCTGAAGCGGGTAATGACTACACCTAATAGTGGTCTGCAGCGGGTAATGACTACACCCAATAGTGGCCTGCAACGGGTAATGACTACACCTAATAGTGGCCTGATGCGGGTAATGACTACATCCAATAGTGGCCTGAAGCGGGTAATCACTACACCTAATAGTGGCCTGAAACGGGTAATGACTACGCCTAATAGTGGCCTGCAGCGGGTAATGAATACACCCAATAGTGGCCTGAAGCGAGTAATGACTACACCCAATAGTGGCCTGCAGCGGGTAATGACTACACCTAATAGTGGCCTGAAGCGGGTAATGACTACACCTAATAGTGGCCTGAAGCGGGTAATGACTACGCCTAATAGTTGCCTGCAGCGGGTAATGACTACACCCAATAGTGGCCTGAAGCGGGTAATGACTACACCCAATAGTGGCCTGCAGCGAGTAATGACTACACCCAATAGTGGCCTGCAGCGGGTAATGACTACACCTAACAGTGGCCTGAAGCGGGTAATGACTACACCTAACAGTGGCCTGAAGCGGGTAATGACTACACCTAACAGTGGCCTGAAGCGGGTAATGACTACACCTAACAGTGGCCTGAAGCGGGTAATGACTACACCTAACAGTGGCCTGAAGCGGGTAATGACTACACCTAACAGTGGCCTGAAGCGGGTAATGACTACACCTAACAGTTGCCTGAAGCGGGTAATGACTACACCTAACAGTGGCCTGAAGCGGGTAATGACTACACCTAACAGTTGCCTGAAGCGGGTAATGACTACACCTAACAGTGGCCTGAAGCGGTGAGCAAACTGAACATATAACTTAATATTAAACCTAAGTTTGTTCAGCATGTTAGTTTCATATTTTGGATTGGGCGTATTTGTGGACGACCCCGTTTCCGTCGAGCAATGCAGGTATGTTACGTATTGTTCGTTCAATCCACCCCTTGTTACTGTAATACACACTGTGCTATCATCATCGTAGAACTGCACCGTTTTCACGACCGCCCGATTCGGTATGCGGGTAACGGGTGTCGCCATCTGGCGATCAACAATAACAATAGAACGGCCCAAGGATCTTTGTCACTGACGGAATTAAACATACGAGATTGACCCAATGAACTGTCTAAATGACACGAGTAAGACAAACTATAAGGACCTTAACGCAAGGATGAGCGACGAACGCAACAAATACTAGCAATTTAAGTCTACAGCAAAAGTAATGCAATACTAAAAATTATTCAATGTACATGACAGTTCCGACCATTACTTAGTTCTGGTCCTTAGCTCAGAATAATACATTCAAGCAATGCACTCACTGCAATGCGTAAATCTGGTGTGCAATAATATATTAATTTTATTGCGGCAATAATAATAATAATGGTGTCACTCTTGGTGAGTTTCATAGCTTTACACTGTTACCCCCTACCAAAGTGGCTAAACGATCTATGGCGGATGCGGTACGTCCTCTTTCCTCAACCGTCGCGAAGGTCACCGTTAGCGTTCCCGCCATTACTCTCCATAAAATCGTCGTTTTTTCTCCCGATATCTGGAGAAAAAACGTTGTAACAGCATTACGAGTAGGCCTACCGTATTTCGTTACTGTCCACTGTAGTGTTTGAATCAGTTGGCACGGCAGCTGAATAAGGTGTCCTGTCAGCGTCAGTTCTAGTTTCAATGTAAACGGTTGGTATGTGCATAATTGCTAACTAAGCAATGTGGGTTGCGATAAAACAAAACACGCAGCTACGTCTACACAAATATACCGGCACGAACATAGCATCGACGAAGGGAATAAACCGTCATTGCTGATTCTTGATAGTTTTCTTTTATTATCGGCCCATGGATTAAGATTTCACTCGTGTCTTAATCATGTACCCACTTTAATTTGACTATGAGTAAACATTCCCTTTAAATGTTCAGCTTTGACAAAATAATTAAACCAATTTATATTGCGTAGAACCGAGGATTCAATGTGTTTTCTTTCGATGTATTTTTGATTGGCGTATTCGAGGTTTACTTGACTACTACATAATAAACCGTTATGCAGCGCATTATACCACAGCGTTGCCGCTCGATGTTAATCTGCGGCTCGTCCTATGTGACTGGTACAAACTAATCCCGACTCGTGTCTTCCCACCAGTAGGGCCTACTCGGTAGGAGCAGTAATCCCAAACACACCCAGTAATCCGGGCTAATTTCCTCTTCGCATAGCGGTAAGCCTTTCCCGCGTCCATGAGCTAAATCGCACATACCCGCAGAGGCGACTAGGTGAACGACTGTGTTTTATTGGGTGATCCTCCGTTAACAAGTCCACTGTGTTGCCGATTGAACGGGCGACCATGTTATTATGTAACCTTTCGTCTTGCAGATTCGTTGCTTTTCTGAAGTGTGGCGCTTGCAACGACAGCAACGTATAAAGAATGCAACTGCCCTATAAAATAACGTAACACGCGACCTGGAGCCCGATAGGTCATTTACAGTAACAACGCAGATTCCCCGCGGAGTCATTTATGAATTCTCGGCACCACGACCGTTGTAATAGGTACGCGATTTGCAAGCAGCTGGAGACAGTTATTACCCGGTAACATTTTCAGCGAAGTGTCATGGGTAACTCTAGCGGACATGACCAAAATAGTTATATAATTAAATGCAAACAATGTTTTTCCAATCAATGCCTAACGATATCCATTTCCAAAGTACATGTAGCTCAGCACCAAATATCTATGGTTCAGTGGATTTTTACCTTGTGTTAGTGCGGAAAGCATCTACCAGCAACGTTTTATATAATGTTAAATGTACATCAGGATGTTAACCCCCGAGATTAGGAAAGACACAGTTCTCGGTTTTTCGATTTTCCATGATCAATTGATGATACTGTTATTTAAAATTGCTAAACACGCAAATCCCTGCATAACGAGACATCACTCTCTGCTCAACACGTAGTCAGTTCACACCTTGTGTCGTTAATTCTTTAGCCAGACGGTCTTAACCACTATTCGTGTCTGAGTCACTTTCAGTATCAATCGTTTCTGTAAGACATTTGCACATTTTAAGTTGATAAAATTCTGAACACGCCGTGCCCGCTAAAGCTGGTACAGAAATCAATGGTGAAACCAACGTGTTGGAATGTCACCGTATTCCGAGTCACGCCGATACGGAGATGCAATTAGTTCTCTTGTCAGTTCTCGTGATCCGCTGGTGTTTACGACGGCTGCCAAATCGTAGGCGGAAAATACTGCTGGCGGAGTAGTATCAACAATCGCACGCGATATACGACCATGTCCTATTATTTGAGCCGCACCGCTTAAATTTTAGGAGGGATTCACAAAGATCTTAATAAAAGTTTTAATATCTATTTCTATAGATACCACAATACATTATAAAATAAACGGTTACAAAGACAATATTACCAAACTATTTACATCAATTGCCTTTGTCAAGATGTTAACAAAGCATTATGCATACTGTTTACAGAACGTACAAAACGCACTAAGCTCCAAGTCACAGTGTACGTCTGTGGAAGAAATCACCGCGCTAAACGTTGTATCCAGACATACCGTATGTGACAGTACAAACCGTTGACTCGATGACATTCTCGACACGCAACTCTTCGAATGTCTTACTTATATTAACACAAACTGGTTTGATGGGCTTCTTTTATAGTAATTTGCGTAATTATCTGATTGATTTATTATGCCAGTAGGCATATGGCGTGGAATTCTGTGAAAATCAAAAGTAACATCAGTTCAGCCTACTTTGACTCTACCACAAGAAGGCAGAAGAAAGGAGAAATGGAATGTGGAAGGAGAAAAGAGAGAGAGGATTGGTGAGAAAGACCAGTCACTATCACATATTTACAACGTACAAATAGTCAGTGTACAGTCTGTCCAAGAGACTGTTAACCACAGACCGAAAAGATTAGCCACGGCAGATGTTGCGGAACTCTGACAACAAAGATGCAGCTCCGCTAAAGGAAAACGCAAATCGTAAATAAGTGATACATAAAAGGATATATTAATTTTGTTGGAATGTCAATATGGCTCCGTTGTGACGTCATCAATATTGTTCACGATACATTGAAAATTGTTTATTTGGCCAACTCTGCACAGCTTATGTTTAAATCGGAGTTCCAGTGCATGCATTCAGCCTGCGTACGTCGAACCGAACCGTTTTACTTAGACAGTGACAAGTGGACCGACACAATGGAAAGGGTGCGCCTCGCGACCACAGCCTTTACAGACCCAACAGCGCGAGATGGTACGTGAGGATACGTTTGCTGTCTTGCCACGGCGGATCGATATGCTCAATCGGGTGAAAAGTGAGACCGACTGGACATCCTACAGCGGTAAATCGGATGGACAACGCCGTTCAAGCGACCGTCGTCTTGTCGTAACTGACCGCGTCCGTCGAGTTTCTGGGCATTGACGAGATGAGACACGCCAGAGCGGTCTCGTAATGTGCACGTTATAAAGTTACATCGTCCCGGGCGGATAAACGGTACGACAGAACGCCGACGTGTATTGGAGCGGTCACTTGTGGATATATAAATGACCAATACTATTGCGTGGTAGGTATTTTCTGAATATATTGATAGGAATATGTGTTCTCAGGTAAGAAAGATAGAATGAATAGAGGACGTGAAAAAACATTAATGAAAGAGCACCGTAGTGTACATTACCAAACAATATTCAATCTAATAGATTTAAAAAACAAAGGCGACATTATACCCCAGAAGAGCGAGATACGCATAAAAAAAATTAAAACAAGATGAACTCTCGGTAATCAAAGGCTCCATTTTCCACTTGCGATCTGAAATAAATTCTCTGTGACAATCTTGTTAAATCTTACTAAATTGCGTGACGAGTCACATTTTGCGGAGCTCTTGTCGTGTTATATTTACAAATAAAAGACACATGTACAGCAACGACGAAGACTGTCACTTTGCGTATGCATATATAAAAAATATGTATACATAGTGTATGCGAGTTGGTAATGGTCACTTACCAGCGACAACGAACAGCCAAAATACACACGCATATCGTAGCCAAATGTCAACTAATTTGATGTACATTTTCTATAAGTTTCTCCTCACACGATGAAATCAGCAACGTCTCCTTCCGTCCAGCCAGCCAACGTTCGACATCAGCAACGTCTCCTTCTGTCCTGCCAACCAACGTTCGACATCACCAACGTCTCCTTCTGTCCTGCCAGCCAACGTTCGACATCAGCAACGTCTCCTTCCGTCCTGCCAGCCAACGTTCGACATCAGCAACGTCTCCTTCCGTCCTGCCAGCCAGCCAGCGTTCGACAAAGAAAACGCAGAAACTAGTGGGAAGATCACATCTTTTTTCGTATGCACGGAAGAACCCTTTCCCGGTGTCTATATTTGTCGGAACATTATTAAAATGTCAAAGGTACCTACTAAATAGCTCCATAAGCTTCGGCTACACGCATGAAATGTTCCAATCGACAGGTGGTGGGAAGACGGCGTGATCCCAGTCCAGCGTGGGATTCTGTGAATTGCTGGAGCTGTAGTGGAACGCTGTATAAATGCAGGCTCGTTTGAACAAGTCTAAAATTACTCTCGTGCCACGAGTACATCACCCTCTGACGGCCGGTTATTGTCCGCTACGGGTCCTGGTTTACATCTTTGTAGAGAACGCTTATGTTCTTAATGCAGTCCACGTGTAATTACACAGCGAGAACGTGATATATACAGTCGTAAAAAGGCAGTGAATGATTATTATGCTTTCTCTGTAGCCGCACTCACAAGCTGGATAAACTATTGCTACATTTGGTAATAAACCGAAGACAGATTTGTTCCGAATTTTATTGACGCCCTAAATTTTCGGCGAATCATCGCTCCGATGATTACTCTTGTGCATGCCTGCATGTTGGTAATTTTGGCCTGGTGATTCTTGTTTGCTGCGCCCCTGTACGGATTTAGGAATTTGGAAACCCCGGGACAATTATCGACCCGTCATCCAAACAAAACAGTTCTCACTCCACCCTACTACGGTACGGACTTCACAACAAATGCCCCGTTTCCATTTTTGACATAATGTGCATCTTATACGGCCCTAACAATTTTATTTAAGAATATATGTCAAGTAACGACGGATTATGTTTATTACCATTAAACATAGTCCGTCGTTAAATTTAAAGAGGGTATCAACAATCAAATGCAAAAATCCCGCCGCTATGTCAGCGACCACACAATGTCCGTGACACAGCGGAGAACGTGTCCGTGACACAGCGGAGAACGTGTCCCGGTAACATGTCCGTGACACAGCGGAGAACGTGTCCCGGTGATGCGTCCTGATGTTGACATTTATTAGTAAACAAGATCATTGTTAAGGAGCGAAATCTATTTTAAGAGCAAATTGTGGATACGAACTCCTGAGAATGTTAGGCGACTGGTCCCCAGGCGCCTTGTGAGCTCTACGACTCGCAAAGCCATCCGAAAATGATTACATCATTACCAAAGCCAAGTGAGATTACGACGCAAAAAACGTTTTGTGGAGGGCCCCATAAAAATACTTAGTGGAGGCCCGTGGGCAACTGCCAGTCTGCCCTGCCCTAAACCCGGCATAGCGAGTCTTTGCTCAGGTTCCTGTAGATATAGGCTATATAAATCTGCTGTTATCATTATTCCTCCTAGACGTTTTGCATCACGGGAGCCAAACGTTCGGGGGTGCATCTATTGTTGACAGTGTGTACAATTAATTATATTTGTTTTGTTCTTCTATAAATGGCAAGCGGGCGAAGAAGTGGGCGGAAGTGGCGACGTTAGTCTGGCGTCGACAAGCGATCGGCGGCCGCATAGTTATATACAACGACATTGCGAGGACAGGAGTTTCTAACAATCGTATCACGTGGGTAACAATTGTATGGTTACATAAAATCACAGCTTAATAATTATGTTAATTGGAATATGGGCGATCTGACCCATCCCATAATCGTACGAGACGACTGGCGGAGTAGCTCAAATAATCGATCGGACAAGGCCATAGATCTCGTCCAATGTTAGTGCTACTCCGCACGCCGTAAAACACGACGGGAAAGCCGCGTGGGAAAAACAACTTGAATGCATTGCATCGCTCAATGCATGCATGTAGACATGTATGCATGCTTGCTCGACTTATGTAGCTTGCTTGCTAAAGAAGTCGAGGTAGCGCCTATTGCGTTACAAATTTAGCCATGTATTCCAATCGTTCGTCTTCTCGATTAATGTCATCTTACAAACCATTGCGGAACACGTCGGAAACCTCTTGCATTTAATCGACCCTAACTTGGCGACGTGTCGTCCACACTACTGAGAATTACACGCTTTGTATCAACAACATGGCAATCTAATTTCGACGATGAAACGAAATGGAAAATACGATTCGACAGGATATTAGCGGTTCCCACATGTTTCAATTCGAGAAGTGTATCAGCCACTCCCAATGAGCTCGTATTGACATTGCTAATTTCAGGCGGACACGCGTGAATATCACCCGTTTTAATGTGATCACAGACCAAAGTCCACTTCCGTAGGAAATTAAACTGGAAAAATCGATGTAGCTCACGAAAGGTGACGTCATTAGGCATGCTTGCGTGAACATTAACTGAGACACAGGCCGGACACTTTAAGACGTATCGGGCTCAATGACTCGTCCCTCCATCGATTAGTTCACGTCTCGCTTTCTTTGTAGAACGTGTTTGATCTGACTATAAGGGGCGTTTGAAGATAAAGCTAAAATGCAAGACCTATGTGTATATTAAAGGACGGCGAGTAAATTATTTTCAACTGCAACTTAAGAACACTGATCCCCGGACCAGAATCATCAATCATCAAAGTCAAGGCACAGGCAGAAGATGGACACCTAAATAACTGTTATGAAGATAAGTCGGACATAACCTGTCGGACTCAGGTCAATCACGCACGCACTCATACCAGCTCCCACGAGGGCATAATTACAAACATTACAAATGCACGAACGCAGACACGCACAAGCACGCGCTCGCTCGCACACACATACACACGCCCGCACGCAAGCACACACACACACACACACACACACACACACACACACACACACACACACACACACACACACAAACACATACACACACAAACACTCACGCACCGTTGTCTGTACAGTAGTTCGTTTGGAATTAGCTGCACGTAGAACAGATATCGTGTGTAGTGCCACACATACGCAGATCATGTCCGATAAATACGTCACTTCCTACGACTGTAAGCACAGAATGGAGCTTGACCGGCGTGTACCATTGTGGACATGTCGACGAGATACTGATAGGAAACGCACCGTTGTCATTTTGTCAGATGATAATGATAGTGTTTGAATAATAATTTTCTAACGATGCCGATGTCGAATCTTTACGATTTGTAGATTACAATGGCTAGTTATATCTGCTCGAACTACGGTGAGTGGCCTGGTAACATTACAAGCGCAGACAGAGAACTTGCTATGTAATCAACATTAACACAGAACCATACAACACAATATCAAAACTTCTATTTCGCCAACATCCACTGAAAACGATTTAACATTTTACAGTAACAAGATCGGTTGAAAATTTAAAGTCGTTATCAGGCTGATTAGTTAAGGAAGGTAGGCGAAAACGAAAAGATAGGTATTCGCGTGAGTGAGCAATGTCATGGAACAATGGGGCCCACCAGGACCGAGTCAGTGGCCCGGACAGAGGCGACATCTCGCGGATGTACGGGTACTAGAACTGTTCGAGGATTCACGTGGGCCGGAGCACTTCAAGCGCCTTATCTACGACGGGAACGGTTCCCCGCGTCAGAGCACACTGCTCCCGCCTTCCCCGCGACAGGGATGACGCACGACCCACTCCACACACGCTGACTGACTCGTAAAGACTTGTTTCTGTTACATCCATTACAATAACGCACTAGGCGTAATGTATTACATAAAGGGACAATCTCGTGGGTGTGAGCGCGCGAGGGTTGTGTCGGCCGTTTAAGACGGCTCAGTCACCCGAGCATGGATACATCGGCTCCCGGCGGAGACGAGCGTCTTCGGGGAGAGATATTCGGCTGGTGTCGTGACGGTCGGCGCGATAACTTGTAGTGACCGCACACTGACCGCACTGGCCATACATTAACAACACTGGATGATAATGATGATGATCATCGTTATATAATGGTGATGATGGTGATGATACTGCTGATAATGATGACGATGCATGGGTGAGTTAGTGAGTGTGTGAGTATGCGAGTGAGTGAGTGATTGAGGGAGGGAGGGAGGGAGTGGGTGAGTGGGTGAGTGAGTGAGTGAGTGAGTGAGTGAGTGAGTGAGTGAGTGAGTGAGTGGGTGAGTGGGTGAGTGGGTGAGTGGGTGAGTGGGTGAGTGGGTGAGTGGTGAGTGGGTGGGTGAGTGAGTGGGTGAGTGGGTGAGTGGGTGAGTGGGTGAGTGGGTGAGTGGGTGAGTGGGTGAGTGGGTGAGTGGGTGGGTGAGTGGGTGAGTGGGTGAGTGGGTGGGTGGGTGGTTGAGTGGGTGAGCGGGTGAGTGGGTGGGTGGGTGAGTGGGTGAGTGGGTGGGTGGGTGGGTGGGTGGGTGGGTGAGAGGGTGAGTGGGTGAGTGGGTGAGTGGATGAGTGGGTGAGTGGGTGGGTGGGTGGGTGGGTGAGTGGGTGAGTGAGTGAGTGAGTGAGTGGGTGAGTGGGTGAGTGGATGAGTGGGTGAGTGGGTGAGTGGGTGAGTGGGTGAGTGGGTGAGTGGTGAGTGGGTGGGTGGGTGAGTGGGTGAGTGGGTGAGTGGGTGAGTGGGTGAGTGGGTGAGTGGGTGAGTGGGTGAGTGGGTGAGTGGGTGGGTGGGTGGGTGAGTGGGTGAGTGGTTGAGTGGGTGAGTGGGTGAGTGGGTGAGTGGGTGAGTGGGTGAGTGGGTGGGTGAGTGGGTGAGTGGTTGAGTGGGTGGGTGAGTGGGTGAGTGGTTGAGTGGGTGAGTGGGTGAGTGGGTGAGTGGGTGAGTGGGTGAGTGGGTGAGTGGGTGAGTGGGTGAGTGGGTGAGTGGTGAGTGGGTGGGTGGGTGAGTGGGTGAGTGGGTGGGTGGGTGGGTGGGTGGGTGAGTGGGTGAGTGGGTGAGTGGGTGAGTGGGTGAGTGGGTGAGTGGGTGAGTGGGTGAGTGGGTGAGTGGTGAGTGGGTGGGTGAGTGAGTGGGTGAGTGGGTGAGTGGGTGAGTGGGTGAGTGGGTGGGTGGGTGGGTGAATGGGTGAGTGAGTGGGTGAGTGGGTGAGTGGGTGAGTGGGCGGGCGGGCGGGCGGGCGGGTGGGTGAGTGGGTGAGTGTGTGTGAGTGGGTGAGTGGGTGAGTGGGTGAGTGGGTGAGTGGGCGAGTGGGCGAGTGGGCGAGTGGGCGAGTGGGCGAGTGGGCGAGTGGGCGAGTGGGTGGGCGGGGGGCGGGTGATGGGTGGGTGGGTGAGTGGGTGAGTGGGTGAGTGGGTGAGTGGGTGAGTGGGTGAGTGGGTGAGTGGGTGAGTGGGTGAGTGGGTGAGTGGGTGAGTAGGCGCACGCACACGCACACGCACACGCACACGCACACGCACACGCACACGCGCACAAGCAAACAAATATATGATGACATTTCCAGAAACCTGAAAGTGAGCATTGGCGCTTTAGCTGCGCTGTTGGATATGTGTCAGTTTTAAGCTTCATGTAATGAGAGCAGTACGTCATCTTGGTATAAATCCAACCACCACATATAAGCTTAAGCAGTTGGCAAAGTGGCTAATGATCCATACTATTAAGCCTTCATCAACATCTAAAAAAAGGAAAATGGTCTTCCACTGGGTTACATCTTCAACAGCAATATACTTCAGTCGCCCTCGTCTTGCTACTGCGCACTGAGATCAATAACAACATTGCCACGTGACCACGGACGCATGCGCATAACGCACAACGGGATCCAGTGCCTTCGTGATATATTTTCCACCTAACCTAAAACAACAGCAACGGAAGTTCTGGCCTCGAGTCACATCTCATGCGGCAACGATCTCGTCGACCACGGCGATTAGTTCGACAAGCGAATCGATGCGATCTCTCGTCCAATTCGTCTTGCGAGAAACATTGAACGGGCGGCGTCTGCAAAGACATGTCGGGCGACAGCAAGGAATGATTCACGACCAATATTGCCACTGCCTACATCTTACACAGACAGAGATGTGTCCACGATAGACCGCTAGTCGTAGGGCTGGGTGTATATAAATAGGCTACTACTGTTATGCAATGTTCACACATAATACTTGAATAGGGCAGCTTGTCCAGTGGATTGTGCGTGCGTGTGTGTTTGTGGACGGAGGAATAATTACTGGTCATTCCGAATATTACTTTTTTGATAGGGCCAAATTTGCTGTTGTTGCTGTTGTCGCTGTTGTTGTTGTTGTTTATTTTGCTGTTGTTGTTGTTGTTGTTTCTGTTGTTGCTGTTGTTTTTGGTGTTTTTGTTGTTGTCGATGTTGTTGTTTTGTTGTTGTTGTTGTTATTATTATTATTATTGTTGTTGTTGTAGTTGTTGTTATTGTTGTTGTTATTGATATTGCGTTTGTTGTTGCTGCTGCTGCTGCTGCTGCTACTGCTGTTGTTGTTGTGGTTGTGGTTGTGGTTGTGGTTGTGGTTGTGGTTGTGATTGTGATTGTGGTTGTGGTTGTGGTTGTGAGCGCTACACGTAACGTTTAGTCAATACTGCTTATGGAGATTTTATAATAATGGTCGGCCATTCAGTGGGCGACGCAGTAGACTCGTTAACGGACGATCGCCCGATAAAACACAGTCGTTCGCTAAAGCACCTCTGAGGGTGATGTGCGATTTAGCTCATGCACACGGGGAAAGGCTTACCGCTATGCAAAGAGAAAATTAGCCTGGATTAGCGGATGTGCTTGGGATTAGCGGATGTGCTTGGGATTAGCGGATGTGCTTGGGATTACCGCTCCTACTGAGTATTGGTTGGATGATACGAGTCGGAATTAGTTTGTGCCAGTCGCATAGGACATATTATCAACCTGAGGCAACGCTGTCGTATACCGTGCCGCATAACGGATATGCCGTTGCGTGTTTCCGTTTATAGTGTGTTACGAGAGGAATCCACGAGTATGTCTCGAAAATAACAGAACATTAATTTCATTGTCTTAATATTTAACATACTCAAAGTAAATTAGTTTCAATTACTTCGTCAGAGGGCGCCATCGGTTTTGCGAAATACTATATAAAACGTTTACAAGAATTGATTAGCTAAGTTCAATATATTGATCTAAATGTATTACGTGGAGAAGAAGGACTCGCATTAACTCACAGTAGGAAAACTAACAAACAGTTAGCAATCGCAGTTTTATATTTTCCTATATATCCGCACGTGCTTGAGGTAGAGTTTGTGCATTTTTTATTTAGCCAAGCATATATATGCCAATTAAGTAGTAGGTCTATAATATGTTATGCTGGTCTTATTTTGTTAGGTTCCTATATCTGGCACCAATAAGACACTAAGTTCGGCTGCCGTGGCAAATGAGTCTAGCATTACAACCGCCGGTAACGAAATATCCGCAATATCGTTATCCAACTTCTCGGGCAAATGGACGATTCTACGGTGGGTAATTGGCTGGAAAGTAAACCGTGACCTTCGCGACGGGTGACCTCGAGAAACGGCAGCAGACATTTAAATTGTGAAAGTCATTACGACAGAATAGAGTGAAGCGGCCGAGGTGGCAAACGAGGACACTCTATATTAGACATACTACTAAGCCATCATGTAACTAAACTATTAAATAGGCACAATATGTAACCGGTTTCTGGTAAGCAAAGATATGATTTAAAGCGTTCTTCCGTAGCTGTACTCTCCGTGTTCTTCCATGTTTCTTGCGGCTATTTATCATACTGTCAATTTGTTAGCATTTTCATACAAAACACCATCATTTTCCTTAATGTGCACATTTTGCCGCGTCTCCTACTCGAGCGGCTGGACGTCTGAGCTGAGCCATGGGCCTAACATGCTCCGTCATTATGGCGCTGATTTACGATTAAGGATAAACTGTTTGGCTTTCGATAGCAACACTGCTGTGAATATCGCGAGTTTATGCCTCTGGAATGTCGCATAATCTCCATAACTTCTCCATAGCTGTTTCATGCTCCTTCGAAATGGGGCTTGGCTTCATATGATGTGTGTAGAAACACTGTCTGTAATCAGTAGAATGCTTAGTCAGGCGATCCCAGTTGTAGATGGGAAGAAAGGAGATTTGGATAACTAACACGAACCAAGAATGTTGCACATTCTTATGAAATGATAGGCTGGGCATTAAATGCAAATAATAAAAGTTGTGATTCCATGATAACTTATTTTTTGCAATGATACTTTTTATGTCATACTAATATAGTATTTTGTGATTTAGGTATACTTAAACTGCCTGACATAATAAAATTGAGAATTTATATTGTAATGTTGAAGGCTAAAAATAAGATGTTGCCGTATAACCTTCAATAATTCTTTGCTTCTAACCATGATTCAATGCATTTGACAAATCAAAGTAAAAAATGAAACACGTGTATGCTCGCACAACTTTGAAATCTATGTGTATATCGGTACGTGGGGTTAAATTATGGAACTCCTATGATGAAAAAAATAACTAGTTCAGCTACAGTTAAAATATCCAAAATAAGACTTAAGCACTTGTTTATTAATAATTACCACGCACACGTAAAACAGAAATGATGAGTATACGTATATGTATATGTATATGTGTGTGTGTGTGCGTGTGTGCGTGTGTGCGTGCGTGCGTGTGTGTGTGTGCGTGCGTGTGTGTGTGTATGTGCGTACGTGAGTGTGCGTGTGTGTGTGTGTGTGCGTGCGTATGTGTGTGTGTGTATACTTATATATAATATATATGTATATATATATGTATATACAAATGCAACTAAAAAAATTAATGAGATTGCTTTCTAAAGACATATTTCCATATTGTTACCAATGTTGTGTTTAATATACTTGTACAAGTTACGGTCGTGTTGGGGGAAGTGATTAATAAGTAAAACACTTCCCCATTTCCATGCGTAAATGTGTATATATTGTATATTGCGAGTAGTTCTCTTTGTATGCATGTTCCACTTGGAAATAAACAATCAAAACATTCTTTGACTATTGTACAATAACCTTCGTCTTTGTTCTGCTTGTATTTTAGTCTTGTTCTTGTTCGTCTTTTTTATTTCCCATTATCCCACCTTTGCTAAGGGTGCACAATCTTTACCACATTCATGATACATATATACATTCGGTTATCGCTCATTGGGGCTTCAGCATTTAATAAATAATTTGCACAGCCCTATTGAATATCTAAAAATGGACTCTTTCAACCCCGTGTGAACGCACGGTCGTCGCCACACCTAGAATATAGATTGCTTTCACGGTTGAGATGTCAAACGGAAATGAAAATTTATCTTAAAAAATGGATATGGCAACGTTTTGCAAAGTTGATTTACGCAGCTTCCAGGAAATGCGTTGAAGTGGGTTGATGAAAAGAAGGACGATAATTATAGGTGAGACACTGCGCTACTGTAACAGACCCAACTTGCATCCTCGTGCTAAATAAGCTCCAAAACTCCAGCGATAAATACTGCGTACGTAGTTGTTGGTCAAAATGTCATGTTACGTCTACGTACTGAAAGATGACGTGAGAGCCCTATACAGGGGGAATAGATTCATGAAACAATTTATGGAACGAACGCTGTGATGAAAACTTTCACATCTCATTGTGGAACATATTAAATTATGCAATTATTGGCATGGGTGTATGAAACGCCATGGGCACTCACAGGTGCACAATTGTGTGTAATAAAATAAATAAAATTAATCGAACATAGCGGGAATTAAATATTTGTCACATCCTATAAATCTCACCAATAACCTGGTCTATACATCACTCATAAAAGATGCTACAACACCACGCCAGATAACGTCCAACTTGACAGTCGAATGGAAGATGATTAAAGGGATGGCATTAATTCCGTGTCATCTTCATTATTAAATTAGGAGACGAAAAGAAAACGTAGTAGACTGTAATAAATGGATAAATCAAGGCAACTTTTAAGACCATTATCTGTCGACGCTTCATTACGAAGTGTCGACTTCGAAGTATGTCAGTGACAATCTTCGTAAATAATACTGTTTGTCAATTGTAGGACAGACTCTTTGTCAAGCTCACTGTGACAGCTGTACTTTGTATCAATTATGACGTGTGTCAATTGTACAACGCGCAATCGCATTGAATGTCAACTTTGTCCCACAACAGAATGTGAAAACAGCTGTATACAGAATGGTACCACCACGCCGCAGGCGTTGCGGGGATCAGCCCACGGCCTTAGTACGCCACCGCCAGACTTCCTGTAGTGCAATTTAGCCAGCGTCGCAACGCATTTCCTGGGATTGTTCAAGCGTTTTTTATCCGTAATGAACTGCTTCTAAAAAGAGAACGCGAACCCACAGGCTGCTGCTGGCTCGGAAAGACAAGATACACGTCTAAGCATTGTTACTGGTGATTGCG